>BPLQ01007814.1:12327-115780 GCA_021605075.1 Caerostris darwini
TTATTTTATTTACTATTAATATTAATGCTATATTTTTTAATTCCCTTAAACTCTGTATGTAAGCTATACATAAATTATTCATTACATATTTCCTAAATTACATATTTATTATACAGGATAAATACTGAAGTTATCTTTATCCTGAAATAACTTGCAAACAGAGAATGCACAACTTTTCAAGTGCGATAATAATATATTAAATCAATTACGCTCAATGTAACGCAATCGACAACAAGAGGTTAGTGATAACTGAAATGGGAAATGAAAGGAAATAACAAAAAGTAAGACTAATTTTGGAATGTAAAATGCATTTAGTGGGTGAACGAGTAACATTTTCATAATATTTATTCATTATATAGATTAGGCATATTATTATTAGGATTTCATCTGAATTAGATAATATAAGAAAAATATATAACATAACTTTACTTTACTCGCCACCCCACATATCTAGGGACATGTAGCATAGTCCTTTACCAGTTAAAAATATTATGATAGAAAAAAAAATAATAATAAAGAGGGAAACTTGCATATGCAGAAATACAGAGTGCAATGAATTATAATTCAGAAACAAAATGCAATAAGATAACTAATATAACAGTGGAAAGGAACCGAACATCTAACATAAGCTTAAGTGAAACGAGAAGTATACAATGAAGAATGAAAAAAACGAGGGTGATGATCCTGGTGAAAAAATGTATGTCATGGGATACAAAATATAATGACGAATGGAAGGTTCATATTTCTTCTATAACGTTCATTAATTTCTCGATTTTCCATCTAGCCCATGTGTTATAAATTATATTTCTGGACCACTGATTGTAAAAAAAGCTAAGAAGAGATTTTAAAATATCATTATTCTGGAAGAGGACAAACAGTTGTATAGTAAAATAGGCTTCTAGTTTCTCCAAGAGAACGTAAATCAGCTTCTGAGAGGACGAATCTTTTGAGGTATGTTGGGAAAACATCATGACCACTTGTAAACATAATTTCTTCCCGAGATATGATCCAGCCGTTCTTTGAAGCTTTAAGAAATATTGCGAAAATGTTTCGCTATATGTTACTTTGATTCCAATCGCTTTGCTAGTCTTCTGAAAAACAAATATTAAAATTATTTTTGTGAATTAAAAATGAACATGAAAGACAAATTGGGTTACCATCTAGAATGATGGCTTCAGCCAGTGTATCTTCCTACTCATTGTCAAAATAGCTTGAAGTCATTGTGTGAAAGTGTTTACTAGATTTCTCTGATCATTAAATGAGGGGTTTTAGGATTAAGATTGGCAGATATACATGATTAGATGTCTGACCAAATTGATATTAGAGGATTTAGAGTTTCAGAATACTCTAATGTTTTTTTTTGTTCCAAAAAGTTCAGTATAGAATTGGAAAGTTTTCATTTCAATTTGTGAATTACTTAGTAATATTTTAAACAAAATATGAGCAGACTATACAGACTTCAGATTTAGAACCATCTGAATATTAATAATGGAATTATAGTTTACAAATTTATAAATGTGAATTTTGACGTCCGGCAAAAATCTTTTGCTCTTTCCTGGTAATAATTTGTATTAAAATTAGTGTCATGTTCTGTAAGCATTTTACAAAAATGTTACGTCTCGTGTATTGTAAGAATTTAAAGAAAACATTATGAAAATTGCTTCACATTTAACTGTCAGTATAAATATGGTAGCCATTGCAATTTTAAATGTACATCAAGTAAAGTATTTGAGGATCCGGGTTTTTTTTTTTTTTTTAGTATTATATTAAATTTTATTTTTATTTTTTTATTTTCATAATAGAATGTATTTTTTTTCCAGTAAAATAGTAAGATGATGTTTTACTATCCATATTGGGAATTTATTCTTATGTAAGTTTTCTGAGTCTATCTTTTATTTTGCTTAACATGATAAATAAAAAATCATTAGAATATGTCCGCATATAAATACCTGCTGCAAGAGAAAATTAAATATTTCATCAGCTATTAGGTTCTAAGAAGATGTACAACTGCAATATTCCTAGTCTTCACTGGTCTGAATTGTTACTTTTCAAAGCTATGAAGAGCAAATAGTGCTTCTGTAATATTATTTTTTTTCAGTTATTAAAGACAATTAATTTTTAATCTGTGTATATTTAACGTTGTCGAAAGCTCCTTTAATATCGCTTTAAATAAGAATAGAATATTTGCCTTCAGACTGAGAATAATTTATAAAATCCATTAATTTGATTAGTCATAGTTAACCGATTTCCTTTCTCTAAATTCATATTCTTGGTGATGGATGGAGGTTGAGTCTTCTTTTCAAACACATTTTCTTATTAGGTGGTAGAGAAATTAGTCGAAAGGAATTAATATTGGAAAAATCTTAACCTTTTTTTGAAATAGATCAATGAATTCCATCTTAAGACAAGTGAGAAATGAGTGTCGATAGAGGTATTTATTGAAAAGATTTAAAAGAAATGATGGAAAATGTTTGCGGACAATTTGTAAAATTTTTAATCGATACCATCATATCCTGAAACTTTTCCTTTCCATAATGTTTAAATTAACTTTTTCAGTTCTGAATATGTAAATTGGGTTTCTTGAAATATTTGACATTTATTTGTTATTTGCATCTTTGAGGAATTTTCCTTGCGGGTAAACCAATTTATCCTTTTAACATTTGTACCAGTACTAGTATTAAAAGGTTGGTGTTGGTATCCAGTACAATGGACATACAACTTAAAACTTTATTTCTTTTAACTAGCTGACTGTAGAAAGTTGAAACTTATTCCATGCATTCATGAAAGGTTAAACTTTTTGGTATCTGTGCATTTCTTTATTTGGAAACAGTCAACAGATTTTTACAGTTTGCTTTCTTTGAAAATGGCGGCATTCTCTGGTCTGCAAAAGGCTGAATTTTCTTAATGAATAATTCGTACTAACGTGGCAATCATCATTTTAGTTAACATACACACTCATAAATTATTTGAAATGAATCACAAAATACTTCTAAAAACAAGACTTCAAAGTAATTTTTATAGAATAAACAGATTTGACTGCTTGAGAAGACTCTATTAGGATCGTAACGGATAAAAAAACGTTGCTTTATAATTGAAGTCAACTTAATAATTGAATAATTGAAAATAATACTTCATTCAATGCCTTATGTATTCTTTTGTTCACTGCGGCTTCTTTTTAAACGTAAAAGTATCAAAAGTACGACTGAATATTAATTAACATTTATTCCTAAATGAAAACTCGATTTATCATCTAATTCTTTTCCAATTACTTTAAAAGTAATATTTTCATTCTATTCATGAATGAATGTTTGAATCGGTACACATGTATTTTATATTTGATTTTAATACATTGTTGTAAATCTAATAAATTTAATTGACTATTTATTATTGATGATAAGGGAATTACAAATTTTTTTTCCCTTTTCAGTGCTTTGACAAGAAAATGAGTAGCTTTGCAAATTTAATTTCTTCCTGAAAGCCTGGCTGCTTTTTGAGAAAAATTTTACTCACCATTATTAGTTTTAAGGCTATCCCTTAAAGCGGAAAAGGGTACTTAAAATACCACTTTTATTATTTCTCTGATCTCAAGGTAACCATTCTACAAAGCACTGAAGACTCTACAAGACAAAGAGGAGAGATATTTTTTGTACCCAATGACTAAACTGATTGATCATTAGTAAAAATGATGAATGTTCGACACTTGAGCGGATATTGACTAACTTTCAAAAACAATTTATTTTGTCTTTTTTTATTTTTTTATTGTAGGAAGTAAAAAAAAAAAGAAAGAAAAAAGATATGAAGTAAGAATAATAAATAAAAAATAGGAAATAAAATGCAGTTTTTTTTCCTCAGAAAACCGATGCACAACTGTTCAAGAATGCACTGAAAACAGCTCGCACAAAAGAATACCTCTCTTGAAGGAAGTCTCTCTCTTTTGTTACCAGTCAGGGATACCTCTTCCAAGAAAGTAGCAAAAAAAAAATATCATACCTAAAGAGAGAGAGATAGATAAAAATGGAACAGAAAAAATGAAGGATAAGTTAGAAGGATAAAACTTCAGAATGCAAACAAAAGTTGAAGATCGATACTGGATTATTTTTACTTTTACCATCATGCCCCCATGGTTATGGCCTCATCCCATTTTCTTTCATCCACCCCTTCTTATTCCTTAGTTTTTATCTGTCGTATGTCACCCGTCTTTGAAACATCCATCAAACTGTAACTCCTTCAACGTCAATCATGGTGAAAGACACGCCTATTCTCACTGTTACTTATCTAGCTTTCAAAATAACGCAAAATATCTGGAAAAAAATATTGATGTCACCCCATTGCATCTTCCGAAACTGTACTTCTTTCATTTTACAGAAAAAAAAAGGGAATGAGGGCTATATAATTCTATATAATGCGAATTTTTTTATACTCAAAAGTGATTGTACACTTATATTATCAAATCTCTGACTCTTAAATTAAGAATTTATAGACATGCTCATAGAATAAACAGATTTAATTGCAGGAGAACACTCTAATGGCATTCTAATAGTTAAAAATGTTGCTTTTAATTGATTTTAAGTTGAAAAAAGTCAACTTAATAATTGAATAATTTGAAATTAATACTTCCCCCAACGCTCTATTTAGTCATTTTACTTATGCGGCCACTTTTTAAATGTAGAAATATCAGAAGTACAATTGAATATTAATTATCTGTTATTCCTAAATGAAAACTTGCTTTATCATCTAATTTTTATCCAATAACATTAAAAAGTAGCCTTTTCATTCTCTTCATGAATAAAGGATTGAATCGCTACAAATGTATTCTAGATTTGATCTTAATACGTTGTCGTAAATCTAATAACAGATTTAGCTGACTATATATTATTTATGATAAGGAAATAACGATTTTTTTTATCCTTTTCAGTGCTTTGACAAGAAAATGAAAAGCTTTGCAAATTTAATTTCATCCTGAATGCTTGGTTGCTTTTAGAGAAAATTTTTAATCACCATTATTACTTTTAAAGCTACCCCTTAAAGCGAAAAAGGGTACTTAAAAATGCCCTTTTATTATTTCTCTGATCTCAAAGTAACCATTCTACAAAGCACTGAACACTCTAGAAGACAAAGAGGAGAACTTTTTTGTTTACCCAATGATTAAGCTGATTGATCATTAGTGAAAAGGATGAATGTTCGACACTTGAGCGGATATTGCCTCACTTTCAAAAACAGTTTATTTTGTCAAAAGCACTCTTGAATTTCAAGGAAGTAAAAAAGAAGGAAAGAAAAATGATAGGAAGTAAGAATAAGAAATAAAAAAATAGGAAATAAAATGCAGTTTGTTTCCCAGAAAACTGCACAACTGTTCAATAATGCACTGAAAACAGCTCGCACAAAATAATACTTCTCTTGAAGGAAATCTCTTACTTTTGTTACCAGTCATGGATACTTCTTCTAAGAAAGTAGAAAAAAAATATCATACCTAAAAATAGAGAGAGATAGATATGAAAAAATGAAGGATAGACGGAAAAAATTAAATATAAGTTAGAAGGATAAAACTTCAGTATAAAACTTTTAATATCATTGATCATTTTAAATTATCATTTATCTACATATTTAAAAATGTAAATAAAAGATATTTTTTACTTTCATGTTATATTAAAAATTAATAAAAATTTGAATAGCATAAATCTTTTGGTATGTGAATATTTGGTTATACATCACATTTTAATAATTTCTATCTGGAAAATGCAATTATTTGGGTTATACAGGGTGATTATAATTGCTTGAAAATATATAACATGGTTTAAAATCAGTGCTTTTTATATTGGCATTTGTGATACTATGCCATTAGTGCAAAGTTGATGTTTATTATGGCACTCAACACTTATATGTTCACCAGCCCATATGAAGCAGTTGATTTTGCGTGTACAGTTACATACATGAGGATTTAACCTAAACGTTTAAATCGTCTATAAATTATTATAAAAACCTCCGCTCTGCAAATTATTTTTATGAACTTTGTTTAATAATGTGTATTCGTACAGTAAATTCTACTTTAATTATAATGTTTGCCGTTGCCAAATTTCATTGTAGCAAATCGAATTGTCCATTTTTCTTCAGTTACTATAATTTCCAGATTTTATTCAGAAATTACTTTTAAAATTTCATCATCAGATATATCAATGGAAAGATTCGAATTGAGGATAACAGCTGATAATAGCTTTGATAATATATTTCATATTATCAGGCATAATATTAAATGAGTTTAATTAGTGTAAATTATTAATAGATATGATATTACATCAGTCTGTTCTCATAGTCTTTTAATCTAAAGACTATGTTTATGAATAAAAATAATTAGAAATACCGTACCAATAATTAGATTTAAAATCATTTTAGTTAACCTAAACACGCAGAAATTGTTAGAAATGATTCATAAAATATTTAAAAAAGGAAGACTTTCAAGAAATTTTTATAAAAAAAAAGATTTGATTGTATGCGAAGACTCTATTAGCATTCTAATGGTTAGAAAAACGTTTCCTTGTAATTGAATTTAAGTAAAAAAAGTCAAGTTAATAAATGGATAATTGGAAATAATACTTTATTCAGTACTTTATGTAATCCTTTGTTCTCTGCAGCTGTTTTTTAAACGTAAAAGTATCAAAAGTACAACTGAATATTAATTAACATTTATTCCTAAATGAAAACTCGCTTTATCATCTAATTTTTATCAAATAACATTAAAAGCAGTATTTCCCTTCCCTTCATGAATAAAGGATTGAATCGCTACAAATGTATTCTAGATTTGATCTTAATACGTTGTTGTAAATCTAATAAAAAATTTAACTGACTATTTATTATTGATGATAAGGAAATGATGATTTTTTAACTCTTTTCAGTGCTTTGACAAGAAATGAGAGGAATTGAAAATTTAATTTTATCCTGAATGCCTATCTGCTTTTTAAGAAAAATTTTAATCATCATTATTACTTTTAAAGCTATCCCTTAAAGCGGTAAAGGGTACTTAAAATACCACTCTTATTATTTCTCTGATCTCAAAGTAACCATTCTACAAAGCCCTGAAGTCTCTACAAGACAAACAGGAAGGCTTTTTTTTTGTGCCCAATGACTAAGCTGATTGATCATTAGTGAAAAGAATGAATGTTCGACACTTGAGAGGATATTGCCTCACTTTCAAAAACAGTTTATTTTGTCAAGAACACTTTTGAATTTCAAGGAAAAAAAGGAATGAACATGATAGCAAGTAAGAATAAGAAATAAAAAAATAGGAAATAAAATGCAGTTTGTTTCTCAGAAAACTGATGCACAACTGTTCAGGAATGCACTGAAAAAACTCACACAAAAGAACGCCTCTCTTCAAGGAAATCTCTCTCTTCTTTTACCAGTCAGGGATACCTCTACCAAGAAAGTAGCAAAAAAATACTATACCAAAATGAGAGAGATAGATAAAAAAGAACAGAAAAAAGAAAGTATAAGTTAGAAGGATAAAACTTCAGGGTGCAAACAAAAGCTGAAGATCGATACTATATTTTTTTTTCGTTTTACCATTCATGCCCCCATGGTTATGCCCCCATCCCATTTTTTTCATCCACCCCGTTCTTATCTGTCGTATGTCACCCGTCTTTGAAATATCCATCAAACTCTAACTCCTTCAACGTCAATCACGGTGCAAGACACGCCTTTTTTCACTGTCAGTTACCTAGCTTTCAAAATAACCCAAATATATCTGGAAAAATTATTGATATCACCACATTGCATCTTCGCTTATTGTGAGCCTTTTATTTTGAGAAAAATTGTGATTGAGGGCTAAATAATTCTATATATTGAAACATTTTTATACTTTTAAATGGTGGTACACTTATATAAAAAATATAGTGATCGAAAAAATATTTTAAGAAGTAGATTATTATATTTGCTATATGATTAACTATTATGGATTTTAAAGAATCAATGTGCTGTATCACTTAACATATCAAAAATATTTAACTGCAAATAGTTCTTAATATAAACAAAATGTACTTTAAATTTCATCTGTCTAATTATTAATTTTAATAGTTTTTTATACTGTGTATAAAATGTTTTCTTATTATATTACATTAAAATTTTTATATAAAACAGTGACATTATATAACGTAAATTCATAGTTTTAAAATAATCAAGTGCATTTATTTAATTTAAAAGTAAATAAAATAGTAGCATATAGATATAATTGTATTATCTTCTAATTTTGACATTTTTTAAGTTTTTTCCTGCACTTAAAGTATCATGTTAATTAATAATATTTCAACATTTATCAATTTATATATTTAAATTTTTTGTCTTTTTAATTTATGCACATTATCGAAACACACTAGGAAAATAAATATGCTTAATTAAATAAAATTATTAATTTAAATTAAATACCCATTCCTATCCTAACTTTTATAATAACAACATCGGATTATTGTTTGAAAACAATAGACCTATATTGTTGAACTCAAGGACTAAGCTGATTGATCATTAGAGAGAAGAATGAATGTTCGACACCCTAGCGGTTATTGCCTCACTTTCAAAAATAGGTTATTTTGTCAAGAGCACTCTTGAATTTGATTTAAGGATAGAAAATGAAAGAAAAAAGATAGGAAGTAAGAATAAGAAATAAAAGAATAGGAAATAAAATGCAGCAAAAAACTGATGCACAACTCTTCAGGAATGCACTGAAAACAGCTCGCACAAAAGAATACCTCTCTTGAAGGAAATCTCTCTCTTTTGTTACCAGTCATGGATACCTCTTCCAAGAAAGTAGCAAAAAAATATCATACCTAAAAAGAGATGGATAAAAATAACAGAAAAAAGAAAGGATAAGTTAGAAGGATAAAACTTCAGGATGCAAACAAAAGCTGAAGATCGATACGGTATTTTTTTCCCCTTTTACCATTCCCCATTTTTCTCATTCCCCATGGTTATGCCCCCGTCCCATTTTTTTTCATCCACCCCGTTCTTATCTGTCGTATGTCACCCGTCTTCTGAAACATCCATCAAACTCTAACTCCTTCAATGTCAATCATGGCTGAAAGACACGCCTTTTCTCACTGTTACTTATCTGGCTTTCAAATTAACTCACTAATATCTGGAAAAAGTATTGATATCACCACATTGCATCTTTTGATTTTGCGCAGCTCTTATTTTTAGAAAAAATATGAATGAGGGCTAAATAATTCTATATAATGGGAAATTTTTTATACTCTAAAATGGTTGTACAGTTATATTATCAAATCTCTAAAATATTATTTATCTTCAAATTTAAAAATGTGAATAAAAATAGTTTTTTAACTTTCGTGTAATACAAAAAATTATCAGTAATTTAAAAAAAGTATAACTGTGTATAAAATATTTTGACAATTGGTTATTTGGTTATATATCAAATTTTTATACTTTCTTATAAGTAAATTGCAATTATTTTCATTATATATATATATATATATATATGTGTGTGTGTGTGAGTATGTGTGTGTGTGTGTGTGTATGTGTGTGTGTGTGTGTGTGTGTGTGTATGTGTGTGTGTGTGTGTGTATGTGTGTGTGAGTATATGTGTGCGTGTGTGAGTATGTGTGTGTGTATGTGTGAGTATGTGTGTGTGTGTGAGTATGTGTGTGTGTGTGAGTATGTGTGTGTGTGTGTGAGTATGTGTGTGTGTGGGGAGGGGGGAGTATGTGTGCGTGTGCTATTTTGTTGAACTTCAACTCTAAGAAATTTTGCTCCACGTTATCAAAAGTATTTACAGATGAATGGGGAGTACATGAAAAATTTTATCTATCTCTTTTACAATCACCCCCGCTATTTTTATTTTAAATTCTCTTCGTAGATTTGTCGCGAATGATCTTAAATTAATAAGCTAACCAATAAACTTCATTAAGAAACTAACTTTGATTGTTTACATGTTTCTGTTGTTGAAAACTTTTTCATAGCTTTAAAATTAAATTAATGTTTCCCTTTTATACTTAACCAGAATTTTATACAATATGGGATACATATGTGTATGTTTCAAACGAGTTTATGTTAAATAAATCTCAGATAAAAGGAATATAATTTTTTTTTTTAAATGAATGTCATGAAATGGATTTTGGTGTGATTAAACAATTAAGTTGTCAATTTAAAATTAGAAATTTACTTAAAATTGATTAAATATTTTTCTTTTATGGAATTTGAAAGATTTCAGTCATGCAAATACCAATGCGTATGAATGTTTGTTTCTATGGTAAATATGAATGGAGAAATTATTTAAAACTAGTTGATATGACCCAGGATTACCTGGCAACAGAAATAAAATAATTTTAGTTCTGGTAACTTTTATTAAATTAAATATATCAGTGCAATATTTGAGGTTTAAAATTTTAAGTGATTTGTTTTTAAAACAGGTTTGATGAGGTCAGCATTATCAAAATATCTGCAATCATGTTTTGTTAGCATGTCTTTAAAAATATCATAATGTTTTTTTGTAAAGTACATATAAATCTAATAAAAGGCACAACACAGTAGATTAATTAATGGCACAACAGATGGTTGCAGTAGTAAAAAAAACTGTCACCATATTACCTTTTACAAAGACTTAAATAATTACAAAAATAGGACATCACACTTTTTTTTTTCAATTCATTCTATTAGCTCACACTCTCCCTATATTTGTCTTGTTCAAATATTCAATCTTTAATAAAATACTTGTTATTCATCCAATCAAGTTCAGATGCATTTTTTTAACTTGTAGTAGATGGCACTTGATGTTAATACAGTTATTTCAAATATTAATTCATTAATTAAATTTAATTAATTAATTTTAGTTTTTTTTTAGATTTATGTTGCATGTATCTGCCAATAGATGGCGCCAGATAAACTTTAAAAAAATGAATGAAAATTATTTATAAAGGGCTTTCTGAATATTGTGAAAAAAAAGTAGGAATTGATTTTAATTTTTTTTTTTTTTTTTTTTTATATATATATTACTTGTTTTATTGTATGGAGTTATTTGGTGGCACATAAATTTGGCAGCAATATAAATAATGTTTATATTTATTTAAAAATAATTTCGTATAAATCGAACTCTTATGCAGCAGGTAGAAAAATAATGAAACTCTATTTCTTAGCTTTATAGTTTTTAATTTTTAGGAAATCAACACAAATACTGTTCATTTATAGATAGACTGCACAGATTGCATAGATTTTTAGTATATAGCAGATAAAATTCAATATTTAAATAAAATATAGTGATTGAAAAAATATTTTAAGAAGTAGCTTATAGTATTTGTTATATGGTTGACTACCATGTGTTTTAAATTATCGATGTGCTATATCACTTTGAAAATTCAAAAATATTTAAGTTCAAATAATAAGTGTAAATAAGTATAAGTATAAATATTTAAGTGCCGTTCATAAATAATGTGCATTTTAAATTTTATTTATGTAATTATTAAACTTAATAGTTTTTGTATCATATATTGATTTTTCTTAATTATATTACATTGTCATTATATTGCCAACGGCCGTACCATGCTGAATATACCGGTTCTCGTTAGATCACCGAAGTCAAGCATCATTGGGCGCGGTCAGTACTTGGGTGGGTGACCACCTGGGAACACCGCGTGCCGTTGGCAAATTTGGGACCTGAATGGCCGAGTGTCTAGCGCTCTGGCGCTCGGTGCCACAGGTTTCGGGTTCGAATCCCGGTGGTGCCATGGATGTTTGTAGTGGTTCGAAATCCACTTTAAGCTGTAGTCTCCTATGACTGTAAGAGTGTCACGGAGCAAAAGTCAGGCTTCTACCTACGGGTGCTCCATCACAACAGAAGCTGCTTCCTTCCCCTTCAATCATGAGCACGTATGGGCTCGTGGGCTTGGCCTGCCAAGTGGGATAAGAAACAACAACAACAACATTGTCATTATATTTAATTTTTTTATATAAAACATTGACATTATGTAACGTATATTCATAGTTTTTAAAATAATCGAGTGGATTTAGTTAGTTTAAAATGAAATAAAATATATCAAATAAATACAATGGTATTATCTTATTAATGTTCACATTTTTTTACTTTTTTTGTTCACTTAAAATATTATACTAATTAGTATTATTTCAGCCTATAGCATTTTGTATAGTTTAACTTATTCCTCTTTTTAATTTATGCACATAATTTAAACACAAGAGAAAATAAATATGCATAAGTAAATAAAATTATTAATAACTTAAATTAAATACTCATTTCTATCCTAACTTATATAACAACAACATCGGAATATCTGTTTGAAAACAATCGCTATCTCATTAATTAACTATAGCTGCACTGAAGCGAGATATTTATTTTTAGAATAAAAGGATTTTCAAAAGCATATTTCTCTAATCAGTTAAAGAAAATAATCGAATGGCATTTGATTCACTAATTACGTATCGGTTTATAAATATATCATAATTATAAAATAAAAACCTTCGAGTCACATATCTCAGAGATGTCAAGAGAATGAATCGCATATCTTAATGATATATTCAACAGAATCGGCAGCTAAGTTATGAGACCGTAAAATTGCATTCAACCGAATATTAAGCAACTACGGTTTGTCTGTTTTATGGATGGCTAAACATATTAAAGTATGCGCTCTTAATTGCCTCAAAGATTGTCCCTAATTTAATAATAATTCTGGTAGAGTCTTAGAATTGAATATATTATTCTAGAGTTATTATAATGAATAATAAACTACAAGAAAAAACAAGATGTTGCTGCATAGTGTATAAACCATGCAAAAACATCATCTCGCACACGTTTTTAAATTAGAAAGTTGAACGAATAGTTTTTATTGACAAATAACGATTAAATTTACATCTATTGTTGATTTATATGATGTGAGTTTAAATTTTTTTTATAAAATGATTGAATTAAATTGCCGAGTAGAAATATGTTTGGTAATACTTCAAGCAAATCACCAGAAAAAAAAATCTAAATGCATTTTAAATTATATCAACTAAAATAAATTTTAATTTTAATGCCTTACTGTATTGTGTAGAAATGAGTATTATTTTTAAATTCATGCAAAAAGAAACATTAAAGTGGATTTTCGGATCACGTCTATGGATTACGGGTCATGGATCTTTATGGTGGTTCGGAATCCACTTTAAACCATAGGCTTCGGTCTAATATGATCGTAAAGCGTTTAAGAGGGGTGCAGTGTTACTCGCGTCTGTAGCATATCTTCAAGCTACACGTGTCCTCTGTAGTGCTAAATGAGCAACAGCGGTGCAGCCCTTGCTTATGGCATAAAGATTAACTGTATCCGTATTGCCAACAGCGTTAGAGCAACATATGACTAAATAATTCACGAATGGAAAGGAAAACCTTCCAAAAACACTTCTATCTTGAACTTCTTTATACCACAAAAAGCAGTCTCGTGTGCCTTCGGTCAGGGCGATTACAAGTTTGATACCACAAAAAGCATTAGGTATTTGAAACTCTAAATGCTCCAATGTCAATTTGGCCAGACTGCTAATCATGTTTATCTACCATTCTTAATCCTAAAATCATTCATATAATGACCAAAGAAATGTAGAAAATTCTCTTAAACAATGACTTCATAAAATTGTTTTGGATAAAAGCACAACCAAGCCAATTTGTCAATGAGTAGGCATATACCCTCGCTAAAGCTTTTTATTACAATTGATTTTCTTACAATTTGCTTTTCATATCTTTTTCACTTCACAAAAATAGAGTAAATATTTGTCTTTTAGAGGATTGGCAATGAAATTGGAATCAAAACAACACAAGACGAAAATAGTTCGAAATCCTTCCTTTTTTCTGTGGATTTTTGAAAAACCTACAGAATCCTATCTAGAGAAAAAAATTAGGTTTGCAAGTGGTCATGAGCCATTCCCACTATATCTCAAAAGATTCAGCCTCTCAGAAGATGATTTCTGTTCCCTTGGAGAGGCTGGAAAAGTATTCCATTATGCAACTACTTGTCCTTTTACAGAATAATGGCATCTTAAAAAGATTTTTTTTTTTTTTTTTTTTTTTTACCTTCAGTGCCCAGGAATATAATTTATAACTCATGGACCAGATGGAAAATCATCAAAATAATAAATCTTTTTGGAAGAAAATGAACATTCCAAGAAAATATTACTCTTGAAATACAAATTGAATCTTCTGTTTTCATTTTTTTACTCTCAACAAAATTATTTCGTTCTTAATTGAATGATGCGTCTTCCTAATATTTTGTATCCCATGACATATTTTTTCACACGTTTATCACCATCAATTTGCAATATATAGATACAAGGTGATTATAATTACCACTTTCAAAATGCTGTAATAGAAACCACGTGTCACAATGAGCTCAAATTTGAACTGAAGATACTTGAAGAAGAGCGTAATGGTATGACATCAAAAAAAGTTTTTAAAAAAATTCCACTGATTTTCCTTGACCCTTGATATGACCTTACCCTGGTGGATGAGCTTTCCACTAACAGTGTCAGGACTGTTGAATGACTTGGAAGTCATTTTTCCGTCAAAAGAAGCCAAACAATCAAGCACACTGAACACTACAGTTGGTTTAATGTGCAACTCATGTGAAATACGTTGTAATTCCGACTCCAAATATCACTGGCAGCTGAAATCACTTTCTTTATGTCGCTTAAAGCGTAAACTATTAATACACTTTACAACACTTTTTTTGTAGCCGCACCGTTTCCCCCTTCTTCAAGTATCTTCAGTTCAAATTTGAACTCATTGTGATGAGGGGTTCTTCTGTTACAGCCCTTTAAAGTTGGGACTTCAATTATAATTACCCTGTAGATGAATAATAATTTAAAATTATTGGTTTGATAATATAAGTGTACAACCTTTTTAGAGTATAAAAAAAAATTGCATTATATAAATTTATTTAGCCCTAATTCACATTTTTTCTCAAAATAAAAGGCCTACAATATGCGAAGATGCAATGTGGTGATATCAATACTTTTTCCAGATATTTTTGGGTTAGTTTGAAAGCTAGATAAGTAACAGTGAGAAAAGGCGTGTCTTTCACCATGATTGACGTTGAAGGAGTTAGAGTTTGATGGATGTTTCAAAGATGGGTGACATACGACAGATAAGAATAGGGTGGATGAAAAAAATGGATGGGAGCATAACCATGGGGGCATGAATGGTAAAAGGAAAAAAAATACAGTATCGATCTTCAGCTTTTGTTTGCATCCTGAAGTTTTATCATTCTAAATTTTCCTTCATTTTTCTGTTCCTTTTTATCTCTCTCTTTTTAGGTATGATATATTTTTTGCTACTTTCTTGGAAGAGGTATCCATGACTGGTAACAAAAGAGAGAGATTTCCTTCAAGAGCGGTATTCTTTTGTGTGAGCTGTTTTCAGTGCATTCCTGAACAGTTGTGCATCAGTTTTCTGGGAAACAAACTGCATTTTATTTTCTATTTTTTTTATTACGGTTTCTTATTTCCTATCATTTTTCTTTCTTTTTTTTACTTCCTTCAAATTCAAGAGTGCTCTTGACAAAATAAACAGTTTTTGAAAGTGAGGCAATATCCGCTAAAGTGTCGAACATTCATCCTTTTCACTAATGATCAATCAGCTTAGTCATTGGGTACAAAAAAAAAATCTCCCCTTTGTCTTGTAGAGTGTTCAGTGCTTTGTAAAATGGTTACTTTGAGATCAGAGAAATAATAAGAGGGGTATTTTAAGTACCCTTTTCCGCTTTAAGGGATAGCTTTAAAAGTAATAATGGTGATTAAAATTTTTCTCGAAAAGCGGCCAGGCATTCAGGAT
Organism: Caerostris darwini; assembly: GCA_021605075.1. Taxonomy (NCBI): domain Eukaryota; kingdom Metazoa; phylum Arthropoda; class Arachnida; order Araneae; family Araneidae; genus Caerostris; species Caerostris darwini. Next base: position 28,130 of record BPLQ01007814.1, read on the forward strand.
AAAATTAAATTTGCAAAGCTTCTCATTTTCTTGTCAAAGCACTGTAAAGAAGAAAAAAAAGTCGTCATTTCCTTATCATCAATAATAAATAGTCAGTTAAATTTATTATTAGATTTACAACAACGTATGAAGATCAAATCTAGAATACATTTGTAGCGATTCAATCCTTTATTCATGAAGAGAATGGAAATACTACTTTTAATGTAATTGGATAAAAATTAGAGTATAAAGCGAGTTTTCATTTAGGAATAAAAATTAATTTATACTGCCAGCATTACAGATAACTCAATTTGCCTTTCATATCTATTTTCACCTCACAAAAATAACTTAAATATTTGTCTTTTACAGGATTGGCAATGATATTTTAATGAAAACAACATAAGACGAAAATTTTTCGAAATCCATCCTTCCTTTTGTGGTTTTTTGAAGAAACTCACAGAATCTTATCTAGAGAAGAAATTACATTTACAAGTGGTCATGATCCATTCCCACTATATCTCAAAAGATTCAACCTCTCAGAAGATTAATTATATTTCCTTAGAGCAACTGGAAAACTATTCCATTATACAACTTCGTGTCCTTTTACGAATAATGGCATCTTAAAATTTTTTTTTTTTTTTTTTACCTTCAGTGCCCAGAAATATAATTTGCAACTCATGGGCCAGATGGAAAATCATCAAATTAATGAACTTTATAGAAGAAAATGAACATTCCAAGAAACCATTACACTTGAAATACAAATTGAATCTTCTGTTTCTACAATTGAATCTGCTTTTTTAACTCTCAACAAAATTATTTCCTTCTTAATTGAATGACGCGTCATCTTAATATTTTATATCCCATGACATACATTTTTTTCACAGGTTTATCTAAATCATTTTTTTTTTTCGTTTTGCATCGTATACTTCTCATTTCAATTAGGGTTATGTTAGTTACATAGTATTATGTTAGTTCCTTTATACTGTTATGCCAGTTATCTTATCGTATTTTTTATTTTATGAATTGTAATTCATTGCACTCGTGTATTTCTGTAATTGCAAGTTTCCATTTTTATTATTAGTATTACTTTTTTTTCCACCACATTTTAACTGGTAAAGGAAACATGTCCCTGGTTATGGGAGGTGACGGGTAAAGTAAAGTATAATGTATATATATTTTTTATGTTGTCTGATTCGGATTTCGAAATTTTCGAAATGAGAAATTTTTAACGTCAGGGAAATGAAACTGACAAAAAAAAATGTTAAACTATATTATTAGTTTTGAATGTTTTTTTTTCAAATCTGCAAAACACCGAAAGACTTGAATTATGTTTATTTGCAGAAAGCGAGCAAATCAATTATCAGATATTTGGATATTTTATTTTCGGTTGTGTCGTGGACACCTTGAAATTATGCTACATTTACAAAAAAAGAAGGATTTAAAGAAAAAATGAAAAGTGAATTATATTTCACTTTAAATAGCTGAAATGAAAGAAAAACACGATTGAATATTTCGTGTCAAGATTTATTTGTTATTATCCGAGTAATGCATTCTTCTTGCAACCAGATTAATAATCTTTCGTAATAAATATATTTGATAAATTTATAAACATATTTCTTTACTTTATTTAAGCATTGTGTATATACGTATCTTTTTAAACATATTTGCTTTCTTATAAACAAATTTAATCACAATAAGTACATTTTTATTCGGTTTCAAATGTAACATGTACTAGATTGTAATAGAAAACATTAAGTTCTTCTCCTTTGAACCTTAAAGGCAAACAATTACTTGAAATAAAATAATTTTGTGAGAAATTTATATCTTCTGCTGGATAAATTAATTTTTTTAACATGACGTATTTTCTCTTTAAATCAATTATTTATTTTCAAATTCAGTAAAATCAGAATTAAATAACTTAAGAGTTAAAAGATTAAAACAGCAAAGCGACGCAATCCAAATATATAACTTATAAAAAATGGTTTAACTGTTGTGTTTCCTCCTACAGTTAAACATATTTAAAAACTAAACAATTCCTTTAATAATATATTTGAAATTCAAAATATATTGCGTAAAATATTTTATAATTGCTGGAGTTTTTTGCATTAATTGCAAATGAATAGTAATTAGACATAAGAAATAATGGGCATTAAAAGTTTGAAAGGAATTATATTTATAGTTTTGCTATGTACATCACGTTTATCTACACTCATGTCCATAAATTAAGGATAATTCAGAATCTCACAGAAATTGAACTTTAAAATAAAAATTTCACCTCTAGAATTATCACGCACATCTTGAAAAAGAATATGCAAATTACAGGAAACCACCAGATGGCGCGGATAGCACGTCACAATGACGAGAGTGTAAGAGAGGGGTATATAAGGAATGGTGGCAAAGAAGTAAACTTGTTCACAAGCGCTTTAAAAGCCTTTCAGTGAAATAACCGCATAGTTATGGCACAAAGGAAGCATTTGGATGATTGTTTACGTGGTAGAATTATCGGAAGACTGGAATGTGGACGTACCCAGCTGGAAGTATCCGAAGAACTTGGAATCGCCCAGAGTGTCATCTACAGGCTTTGGCAACGATACCAAGATGATGGTAATGTGAGTAGATGTTACAGCACAGGTCGCCCCCTAGTTACAACGTCGAATAAGGACCGGTATTTAGCAGTTACTGTCAAAAGAAACAGACGGAACACAGCATCAGACCTGTCTCGTCAGCTCTCTTCAGCTACCGGTACGACAGTTTCAAGGCAGACCATATAAAGACGCTTAGGGCACATTGGTCTATATGCTCGTAGGTCTGTCAGATGTGTTCCACTCACCGCAATTCACTGTCGCCTGCGATTAACCTGGAGTAGAGAGCATGCATTGTGGACACCGCAACAGTGGTCTGGTGTGATGTTTTCCGAAGAGTCCAGGTTTAGTTTGCAGTCTGATTCTCGCCGGACTTTCATATGGAGAGTGCCAGGTACCCGTTACCACCAAGAGAACACCATTGAACGACATTCCTCCCCAACGCTCGTTTGGGCAGGAATTATTCTTGGTTTCAGAACTCACCTGCATGTTCAGAGTGTAACGATGACAGGCCACATCTATCGGGATGTCATTCTGGAACAACATGTACGTTTGTTTTGGGGCGCCATGGGTGCTGAATTTCAGTTTATGGATGACAACGCAACTCACCGTGCAAACATTGTAGACGAATGCCTTCAATCGGAGGATATCACCCGTATGGATTGGCCAGCATACTCACCGAACTTGAATCCAATAGAGCATGTGTGGAATATACTTGGCAGACGAATTGCACCCCGTCAAGCCCCTCCCACCTGTCAACCGGTTTGTTTAATAAATAGACTTTACAAATAAGTCAAATTTGTTTTGCTTCTGTCTCTTTCTTTGCCTGAACTTCATTATCCTTAATTTACGGACATGAGTGTAAAAACAAAACATAATCATTTAACCTTAAGAGAAAATTTAATATTCGTTCGTAGCCTATTAATTAATGAAATTGTTGAATGAAATTGTAATTTAATGATATATTTATTATAATAATGAAAACTATAATTATATTTTGATACCATGAATAGAGTTTCGCATTCCTGCACAATTTGACAAGATATTAGCCCTTAATTTCAGTTTTAAATTAAAAGCAACTAGGAAACTGCAAAGCTTTAACTAATTACATATTTAAATATAAGTGTGTGAGTATGGTGATGTAAAATTTAAGTGATATCCAGCGGAATTTAAAAAGATCAGGCTGCTTGTTTTTCATCACTTTTAGTGAACGTTATTTCTATTTCTTACTTATTTACATTACAGATACATATATTATAGCTATTACATTATTTGCATATTTTTCTATTTAGAAAGCATAACATATAAAGTTATAGCAACCATTATAGGACTTCTCACAGCTACACTGACTTTCTCTACCTCAATTCTATTAAATTTCTAACATGTCGCAATTCTGCTAAATTCTTCCGAATTTCTCCACAAGTACTAATCCCTCAAAATTCTAACGTTCTCCTTCTTTTTAATTTGAGAGTCTTTATATGTCTGTTGTTGCTCTAAGTCCCATTTTGCAGATCTAGGTCGGTGATTCTAAATCCCTGACCATTCTGTCGGTATTTTTTCTAGTTTCATTAGATTTAATTAGGGTTTGTACAACAATCATGCCTTTTGCCCTTCTCCTGTACCTAATTAGTCGATATAATGCAATCCTACAGATTTGAACATCCAACAATATCACTAATCTTAGAGACTTTTAAAAACACACAATAACTCCATTATTCAAAAATTAAATTCAGCCAAATTTTCAGAATTAGACGCTATGTCAACTTTTCATAGATAATTCCTGGATAGAACTGGTACTCTTGATTAGAAGCATCTTAGAGGTTGAATAACAACACCATTCAAGACTTCCGGTTGAATGTCTTATAATGATAAATGTTAGAAGGCAATTTAGAGATACATTTAATATTTAATTTGCTCTCTTTGTAGACTAACTTTACTCTACTTCTTTCTCTCATTTCAATGAAGAGGGTTACAGTCAAAAACGTTATAAGCGGAAAAAGTTCTTTAAAGTGAAATTCTAATTCAATAAATCAAAATATCTTTTTCAGAACTGCAAAGAACTTTCTGTGACAGAATTTGAAACAATTTTTTTTATTTAGTCAACATTCTAACTTGCATAGGATATAATTTTTCATCTTTTGACACCATTAAAGTAGATTATCAGTGATTCAGTGTATCTTGTTTATACTAAAATGATAAGTCATTTAATTCTATTCTTTTTTCTTTTATGTAATTCTTTAAGCATTGCAGAAGGGATTTGAACGACACGGATGCTTAATGTTTCCTGATTCTCATCATTTCTATTTAGAAATATTGAACTGTTTTTGTTTTGCCTTAGTTATTCAGGACAGTAACATCGTTAATTTTTTATGTCTCCATCTAGAAGCCTTTACTAGGGTGGTGATTTATCCAGGACATTCTACGAGGGTGGCTGTATATACAAAGATTTACCAGAACTCATTGACAGGCCAGCGGTTTATCAGGCCAAGACGCCTGCTTCAAACGAGCTAAGACAGCTGATTCAAATTGCTAATTAATCAATGACCTGATCCCGATCGGTTCACCATTTTTGTAGGTATAAGGATCTGAAATGTAGGTGGGGTCTAAGGAAATTTTAAAAGATGAACAGACGGTACTTTTTTATCCCCTTTAATACATATAAAATACACTTTTTACAAAACATAACATTTAACATTATAATAGGATAGGATTATCCAAAGTGTTCTTTACCTCAATTGTTTTACCGAAGTTCTCCATTTCTAATTTCTCGAAATCTGCTCAAGTCAACGTGTTTTTCCTTAGAAGACAGTTTTTATATATTAGTAGTAGAAGTGACACTCGATAGATCTACGACGGTGCTCCCATACCACAGACAACGTGACGGTCGTCTGGCAATAGGTTTTCCAAAGTCATTAAATCTAATTGAAGGTTTGAAAAATAATCCAGTCAAGGAGAAGTTCTGGTGCTGCTCTCATGGGCTTTTGAAATTTGATCTAAATATAAAAGAAGAAGGGGTAAATATTACTGCATTAAAAATAGTTACTTGTCATAATATAAGTGGTTTGATGTTCGTATGCAAACACGACGTCTTTACAATGAGTTTCAGGTTAAATCAATTGTATTGTTCAATGTACATGACTGTATAGCCATAATACTTAAAAAATGAAAAAGTTACAATTAAGTCGGATTTTGTTGTAACTTTTCTTTCATTGTAAAGTCTCGAAGCTTTCTCAAATGCTTAATAAAAATGTCCACCATTTACTGCCACAATTTGAAACCTGGATACTGTGTGTTCCACAACAGATTAGAATGTGCCAAATTTAGAATTGTGAATATGTTGCATAAAGTGTGTCTTCAATTCAGCGAATGGTCTCAAACGGACCACTGAATACAACATTTTTTAGATAAACCCACAGTCAAAAAATCACAAAGCTCAGGTGATCATGGCAGCCAGACTGTTATGAAATGTTGGCTGATAATATCAACATTTTCATAATGCATATTTAGTAGAAACTTTACTGTTTTGGACATGGGCGGGTGATCGCCATCTTGCATCCATTCACGCTGTTGAAGTATTAGAATAGCAAGGTTGCACAAAACATTTTACCATTGATGATTCAGGTAACATGATTCGCATGATCTATCTCAAAATAATGGTCCTAAGATAAACGATGCCGTAAATTCTCACCGTACTTTTGTAAAATGAAGATATATACATATATATATATATATATATATCCTTCCTTATGGGGCCTTATGGAAATTGCCTTCGTTTGTCCACAACACTTTCCATGAGTTTTCATTTTCCACTTACATACTAACAAGAAATTCTAGAGCAATGGTTTGTCTTACTGGCATGTCGACAAGAATATGGGTATATAATATGGGACAAGAATATGGGTTATAAATAGGGGTAATATAGAACTGCAGGCATGAAAAAAAAATTAAATAAAAAAATAATAAAATGTTATATATTATACATTGTATAATGTTAATATTAAAAAAAAGGTTGTATACTGAGTTTACATGCATGTCTAACTATCGGACGAATTTCTCGTGCACTGCTTCTTTTCCACACCACCACTTGTCTCTTCTTGTAATGTTGTGGCCACATCTTCTAATGATGTCGAAGTAATTGGCTTCAAATATTAGATTTCACTTAAAATGCACTTTTATTTATAATATTTTTCTCCAGAGAATTGGTAGATGACGGACCATAGCCCGTCTAGAGCTTCCTCAGAACTTCTGCTGTACTGTCACCGCTCTTGTTATATAACTGCACCAGCAGAGCATGGTCTTTCAATGAGAAAGGTATGACAAGCTTCTCACACGGAATATGAATGAAATAGCGCGTACCTCTCATATTTTTGATGTAAAATGTAATTGCCATCTATTACTAAAATTTTGAATTTTTTTTTCCTTCACCATACTACATCTGCCTTATTCTCGTATATCCAGGTCAAATTTCTGGTCATTCCAACATATGGTACTGTATTTACAACATTTTAAACTGGAAAACTAATTATGTAGGATATGTAGGATTTTTTTGTCTGCTAATCAGCAGGCGGCGACACATTATGGTTAAGTGTCGATGACACAGACCTCCCAATAAGTAGGGAGCATCGAACTTTGAACCTTAACCGCAGGAAGAGGGGATCAGAACCCCGCAGACGAGGGAGGGAGGGCGGCAAGACTGGACAGACAGGATAACTGTGGTCTGCAGCGAGAAAAGGGCGAAGATGTTTGTAACGAATGTTGTATACAAATGTAGATATTATTATGCTTAATTAAATGGGTGTTGAATTAAAAGAAACACCCTGTTTCTACATTTTGTTATGTTAACCACTGGACACCACAATTACACCCTACAAAAATGGTGGCTGCGGCCTTGACGAAACTGGTGGACGCGTGGGATAGCAGTCTACATACACACTCACACACACGCAAACATATCTATATGTATAAATTTTACATGAATAGTATTCAAATATATTTAAATCCTTATTAAATTAATTTAATCCTTTAAAGTATATTGTCCAGTATATATCGGCATATATGTTTAAAAGATGCATCATCTTTAAAAGGGTCTTTAAAAAAATCATTTTTTATATGTTTAAAAATATTTATCAGAATTTTAATACTAACTGAGATATTTAATGGTTATAATGAATAGATATTATGATGATATTACTCTTTCATCAACTAAATACATTTTAAATCCAAAATTAAGTCTTTCTTTTTGTCTGTAAATCATACAGCAACTACTAATGTACATGCATCGCTGCAACATTGTGAATGGTGTCAGAACACTCTTAATATTAGAGATTTTGATGGGTTTTTTTTTTAACATTTAGTTACAATCTCTATGGGGTAGTGTTACTCGCGTCCGTAGCATATTTTCAAGCTACACGTGCCCACTGGGTAGTGCTAAATGCGTAACAGTGGTGCAGCCGTTGCTTATGGCTTAAGAGTAACTGTCTCTGCATTAGTACAACAGCAATTACAATCTCTAATATATAATATCTAAGTTTAATAATCTTTTGTTACACATTTTGAAAAATTAACTAATGTTGGTTTTTCTCCCGAAAATAAATATTTTCGAAAGAATTCTGAAATTGTTGATTATTTACTTGCATTAATTAAAGTTAAACATACATTAAATATATAATAAAAAGGAAGTTGATTGTTTCTAACAGTATTCATTAAAATATTAGATGATATATACGAAGTAATCCAGTTATAATTTTAGGTAATGTTAAATTAAAATCAAAATTAATGTGTGGATAGCAATAATAATAAATTGTTAGCAATTAAGATAAAGTAACATTATACTAAATAAATCCTTCTAATAAATTATCACTTTGTATATGCTTGCAAAATTAATTACGTACTGAAAGCATCAAGATTTATAGAGTTTCTATTTATCATAATTTCGATAGCAACTCATTAAAATATATATGGATGAAAAGGAGCATTACTATAATAATGATACGTCTTTTCCCGTTAATTATTCATTCCTACGCAATTCAAAAGGTTAGATTTTTACTCTTTGGGTTAGTTACGGATGAATTGCCCCTGTAAATTACTGATACTTTGTATGTTACATAAGCTAGTCTATGGTGAATTAAAGTTATTCGCAAAAGTATCTAATTTCTATTAAATAAGAATATTTTTTTTTATTTTAACTACATATTTATCAAATGATTCTGAAACTAAATGCCTAACTGCCAACTAATGCATTTACTGCCAGCTGCATTAGCTGGCAGTAAAGTTAATCGTTATGCCATAAGCAAAGGGCGCACAGCTGTTATTCATTTAACACTACCCAGGAGGCACGTGTAGCTTGAAGATATGTTAGGGACGCGAGTAACACTACAACCATAACGCTCTACGATCTGATTATACCGACACCTACGGTTTAAAGTGGATTCCGAACCAGTACAAACAAGCAGGGCATAGCACATCCAGCACAGTCAAACCCGAAATCTGTGGTACCAAGCGCCAGAGCGCAAGCCACTCGTCGGCCATCAGGTCCATTATATATATATATACACAATAAACGAAATTTGTAAATTGTACATTAATAAATTATTGTTCTGTATTATGAAGTGAAAGTTTATTTAAAATCTTAAAAATATAATCAATTACATCAAAGTCTTAAGAATGGTTCTTTTAGTAGAATTTGCTCATTGCGAATTGTATTTCATTGTGAGAGTTAAACGGAATATTATTGTAATAATAATTCGCCTTTCTCGAGTAAAATTAATTCTTTATTCCAAAGTAACACTTACACTCTGTGTGAAGTGAAACTATGTAATTCGTAAAAGTATCTATTGTCTATTAAAGAAGTATATATTTTTTATTTTAACTGCATAGTTGTCAAATGATTCTGAAATTAAATGTCTATCTAAAAAGTCAAGTCACTATATCTATATAAGCAGCAAACAAAAATTTTGACTTGTAAACCTTTTAATAAATTATTTGCTCTTATTTTGTAGTGAAAGTTTATTTAAAAACCTAAAAATAAATTCGGTTGCATCAGAGTTTTAAGAGTAGTCCTTTCATTTTGAATTGTATTTCATTGCGAGGGTTAAACGGAATATTATTATAATAATAATTCCATCTTTCTGCCGTAAAATTAATTCTTTATTCAAAATAACCCTTTACACTGTGTTAATTACACAGCAACTGCAAACGTACATGACTGCAACTTTGTGTGTGCGCGACTGCAGACTGCAGTAAGCTCTCACGTGCACACACAGAGCGAAGTAAGCACGAAATCATAACCCGCAGCAAAGAATGGGAACTCTAATTTGAGCTTCGGAATTTCGTTACCATCGATCCTTTGAGGTTCCGGTGTTGACTTAGGCCAGCGCCGTCCCTTCTATTCAATTATGCTGGCTCGGCCTAGAAAGCAAAAGTGGTGACAAATAACATAAAGCCTATCCTTTGGGCGTCTTCTGCCGACTCTGATATAAATCAATTTCTGCTCCCCATACTACGCCAAGGTGTACTAACGCTAAGAATATTCATTAAAGGGTCTGTCGACTGTCGTGTAACAGTGTCATGAAATCCCACTTTCCTGTTTCGTTTGCACTGTTGTAGGACATAAATTAGATTTGTCATATCTAAGTATCTTCTCAGGATAACCATTTCTATGATAAAATTTTTCAGTAAGCAGACCTGTGTCGTATGTGTATATGCATTAATTTGTATCTTAGTTGGTTAGGTGACGTGAATAAATAACACGGTGTGTTTGAAAAGTGGATATTGAAAAAAATAAACTAAATGTAACATAATTAGCAATTTATTTTCAAAATGTATTATTGTGATTTTTTGTACTATAATAAAGCATAATAGAAGGATATAGTGTGCAGATTTGTGTATTAACATTCGAATAGCATCTCTAATTTAGCGAAAAATTACAAACATAAATAATAAATATATTAATAATAATAATATAATAAATAAATAAAATTGAAAAAAACAAAGCAAATATTTATTTCACAGTTTTAAGGAAATGCAAATTTTATAAAAAAATAAGTAAAATATGTTAAATTATCGGATAAAATCAATTGATTCTATAACAGGATAATTATTATTTGTAAATGAAATTATATATTGTGCAAATTTGTGTATTAAGATTCGAAAAGCATCTATAATTTAAAGAAAAATTAAAACAGAAATAATAATAATAATAATAATGAATAAAGAAATACTATTGAAAAAAAAAGAGAAATATTTATTTCCCAATTCGTGGAAATGCAAATTTTATAAAAAAAAAATATATGTTAAATTATCGGATATAATAAATTGGTTCTATAACAGGAGATTTATTGTTTATAAATAAATTTAATTTTTCTCTAAATTTGAATTAATGGAATGTCTGGAAAGGAACAAATAAAGAAAAGATTTATCCTAAGTTGATAATATTTCAGTCTATCTTCCAAAAAAATATAAATATTTCTTGATTAATTGTGTTTGATTTACAATTTTTATTACAAAATGAATTTTGTACTACATAAAAAAATACGATGATTCATTTCCCGTTACTGTGTTTGTATATATGAGTAGTATTGAATCAAAGTAAAATTCGCCAAAATACTAGTAATGCAATTTTACTAATGGCTGGTAACCTTCAGGGCTTTTTATTTATATATGTATTTCTATAAAATTCATTTAATTTATTTTTTTTTTTTTTTTAAATTTCATGTCTTTATTTTAACTTATATTTATTTCAGATCCTTTTTTTTTATATAATAAAATTTTAAGTGTCTAAATTTTTTTTTTTTTTTTTTTTTTTTTTTTTTGCTGATGTAAATAGGAATTGAATTTATCCAATTTCGAAACCTTGATTGATATTTTATTATCAAAGCTTATCAAATTCATGAATACTATTTTTTAATCAATTTCAAGTATGTTATTTTTCAATCATTTTCCAATATATTACTTTTTTGATTAATTTCATTTCACTTTATATCTATTCAATCATTACATTAGTTTTACTTTAGTTTAGACATTACATTAGATGGATGCATTTACATTAGTTTGGAATAAATCAGTAAATATTGAATTAAATATAGGTTTTTACGTTTTGTATAAGGAAATGTGCTATAATATTTTTCACATTTCTTTAAGATTTATTATTTTCTCTTTATAAAAATTTCAGTTAAATTGCATCGATTATTTCAGCGTTTTGTATTATATATGCAACAATGTATAAATGGATTTATATTTAATATATTTTGAATAAATTTTTATGAGCAGACTTTACCACTTTTAGTTTAATAGCGTTTCAAAAAAATTATGAGGCTTTTTAGTATCATATTTTGGCATTTCCAAGGTTTTTTAGTTTTCCTCTAGGTGAACACATAAACCAGAACACCTTCTGAAAACACTTAAAATTTGATAATTATTTTCTCGATATAGATGAAGTGCAGCAATTCTTTAAATGGTAAGGTGCCTTACGGTGGCATGGATGTTTGTTAGTGGATCGGAATCCACGTTAAACTATAGGTCCAGGTTAAATTATCTTGAAGGGTGCAAAAAATGATCGTACAACGACAAATTTAATTACTAAGACAGATTTAATTATAATTTACTAGGCATAAAAAATAAGTATTAATAAAAAATGCTACAAAAAATAAAGTCATAAAAAGATCATATTATTATTTAACTTGTTTTTTTTTCATATATTTCGTTTTAATTTGTATGGAAATGTTTAGGAAATGTTATGTAAGTCCAGAGCAGTTTCTTAATATATGATTTGATTAGTAGGTGTTCAGAGATCACATTTTACTTTTAATTAGGGTTGAAAAATTGTAATAAATACATTTTTTTCTGTGACATTATATGAATTATCAACCAGGTAATATCTTATAACACTAAGAATAAGTAAATATGCAATTTTACATCTTTATTTAGAAAAATATATCGTAATAATTACACAAAATCTAACCAAATATTTACAGTTATATAATTCAAGAATAAATAGAATGCCCAAAATCAATATAATTTTTGAAAAAAAAAATTATTGCATTTTTAATAGCTTTTTCAATAAAAAACAATTAATTACAATTAAAAAAATATATTATTAAATAAAATTTACACAGATATATTAAAACCTCTAAAATTCACATTATCAGATAGTTTTTTTTTTTACTATTTTTTTTATAAAAAACTTCTAATCATCTTTATACCATTAATGTGATATAGTCCACTACTAGAGAAAGCCAACATCAATATCTTCAACTTCTTTTCTTTATAAAAACGAGTGATTCAAAAACGTTCATATGTTTTATGGCTACTCACCGAATCGATCTAGTAGAACTTTATACAGCGACCAAGACTTTTTTTAAGCATGGTATAATATTTTTATATCCAAAAAACCTCAAAAAATCATGGCCAACATGATTTTATCCCTTCGCAAACTTTACAGCCTTCATATAACGTACATCATTTAGGACCCCAAAATCCCACACTGTAGTACCATCAATCACAAGGAACTGTGCCATAAAAGATCCAGTATAAACTATAAAGGTTACAATCACGGGATCTATTTACTGCAGTGCTGTTAGAGTGTGATCGTGGTTATCTTACTGATGAGATTTTGATCCATATACCAAGTTCCTTTGTCCATGGTAGATTCGACGCAGTAGAATAGCGTTCCTCTGCCAGTGTAAAATCTCAAGTCTATTACCTGAATCACCTAGGGTGTTATAAACAAATGCTTTCCGATGGACTCAGTGTATCATATATACTGTTAGGCCTTGTGGGGAAAAATGGTATAAATTATAAAGTTTCTATGGATATATGGTGCTATCATAACAATTATATTAAAAGAAGTAAGATGTCATCACAATTATCGAAATAAATGTTGTAATATATATATAGTAATATGAAGTTAGTACAATATGTATCAAACTATATTCTAATTTTTTTAACTGGAGAACTATACTATATATAGAGAGAAAGACTTTACAGTGCAAATCATTCTTTTCAGAAAATTATTTTTATAATTGATTTATTGGAATTAAAACTAATAGAAAAGTGTCCAAAATAAAAATTTAAAATGTTACAGAAAATAAAATATTTTCATATGTAATTAAGTTAATACAAGCATTAGCACAATTTTATTTTATCACTTATTTATTTTAAATCTGGAAAAACATGCAATATGACATCATAATTTTGAAAGTGATTTTTTGTGAATACCCAAAAAATATTAAAAACTGAAAACTCAGAATTTTAGTAATTGATTTGCTGATCTAATTTTAAAATCTTACAGTCTCTGTTCTAATAAATTAGGTCAACACAATAATTTTTTCTCTCTTTTATATTTCAGTCTCAAAATAATAATAATTCAAAATAATTTAATTTTTTTCAAAAATATTCAAAGCAATTCTCTGATTTTTAACTGAAAACAAATATTAGCAACCATATCAACTATTAATAACACTAATGTTCATTTTTTTTTCTAATGTTTTTATCTTTTCATACAAAAAACATTGGTATTAGGTATTTAAAAAAAAAAAAAAAAATTAAAAATGGATTTGTATTCGTACAGTGTTTAAGCTTATCTAAAAGTCAAGGAATTCAAATTTTGTTAAATTCAGTGGTGAAACAAAACCATACATACTCAAGTTCTATTCAAAGGAACATTCTTTTAAGACAGCTAATAAATTATAGATAAAATTCGAAACATTTGTTTAAAATATAATCCATTAATTATATAAAAAGGCATAAAACACATATATTTTAATGAATTATGAATAATAATATTTTCTATATATTTCTATGTAATATATTAATGATTAATTAAATGTTGTGCCTTAATTTTATTAACATTCTCATTTCTTTTAAAATATTAATCCTATTGAAATATTTTTTTTTAAATAAGAAATATATAAAGAACAAGGAAGCAGTTTTATAAGGAGTATATAAAGTTTTTTTTTTATATAAAGAGCTATTATATAAGGAGTTTTATTTACTACTAAAATAAGACACTAAAACAGTATAAGAAATATTAAGATTAATTGTGTACTATGGTTATTGATTGTTTATATGAATCACTGTATAAGAAATACTAAATGTTTTGTCATTAATAATATAATATACTGAATATCACTGAATGTCCCCTATTATTAATAATATACTGAATGAAGTTTTCTTGTCATATTGATTAATTAATTAGTTTTTAATATAAACAAAATTATATTCTTCCGAAAATAATTATATCTTATTATTATTAATTTCACAATTTTGCACCTTTTTTCGTCGGTCTAAGACTTTCATTAAATTTTAAACCATATTTTAATTTAACATATTATATTAAAAATATTATAACATTATATATTTATTTTAATATATATTATATAAATAACAAGTGTAATATATAAATATAAATAACATATTATATTTATTTTTAATTTTTATATAATTATCGTTAAAAATTACAAGTGTAAATAAGTATATATAATTTTATTTAAAATGGAGAGTTTTATTTTTTATACAGCATTTTTTAATCGACGATTAACTAAAATTATTGAATGTAATGATTTAACCTTTTTTTTCAAATCTTTTTATAGATTTTAAGTTTCAATTTTTATTTTTATTAATTTACTTTTTAATTAGCCATTAATTTATTTTTTAAACTTATTTTTTTTTTAATTGTATTTTTTAAATTTTTTATTTCTTTTAACTTTTAATTTTTTTAATCTTTTTTTAACGATCGATTAACGAAAATTATAGAATATAATGATTTAAAATTTTTTTAACCTTTTTATAGCATTATTTAATCGATGATTAACAAAAATTATCTAATGTAATGATTTAACATCTTTTTTCTCAAGAAACTATTTCTCAATTTTCTCATTTAACTATATTTTATTTAAAAATAAATACAAAAGTTTCTCAAAAAATGTAAAACTAATTTAATTATTCATACTAAAATAAATACTAATAAAGTACTTTTTCAAATTAAAATATAAACATCCATTGATCTTAAAACATTTCATAACTTACATAAAATCGCTCAATTCTTAAAATATTTCTTACATGCATTATATCCATTATTTTATGTCATATAACGTTGAAACCGTAGATAGAGCTCTATTTAATGGCTATTACAAGGCTAGAAGAGAACAAGATGATTCATTTTTGTTCGAAACCTGTTTCTCATTGGAAAGGAGGTCGTTCATATTTTTACGGTCTATATAACATTTTTGCTTGATCGGTGAGAACTGGACGTGTGATACATTGGATAGATTCCTCAAGAGACCTCACAAATTCAAGGCTCCTGCAGGGCATAAAAATATATATATTTCTGCAGAATAAAAACGGATGCTATTAAAGAAGCAGATCTTTGAAAACATTGAAGTAGGAAAAAAAAATCTTTAAACCTTTGGCTTTTCCTTCAATAAATTGTTTTGCTGTCCTTTACTAGCACATTTGATGATTTCATAATTTAACTTGGTTTTTCCTACTAGATATTGTTTTTCTGTGCTTTAATAGCACTTTTGATGATTTCATAATTTAACTGCTGGCTTTTCGTACTAGAAATTGTTTTGCTGTTCTTTATTAGCATATTTGATGATTTCATAATTTAACTGTTGGCTTTTACTAGAAATTGTTTTGCTGTTCTTTATTAGCACGTTTGATGAATTCGTAATTTGACTGTTGGCTTTTCCTACTAGAAATTGTTTTGCTGTTCTTTATTAGAACATTCGATGATTTTGTAATCTAACTGTTGCTTTTATAATAATTTAAAATTTTACGAATTTATTTAAGAAATCCTTCAATTCAAAAGGTTTAAGTAAATACTTTTTCGACGTGGAATTTATTTATCGTTGTCGTATTTAAATTGAGGATAATTTTAACCTGAATTCCTTCGTAACCATATAGGCAGGTATGTAGGTATGTAACAGATTTATTCATGACAATTAGGACTGTAGTACTATACCTCCATAATTTGGTACCTTAATTTGTAGCAGCTAGGGAGTTAGTGGTGCCTTTCAATTTTTCTTGAGAACACCGGAAAGAGTTACAATTTTACCTCATTGTTCTTTTTGTTAATTCATTGTTATCATGCCATTAGAAGTTAAAACCAATTTTTTAACTCCAATTTTCATTCCAAAATCCATTCCACCAATTTCGAGTTTTGAAACAAGGTCATTTATTTCAGAAGCCAATCGCGTAATCCTCTATATATTCCTGACCTACTAGTTAAATCTGTAATTATTGATTTTACTGCATTTAAATTAAAACTGTAGATTCAATTTTAAAAATACACATGTTTGTTGAATCCTTCTGAAAATTATTAATTATGGTATCGTAGGAAATTAAAAAAATATGAAACATTTTGTAAACAGTGATAAAAAAAATATTGTTATAGATTGAAGTGTTCTTTAAAAAAATTAAAGTTAAGATTACATGAATAACTATAAAAATGATGAATTATGTTAAGATTCTATAGAATTTCTATGTAACTAACTTATATTTCATCAAAATGAACTTTGACGAGATGTATTGGAACTTTTCAATGTTAATAAATCAGATTCTCAGTTTTGGGAATTTATGTGTGTTCGAATCATATAATTCAACATTTTCTCATTTGTCTATAAATAAAAAATAAATTACATTTTAAAATATTACCAAACCATTATTTTTAAACTTTTAATACTATATGGTGTTACTATTACTTCCAATGCACATCGTATTCTAATATATAATTTCCATTAACAAAACATTTTAAATAAATGTATACTCATAATTAACATCCAGATAATATTCTGCTTTGGAACAGTCCTTTCCTCATATCTTATGAATGTATTAAGCAGCAAATATTTTCAAAAATATATAAGCAGGATGCGCCAAATAGTTCTAAAAGAATGAAAACATGTTCAGATCCTATAACTTGTATTAATACTCTTGTGTTTCGTAAAAGCTTGAGAAAAAAAAATTCCATTTTCTGGATATATGAAGGATTCACGTAGTAACCAAAAAAAAAGTGCAGTTTTCGTAGAGAATGCTAGATTATTCGAAATTCCAACACAGAATCCTTTTGTTATAGAAAAATTCTCAGTTTTGATCTGGCAATGTTGTTTAAATTCTGTTTATGGAGCAGAAACGGTATTTCTTTTCGGTGTGTGAATTTATTTCGTTTTGTATGTGTTCTCATGCTTCCGTTGACGAGATGAATCTCAAATAATCCTGATTCAATAACATTCCGTTCGGCGGAAAGCGACGCGACGAGTAAAATGAACAAGAAAATATGATGCGTTGGGGGATGTTTGGAATCATAACAACTGTCAGTTTGGGATATTTCAGAAATCCTATACTTTTTTTATCCAGAATAAAACCAACTTTTCGAAACATGTGTATCAAAATTCAGTTCCCTAAAAATAATAAATAAAAAAATTTAAGTTGAAAATATTTAATGCTGAGACTTCAAAGTATTCTATCTCTAAACAATTTAGTTCAATTCCCGTTTATATTTAAGGTTTTGTTTTTAACACTTATGGTACTTTTATGTTTTACAGAAGTATATAACTTATGAAAACATATTGAAGTGTATAAAAATTAATCATCAGATGAAAGTAAACAATTAGTGTCAGATAAAAGTATAATGAAGTTTATAAAACTAATCATCAGATGAAAGTAAAAAAACTAGTATCAGATGAAAGTATGTTGAAGTGTTAAGTAAATTAATAATTTCAATAATATGTCATTGACGTTAATTTTACTTTATAGATAACAAAAATATATTTTTTGTTATTTGCTACAAGAAATTTGCTGTTTTTGAATGGCGTAGTTGTCAAAACAATAGCTTTTGCAATCAATAATATTTTGCTTTTATGTGTGAAATATTGGGCGAAGGCTTCCATATGCTGAAACGCATAACTTCGTATAAAACTTAGATAAAAACTTATATTTTGTTATCTTATTTTTACTTAAGAATATCAAATTTTCTTGCATTTAATATCAATTCTGAACTATTTATTAAGAAACATAATTTGTCAAAATTATTTATTCTAATTAAAATATTCCTGGTATTTACCAATCTAGATATGAAAAATCTCACATAAGTGTAAAATATTTCTTACATAAAACATAGTTAAAAATATTCATTAAAAGTAATTTTCTATCAGATATTATCGAGAAAGTTATGGCTTGTTATCAATAATCAGTTATTCATACAGAACTGTTTATGAACAAATAATCAATTTACTTACGCATTAGCAATTATGAAATTAAATATAAATCAATAATTTTTTCTTCATTGATTAAAATATTTCTTTTTTAAATTATACTATGCTAATGACTTACTTAAAAAAGAACAAATGATGTTTTGCATAAAACTTTTCCATAAATTCATGAATGATTGTAAATTAAAAATAACAAATCAAACATTACAAATTTTGATGTAATGTTTGATTTGTACTGTATTTTTTATTGTAATTGTCATTATATTTTTCCATTTATTCTATTTGTGGACTAAAAAAATATTAAATATAATTCCATCGTAAAAAATATATGAGCATACCAATTGTATATTTTCAAATTTTTCAAGTAGAAATCAAATTCTGTAAAATAGGACAAAAAAATCAAGTAGAATAATGTAGGAATAGACCAAAAAAACTATTTAAATATTGGGATATCTTTAACAATAACATAACGTCATTCTTCCGATGAAGTCTAAGATTTCACGGTTATTTACTCTCTCCCCGACTCTTATATTAGATCACAATTGATAAATTGTGTTTATCCATATATCTATATAATTGGATCAATGAGGAATGATGGGAAATTGGATACCACCCTGATTAATTGTGTTTAGCTACAGAAAGATTTGTATCATGAAATGATAAAGTGTACATCGATCAGTGTTGTTAAGATGAATCTGTTTCACGTCTTACTAATTTATAAGGGTGTAACTTATTAATTATTAAATTAAGTCAATTATTATTTTTTTCTGCAGTAGACTTTATTTATCTAGAAGAAACAGTATAAAAGATTCAAAATTGAGTTTAAATTTTCAACAAAAATCTAATTAATTTAATTTAATTTTATATTATCAGGCGAATTATTAAAAAAATGTGACTAAAATAATTTATGGTTAATCTTGCAAGCAGCAACAAAATTGAGAATTATGTGAAGAATTTAAAAAGGAAAAGTCAAAGAATATTTTTAAGATGTATTTTAACGTAAGAAAGTATAAACATTTATATTATATTTTTTCGTTTGTAATTGAAAAAAATAGATCGATTTACAATTGCATTGTTCTGATTTTATAAAATGCGCATATCATTCATACGATAAATAGATTTCATTTGCATGTTCCTATGAGAAAAAAAACGAAAATAGTTTTATAAAATAAATATTAAGGGTATTATTTAACGTATCTCAAATCTTTAGTGAATTAAAAATTGCTTATTTTACATGGTAAATAAAATAAATGATTTTTATTCATCAAATTAATCCCTCTCAAATTAAACCGATGTTTTAGATTCCATTCCTCACCTAGTTTAAAACTAATTGCACTCTATAATTGAGCCACATTAACAAATTAATAAAAAAATTAAAGATAATTTCAATGAAAATCATGAAATATTACTGTAAAAGCAGTTTTGAGAATTTATTGATTATATTTTTATCTTATTACGTCTCTTTCAAATATTTTTATACATAAATCTATTACAAAAACCATAGGAAAATGAAAAAAGACAAAAATGAGAAATGATATACAATCCAAACAATCCGTATAACAATCGCAAAACAATGAAATACTTGAATCACTATACAGAACTGTTCATGTCACTTGAACTAAGTCCCATTAAAATGAAGACAAAGAAATAAAAAACAAAAAAAAACATTAAAACATCTATTGAAGATCAGAAGTGCATATAAGTTGTCATTGTAAAAATGAATTTATGTAGCATATGCATACATTAATAAATATTGGGAAAAAAACCTACAGAAACCGAACCAAAAATTTAAACAAAAGTATATTAACAAATATGAAATGTTCTTCAGGAAATCACCAAAACTCTGTAATAAATTCAGTTATAAAATATTGAAGATTCTACAATATTCAAAAGACACATGACCCCAGGACATTATAATACATTTGCTTTTGCCAAGTGATTTAATATATGGTAATTTTACAGTAAGCACAAACAATAAAAGAAGAGAGGGGGAGGCTATAGCTACATAGGCATATTGAAAAAGAACACAGATATTTAAACAAAATATACAAATAGAGAAGAAAACACATACACATATATATATATATATATATATATATATTTGTTTATGAACCCAATACGTTTATGTTAATTGATTAATTGCTGATTACAAATTAATTGAAACAAATCAAGCACCTTAGAGAAATTTGATAAATGTTGCATACCCATGTCCAACTGTACTAAATCCCTATCTAATTACACTACAGTAGTCAAAATAAATTTGATTTATTGCACTACACGCTGGGTGAAATATCTTACTCTTTAACAGTGAACGGAAAGAAATATACATCAGTACTCAACCTATCATTTTGTTACTATAATCACAGTCTATTACAGAGAAACACTCAGTTAGTTTCTAGTCTAGATCATTTTCTTCCCATAAAGAAATAAAACAACTCTTTCTTTTTTTATTTCGACAATGCAAGATCTCTTATGATAAAGAACCTGAAGCTCTTAATTACAGTAATTAACCTAGAGTTTTGAGACAAAAGCTACAATCAAGAGAGGAAGAATAACTTAAATACAGCTTCCAGTAGAGGAAGCATTTATTAAATGCAGCCGCAGAGTTATAATCAAATAATAGCATCTTTGTATGTCGCTCGCTCTATATTTCTCAGCTCATTCTAATGTTTATTTAGTGAGTTCTAGACTTAACACAAGGGAATACGAAATGCAAAATTATACGCTCTGTTGCATAATCCGATCCTGTCGCTGGAAACTCCGCTACAGTCTCAATAAATTTCCAGTCTCAGATGACGATAGGGCTTTCATCTCCAGATCTTGACAAATCCAAGACTGTTCTACTCTCAGAAGGATAAATTAATGATTTTCCAGGATTTGCTGCCTCTCATGTGGTTGGGGAAGGGCTCGTTTCTTCTGAATATTTTAAAGTGGTTTTGCGTGTCGTTGTACCTCTAAAGTTTAAAGAGGAGAGTCAAATTATTTTAAAAAATAATTAAGCTTTAAATTTATCTTTTTAATATAAATAGCTTGTTGTTTAAAGCATGTATTTAATTTAACATGTATTTAATGTAATCCTTAAATGCTACAGAAATATTATAGAAAAAATGTAATTCTTATAATTATATCTGATGAAAAGATTTTTTTGCCTCAGATAATTCAAAAATATATTTTTTCACTAGCTTGAGTTTGAGTTGCATAGCTTTTCTTATGCTCTAATTTTCTTATATTATATATATATATATATATATATATATATAACAATTATTTCAGCCATATAAATTTTAGAAGTCTAATTATGCATAATTTTTATTGTAATATAATAAACGTTTCACCTTTTTGAAAATGACGTAATTTATCACTGTAACCGTGCACCTACGCACCCCTGTTCCCTCCACTTACTGA
The DNA here is from genome assembly GCA_021605075.1 of Caerostris darwini. NCBI lineage: Eukaryota > Metazoa > Arthropoda > Arachnida > Araneae > Araneidae > Caerostris > Caerostris darwini. Next base: position 50,301 of record BPLQ01007814.1, read on the forward strand.
AAGAGCATCCCTTGCGGAATACAGAAGAAATCATCAGTAGACATCAAGTAACTCACCCGAGAGGAAGTACGGCAAAACAGGCACTGCTGTTAGTTACCAGCTCTCATATTGAGAGCTAGAAGTGGAATCCTTCGACAACTCAATAATTAGCTGCTACTTCAGAATCGTTTAGTTTACAGTCTCTCCCCCGAGAGAAGATATAGTTGGCACCATCCTGTGCATAAATTGTCCTACAGACTCTCATCCAAAGATAAATTATATTTCGCCATCCAGCGTGTACCTCAGTAACTTTATTTACAACTAATAGTGGAAACTTTCCACTTAAATATAAGTATATGTCTTTAAAGGTGTTGTATGTTGTGTATTAATCATTGTAGTGTGTTGTGCTCGTGTTTGTGAGCCTGTAAAAATAAAGTTGTGTGCTGTTAAATATGAGTCTCAACTTGACCACACCCAGTTCCAGCTGCACAAACAAACAAACGACGAAATCTACCACATTACATAAAAATATAATTATGTGTATTTTTTATAAAAGTGTAATCTGCAATAGGAGAAAAATATGTAAACAAAACCATTCTTCATAAAGAATCTTTTTATAATTTAATTTAATTTAATGTAATACAAGTAAGTTTTTAAATAGTTGATGCATTTTTTGTGTTCTAGTAATTTTATTGCCAAAATTTGATAATAATTAATTAAATATATATATTCTAAAATAATAATATTTAAATAAATATATATAATGAGTATGATACATTTCATTATTAAATGGTAAAGCAATTAGACATTTTTTATTGTTTCACTATGTAAATTAAAATAATGACTTTTATTTATGAAAATATTTTCGAATTTATTTTAAAAAAACGTTTCCGAAACCTTTTAATTCTTTTTTAATTACCATGCCTTATAGCAATAATTTTGCAAACGAGAATTCATCAAAAAATATATCATAATTTTTTTTTTCAAAATTTAATTATTTTAAAGTATAAAGAAAATAGTAAGATAAATCCCAATTATTACTTATATAATTACTTATTTTTAATTACTTATATATTATTTATAATTATTACAATTATTACTTATAGTAAAATATAAGAAAAAAATATTTAATTTTGGTCTACAAATGAATCATATTTTTTTTTTTCTAAAAGTAAATTAGTAGTTAAAATTTAAAATCTGAAATAAATTAATTATTGTACAACATTTTTAAGCTACATGTTTTATCCTTAGTTTAAATAAATGTTTTTTGTTTAATGTAATTTATTTAATTATATAAATGTTTTTTCATAACATCTGTTTCATTTAAACATATTCTCATGACTTAACATATAATTACTTAAAAATATACTAATGTTTTTATTTTTCACACTTAGCTATATTTAAAGTGATAAAATATATTTAATAAAGTTTTATACTGTACATAGCATGTTTATAAATTATTCGTATTTTTATTTAATTTTTAATCTGGTTAAATTTCTAATATAATCTGCTGTTCATAAATAATTTTTCATATTTCAAATTAAACATATATTTTTCAGTAAGATTGTTATTTCAAATTATAGACGTTTTTTTTTTTTTTAAAAATTAGTGCCTTAAAAATAAAATAAATATTGAATGCCCAAATAATAATTAAATGCATATTACTAAAATCAACTATTAATAAAAACCAAATAGTAACTCTAACAGCATATGTAAACAAACTTAAAATTGAATAATTTCAAAAAAATAAAAATGAAATAAACACAAAAAAACAAATATGAAAAAAAAAAAAAAAAAAAATATGAGTTTTGCGTCGAAGGAATTCAAAAATACCTGAATTATTTTCCATAGCACTCCTATAATCCAATCCTTCATTATTACAGAAAGAAAGCTGCATAATTTCTGGGACAATTTTGGGTAAATTGCTCAACTCTCCTAGTAGATGAAAGTAATCGTCTTTTGGTTGGGGCTTTGTTTGTCGAATTTAGAACCGATATCTGCAACTTCTGAAAAACAATTATCTATACAATAGGCATATTCAGACTGCTTAATATATGGAAAACATATTAAATGGAAAAAATACGAATATAAATTTTTGTGTAATTGTAAGCAAACTGTTTGTCAGTGCAGATACACATAATCCTTCAATACTTGCATAAAGTCTTGTTGATTTATAATCAGCATAGCACGAAAGTTTGTCAGCGAAGTAAAATTTTAAATAAAAGTAAATACTTTAACGAAAAGTTAACATATATCAAGACATTGATACTTTCCGTTAAATAAAGACACATGCAATTCTCCTCATTACATAATTTTCCAGAGAATGCATTTCAAAGATAAGGTACTCTAAAATTAACGCTCCTGATAAGAGCAGTTAAACCGTTATCGTTTCAACATTCTTTTGAGGCAGCAATGATGAAGGGTTTATAATTACAGATTAATCTAAAAGTACTTCGAGGGTTCGAAAAAAAAAATAATTTCACGCTAAAAATTGTGAAATTTTTAAGTATTAGAATTTGCAATCAATCCAAAGGGAGCTATTTATGACTCTCAAAACATGAAAAAAAAAAGAGGCAGGAAAGAAAAAGTTGAATTTTGTACTCTTTTTAAGTTTACACTCGGTACCTGTTTCCAAATGAGACTGAACTAATTACCTACATGGTAAAAAAAAAAAAAAAAAAAAAAAACAAGAAGCAAACACAAGATTCCAGAAGATCAAAAAAGTATTGTTTCATTAATTATTTCTTTATGTTTGCTAGAGAAAAGATAGGATAATATCTGTTTTAATTCTGCCTATGTTAGAGGTTGTTATACATTTTTTTTTCTGTGTTCCTTTTTTGATATGTGTTCCATATATTTTTTATTTTAATAGATTGTATTAATTTTTTGTTCTGTACTTTAATAAGTAAAACTTAAAGTGCAGTACACACTATATATAATGCCTTTAAATGTTGCAACAATTTATTTCCCAGCAACCAATATGTCGCTTTTTTATGCTAGCATTATTTTTCATTTGTTACACGTCACAGAAAAGCCAGAGAAACGGTCTTTATTTTTCTGAAAAAAAGAAAGATTTTTCTTTCCCTTTTGCGAAAACAAAATGGCGGAGTGGAATGACGGCTGTTTCCACATTGTTACGATTTTCACAGTCATTGCCATTCTGAAGAGACTTAAAAAAAGTGAAAATAAAGGAGACAAAAAAAATCGTGTTTCAGCAACGCTTTCTTAACTGCTGTGTTGGTACGGAATCTTCTTTTTTTATGCTTAAGAAAGATAGTTGGAATTCAGCGATATTTCTTTTTAAATAACTGAAAAACGTTCTGAAAAATTTTATGGCCTGTGAAACTTCACTGCAGCCGTATTTTATTTTTCCAAATGGTTTTTCCTGCATTTTTTAATTTCAAAAAATGTGAGTAAGGTTAAAGAAAAGAAAAACATAAAACATGTAAGACTTTTATTATCCAAATGCTAACGTTAATGTGAATAATTTTTAGCTGGATTACAACTGTTTATTCTTAAATTGCGTTGTATTAACATTTTTTTTTGTCTTAAGAAAGAGTTTAAATAAAATATCAGTGATTTTTCAAAAAGAAAATTGAGTTATGCTTTTTCTTTTTAAATTGGCGATGCATTTAATACATTCAGTCAGGTAAATAAAGTTCTTTAAAATTTTATTTTAAATAAAATCGTACTTGCAATCAGGATATTTTCAGTTCAAAACACATGGTCGTAGAAATTTAAATTACTTTTGATATTCAACATATTTGGTAAGTAAATAGAAAAATGCATTTTTTTATGGCTTATATTTACTTTGATTATGACTGTGTATACAATTCACAGATGCTTGAATTTATTCAATATTAAAACTACCGTTTTTGACGAGAAAATTCTATTATAAAAAATAATAATAAAAATATAAAATATTATAAACAATTTGAATGTAATTTTTATGTAAAAATATTATAAGCAATTTGAATGTAATATTTAAACAAACTGTTACAATTACATAAAAATAAGTAATAAGTTTCTTACTCTTTTTGAGTTTACACTTGGTACTTTTTTAGAATGTGGACAACTTATTAAATATAAACAATATGAATGTAATTTTTGTGTAATTGTAAGCAAACTGTTTGTCAGGGCGGATACACATAATCCTTGAATAAAAACAACTTGAATAAAAACATGTTAATTTAGAATCAGCATAGCCAACAAATTGGTAATGAATTTAAATTTAAAATAAAAGTGAATACCTTAACGAAAAGTTAACATATTTCAAGATATTTATACTTTCAGTTAAATAAAGACACATGTAATTCTCCTCATTACATAATTTTCCAGAGAATGCATTTCAAAGATAAGGCAGTTTAAAATTAACGCTTCCTGATAAGAGCAGTTAAACCGTTCTCGTTTCAACATTCTTATGAGGCAGCAATGATGAAGGGCCTATAATTACAGATTATTCTGAAAGTACTTAGAGGATTCGAAAAAAAAAAAAACTTCATGTTAAAAATTCTAAAAATTTTTATGTATTAGAATTTGCAATTAATCCAAAGGGAGCTATTTATGACTCTCCAAACATGAAAAAAAAAAGGAAGAAAGGAAAAAGTTGAATTTATTACTCTTTTTGAGTTTACACTCGGTACTTGTTTCCAAATGAGACTGAACTAATTACCTACAGAGTAAAAAAAAAAAAAAACGAGTAGCAAACACAAGATCCCAGAGGATCAAAAAAGTATTGTTTCATTAATTATTCCTTTATGTTTGCTAGAGAGAAGAGAGGATAATATCTGTTTTAATTCTGCCTTTTTTTATAAGTTGTTAAACATTTTTTTCTTCGAGTCTCTTTTTTTATATGTGTTTCATATATATTTTTTATTTTAATAGATTGTATTAATTTTTTGTTGTGTACTTTAATAAGTAAAACTTAAAGTGCTACGTATAAAAAAAGTGTTTACGAGTATGTGTATAAAAAAATTAAAACTTAAAATAATATTAGTTTAGCTATCCATATCAATAAAAAGAAAAATTTGGGGTTTCAAATATAATCAGTTTCGACAAATAAAATTAACGTTACTAATATTAATTTTATTTAGATATTTAACTAAAAATTCATATTATAAAAATGCTTATTATTTTTCTTAATATAAACTCATGAATAATTCTATTTGAATTTCTACTTTTAAATCGCTGATTGTGGAAGCAATTTCTTTAATGTTGTTATCAAAAACACTTTTCTAGTTAAACTTTTAATGAACAAACATAAATTAACTTGAATTAAACTTTAATTTAATGTATAGATATTTAAATGTGGATTCAAATATTTATCAAAATTATAAAAATGTAAAACTTGTAATTAGAATTTAAAACTTAAATCCACATTTAAAATTTGTAATATTTATTTAACAAAAACCTTTAAAAAATATTTGACTGTTAACAATAATTAAATTTATTGTGTTGTATTCAAAATAAAAACATGTGTTATTTTAAAAAGGTAATAAAATAAAATCAATGAATCTTCATCAAAATGATAATTTAAAATATTTAAAAATAAAAATTTTTTGTATTAAATTTAAAATATCTTATGTTAAAAATAAAATATTTTAAAAATTATCTAATTTAATAAATGTGTATTTAAAACAAGAAAAAAAAAAAGGGAATGTGTAATATTTAATAAATTTAAAAATTTTTGTATTAAAATACAATCTTAAATAAGGTAATATGCAAAAATGCATAAAATGCCTCAAAATGAACGCCCTGAAATAAGATTACACAGAATCAGAAAAAAGGTAATTTAATATGATAATTTTTAAAATATAACATAAGAGTTACAAATTTTAAGGGCCTAAAAAGAAATTTATGGGTTAGTAATTTAAGTTAAAAAATTTTTTTTTTTCTTATGTATAAACATGCAAAAAATATAAATTTGTGCATTCTCAAGTTCTTAAAAACAGAAATTTTAATATTAAAAACTCTCAAAAAATATATCTTGATGAAAACTGTGCTTTTTATTTCTAAATAAATTACAGATATGTCCAATGTTACTAATGTTCATGCTTGATAAATGTAATATTGACCTTACTTTATCTTCTTTCAGATCATACTTATGAAAATATTTCAAAAATTATAAACTGATATTTATTTTTTGTTTTTTTTTTATTGATTTGTTCGAATATACACTATATATAATTCCTTTTAATGTTGCAACAATTTATTTCACAGCAACCAATACGTCGCTTATTTTTGCTCGCATTATTTTTCATTTGTTACACGTCACAGAAAAGCCAGAGAAAACGTCTTTATTTTTCTGAAAAAATGAAAAGAGTTCCTCATTTTTCTTTCCCTTTGCGAAAAACAAAATGGCGGAGTGGAATGACGGCTGTTTCCACATTGTAACGATTTTCACAGTCATTGCCATTCTGAAGAGACTTAAAAAAGTGAAAAATAAAGGAGACAAAAAGAAAAAAAATCGTGTTTCAGCAACGCTTTCTTAACTGCTGTGTTGGTACGGAATCTTCTTTTTTTATGCCTAAGAAAGAGAGTTGGGAATTCCGCGATATTTCTTTTTAAATAACTGAAAAACGTTCTGAAAAATTTTATGGCCTGTAAACCTTCACTGCACCCGTATTTTATTTTTCCAAATGGTTTTTTCTGCCTTTTTTTATTTCAAAAAATATGAATAAGGTTAAAGAAAAGAAAAACATAAAACTTGAAAGACTTTTTCTTATACAAACGCTAACGTTAATTTGAATAATGTTTAGCTACATAACAACTGTTTATTCTTAAATTGCGTTGTATTAACATTTTTTTTTGTCTTAAGAAAGAGTTTAAATGAAATATCAGTGATTTTTCAAAAAGGAAATTAAGTTATGCTTTTTCTTTTTAAATTGGCCATGCATTTAATACATTCAGTCAGGTAAATAAAGTTCCTTACAAATTTTGTTTTAAATGAATACTTACAATCAGGATATTTTCAGTTCAAAACACACGGTCATATAAATTTAAATTATTTTTGATATTCAACTTATTTGATAAGTAAATAGACGAATGCATTTTTTATTATGGCTGATATTATATTCTGATTATAATTGCATACATATCACTGATGTTTAAATTTATTGGAAAGTAAAACTACAGGTATTGTTGACAAAATTTATACATAGTAATTTTACAAATATTTTTGATATTTTTTACCTGATTTTGGGTAAAATTATTTAATTTCAACCTTAAGTTTACTAATTTAGAATAATGCAAGCTTAGCTATTTATAATAATGGTAAAAGTATTATTGAATAAAATGATTAATTAATAATTTAGACTAATGCAAGATTAGAATTTCAAAAGAATAGAAAATTATTAATGCTTCAGAAACAAGAATCATTCACATTTTTCATTTTCGTTTTTAAACGAAAAACATTTATCAAATAAAAAAATCTTTTAAAATTTATTTTTTACAAATCAATATGTCGAATTGTATTTTTGAAAAAAAAAAAATCTGCATTATTTTTCATTTGTTACACGTCACAGAAAAGCCAGAGAAAACATCTTTATTTTTCTGAAAAAATGAAAAGAGTTCCTCATTTTTCTTTCCCTTTTGCGAAAACAAAATGGCGGAGTGGAATGACGGCTGTTTCCACATAGTTACGATTTTCACAGTCATTGCCATTCTGAAGAGAGACATAAAAAAAGTGAAAATAAAGGAGACAAAAAAATCGTGTTTCAGCAACGCTTTCTTAACTGCTGTGTTGGTACGGAATCTTCTTTTTTTATGCTTAAGAAAGAGAGTTGGAATTCCGCGATATTTCTTTTTAAATAACTGAAAAACGTTCTGAAAAATTTTATGGCCTGTAAACCTTCACTGCACCCGTATTTTATTTTTCCAAATGGTTTTTCCTGCATTTTTTATTTCAAAAAATGTGAATAAGGTTAAAGAAAAGAAAAACATAAAACATGTAAGACTTTTCTTATCCAAATGCTAACGTTAATTTGAATAATGTTTAGCTGGATAACAACTGTTTATTCTTAAATTGCGTTGTATTAACATTTTTTTTTGTCTTAAGAAAGAGTTTAAATAATATATCAGTGATTTTTCAAAAAGAAAATTAAGTTATGCTTTTTCTTTTTAAATTGGCCATGCATTTAATACATTCAGTCAGGTAAATAAAGTTCTTTACAAATTTTGTTTTAAATAAAACAGTACTTGCAATCAGGATATTTTCAGTTCAAAACACATGGTCAGATAAATTTAAATTATTTTTTATATTAAATATTTGCAATTACATAGAAGAATGTATTTTTTATTATGGCTGATATTTATTTTGATTATGATTGTGCATCCACAGATGCTTGAATTTATTCAATATTAAAACTACAGTTTTTGATGAGAAAATTCATTTATAAAAAATAATAATATAAATATAAAATATTATAACCAATTTGAATGTAATTTTTATGTTTATTATAAGAATTTGAATGTAATATTTAAACAAACTGTTATTACATAAAAATAAAATAAGTTTCGAATGAACACTTTGTACTTTTTTAGAATGTGGACAACTTATTAAATATAAACAATATGAATGTAATTTTTGTTTAATTGTAAGCAAAGTGTTTGTCAGGGCGGATACACATAATCCTTCAATAATTTCCTAAAAATATGTTGAATTTGAATTAGCGTAGCACAAAATATTGTCAGCAAACTTAAATTTAAAATAAAAATTAAATGCCTTAACGAAAAGTTTACATATTTCAACATTCACAGCATCTGTTAAATGAAGACGCATGTAATTCTCCTCATTACATAATATTCCAAAGGATGCCTTTCATGATAAGGCAGTTCAAAATTAATGCTCCTGATAAGAGCAGTTAAACCGTTCTCGTTTCAACATTCTTATGAGGCAGCAATGATGAAGGGCCTATAATTACAGATTATTCTAAAAGTACTTCGAGGGTTCGAAAAAAAACTACACTTTAAAAATTCTAAAAAGTATTAGAATTTTCAATTAATCCAAAGGGAGCTATTTATGACTCTCAAAACAGGAAAAAAAAGAGGAAGGAAGGAAAAAGTGGAATTTCTTACTCTTTTTAAGTTTACACTCGGTACTTGTTTCCAAATGAGACTGAACTAATTACCTACAGAGAAAATAAAAAAACCCGGAGCAAACGCAAGATCCCAGAGGATCAAAAAAGTATTGTTTCATTAATTATTCATTTATGTTTGCTAGAGAAAAGAGAGGATAATATCTGTTTTAATTCTGCCTTTTTGAGAAGTTGTTATACATTTTTTTTTCTACGAGCCTTTTTTTTTTATACGTGTTTCCTATATTTTTTATTTTAATAGATTGTATTAATTTTTTGTTTTGTACTTTAATAAGTAAAACTTAAAGTGTAGCGTATAAAAAAATTTATGAATATGTGTATAAAAAAATGTAAACTTATAATAATATTAGTTTAGCTATCCATATCGACAAAAAGAAAAAACTTTGTGCTTTAAATATAATAATTTTCAAGAAATAAAATTAACGTTACTAATATTAATTTTATTTAGATATTTAACTAAAAATTCCTATTATAAAAATGCTTATTATTTTTCTTAATAATAAACTCATGAATAATTATTTTTGAATTTCTACTTTTAAATCGCTAATTGTTCAAGCAATTTCTTTAATATTGATATCATAAAAATTATTTTTTTCTTTAATTAAACTAGGACAATTAAAGTATATATATTTTAAATAAAGTATTCAACATAAAATAAAAGAAACATTCACGATCGCGTTCAAAACAGAATATTTTAACTGAAATAGCTGTAAAAATATTTAAATGAAAACTTAAATAATTAGATAAAATTAACTTGTATGAAATTTATTTCAAGTAACAAAATAACATCAACAAATATAAAACTTTCAATGTGGTGTATTTAAATAAATTTAAAATTACAATATCTTTGTTAAGAATCACTTATTGAAAGTTATCTCATTTTTCGTGTGTATTTTAAAGTGTAAAAAAGTGTGCAAATTTTAATAAAATTTAGTCTTTTGTTTTAAAATATAATCTTAAATAAGGTAATATGCATAAACATAAAATGCGCACATAAAACGGAATCTTCAACAAGGAAATATGATAGTTTTTAAAATGAACATAAGATTACGCAGGTTTTAAGCAGAAAGGCAGCACTGCAATTTAATGAACTAAGCATTTTTATATTTTTTACACAAAATAAACAAAAAATATTAATTTGTGCACACATGTTTTTAAAAACAGAAATGTTACTGTTAAATACTCTTTCAAATATATCTTGATGAAGAAGTTATGTTTCCGTAGTTCTACGATAAATTACAGTTATGTCCAATGTTACTAAAGCTCATGCTTGATAAATGTGATATTGACCTTACTTAGTATAAACAAAACATGTGAAATTTAACAAAATTTAGCCTTTCGTATTAAATTGCAATCTTAAACAAAGTAAAATTCAAAAATATTAAATGGAATTCTCAACAAGGATATATGATGATTTTTAAAATAAACATAAGATTACACAGGTTTTAAGCAGAAAAGTAGTACTGTACTTTAATATTTCAAATATTTTTATATTTTTTTCTCAGAAAATATAAATTTGCACATTCAAGTTCTTAACAACAGAAATTAAATACTCTCTCAAATATGTCTTGATTAAAAGCTATGTTTTCTTTTGTCTAAGATAAATTACTGATATGTCCTATGTAAATAATGTTCATGCCTAATAAATGGGATATTTCCCTTGCTTTATCTTCTTTCAGTTCATACTTATGAAAATATTTCAAAAATCATAAACTGATATTTATTTTTTTTATTATTGATTTGTTTCGAATCTACACTATATATAATTCCTTTTAATGTTGCAACAATTTATTTCTCAGCAACCAATATGTCGCTTATTTTTACTCCCATTATTTTTCATTTGTTACACGTCACGGAAAAGTCAGAGAAAAAGTCTTTATTGTTCAGAAAAGATGAAAAGAGTTCCTCATTTTTCTTTCCTTTTTGCGAAAGCAAAATGGCGGAGTGGAATGACGGCTGTTTCCACATTGTAACGATTTTCACAGTCATTGCCATTCTGAAGAGACTTAAAAAAAAGTGAAAAATAAAGGAGACAAAAAATCGTTTTCCAGCGACGCTTTCTTAACTGCTCTGTTGGTACGGAATCTTCTTTTTTTTATACTTGAGAAACAGAGTTGTAATTCCGCTATATTTCTTTTTTAAATAACTGAAAAACGTTCTGAAATATTTTATGGCCTGTAAAACTTCACTGCACCCGTATTTTATTTTTCCAAATGGATTTTCCTGCATTTTTTATTTAAAAAAATGTGAATAAGGCTAAAGAAAAGAAAAACATAAAACATGTAACATGACATGAACATGACTTTTCTTATCCAAATGTTAACGTTAATTTGAATAATGTTTAGCTGGATTACAACTGTTTATTCTTAAATTGGTTGTATTAAAATTTTTTTTTGTTTTAAGAAAGAGTTTAAATAATATATCAATAATTTTTCAAAAAGAAAATTAAGTTATGCACACTGTTTTATTTCTTTTTAAATTAGTCAGCCATTAAATACATTCAGTCAGATAAATAAAGTTCTTTACTAATTTGGTTTTAAATAAAACCGCACTTACAATCAGGATTTTTTCAGTTCGAAAGACATAGTAAGATAAATATATATATTTTTTTGATATACAACGTATTTGCAATTACATAGAAGGTTGCATTTTTTATTATGGCTGATATGTATTTTAATTATGATTGTGCATACAATACACATATTAAATTTATTGAAAATTTAAATTACACTCGGTACTTGTTTAGAATGAGAACAACATATTACATCTAAACTGTACGAATGTAAGGATTTATTCAGAATGTGGACATATTATTAAATGCAAATTATACTAATGTAAGGACTTGTTTATAATGTGAACAACTTATTAAATGAAAAACAAAACGAATGTAATTTTTGTATAATTGTTAGAGAAGTTTTTGTCAGGGCGGATACACATAATACTTCAATAATTCCATAAAAAATATGTTAATTTAGAATCAGCAAAGCATGAAATATTGTCAGCAAACTTAAATTTAAAATAAAAATAAATACCTTAACGGAAAGTTAACACATTTCAAGACATTCATACTATCCGTTAAATGAAGACAGATGTAATTCTAATAATTGCATAATTTTCCAGAGAATGCATTTCAAAGATAAGGCAGTTTAAAATTAATGCTCCTGATAAGAGCAGTTAAACCGCTCTCATTTCAACATTCTTCTGAGACAGCAATGATGAAGGGCCTATAATTACAGATTATTCTGAAAGTACTTTGAGGACACGAAAAGAAAATTGAAAAAAAAGAACTTCACGCTAAAAATTCTGAAATTTTTACTTATTAGAATTGGCAATTAATCCAAAGGACTATCATGACTCTTTATGACTCTCAAAACATGAAAAAAAGAGAGGAAGGAAGGAAAAAGTTGAATTTCTTACTCTTTTTGAGTTTACACTCGGTACTTGTTTCAAATGAGACTGAACTAATCACCTACAGAGTCAAAAAAAAAAAAAAAAAAAAAAAAAAAAACGAGGAGCAATCACAAGATCCCAGAGGATCGAAAAAGTATTGTTTCATTATTTATTCCTTTATGTTTGCTAGAGGAAAAAGAGGTTAATATCTGTTTTAATTCTGCCTTTTTTAGAGGTTGTTATACATTTTTTTTTCTTCGAGCTTTTTTTATATGTGTTTCATATATTTTTTTTTATTTTAATAGATTGTATTAATTTTTTGTTGTGTGCTTTTATAAGTAAAACTTAAAATGCAGTATATATAAAAAATGTTTTTGAGTATGTGTATAAAAAACTAAATCTTATAATAATATTAGTTTATCTATCCATATCAATAAATAAAAAAAAAAATGGTATTTCAAATATAATTAGTTTAAACAAATAAAATTAACGTTAGTAATATTAACTATATTTAGATATTTAACTAAATATTCGTATTATAAAATTGCTTATTATTTTTCTTAATAATAAACTAATGAATAATTCTATCTGAATTTCTCCTTTTTTTAATGGTGCAAGCAATTTCTTTTAATGTTAATATCATAAAAATAGGTTTTTCTAGGATTATACTTGAACAATTAATTTTATTTTATTTTATTTAAAATTTATTTTATTTGTATATATATTTAAAATAAAGCAATCGACAAAAAAATTATGAAATATTTTATGAAATCCACGTCCAAAACAAAATATTTATTTAACTGAAATAGATCTAAAAATATTTGGCCGAATACTTAAGTAATTAGGAAAAATAAATTGTATGGAAATTTACTTTTTTTAAATAAAAAAATAACATGAATGAATTTCAAAATTTGTAATTTTGAGTATTTAAATAAGAATTTAATTAAAATATATCATTTGTAAGAATTGATTTTAAAAGTTATCTAATTACTTGTGTGTATTTTAGAGTATAAAAAAACATGTATTTTAGAGTATAAAAAAACATGCATTTTAATAAAATTTAGCTTTCCGTAGTAAAATACAATCTTAAATAAATTATAATGCAAAAACATAAAATTCACACATGAAATGGAATCCTCAACTAGGAAATGTGATAATTTTTAAAATGAACATAAGATTACACAGGTTTTAAGCAGAAAAGCAACGCTATAATTTAAGTAACTAAGCATTTTTATGTTTGTTGTTTACACAAATAATTTAAATTTGTGAACACAAGTTTATAAAAACAGAAATTTTACTATTCAATACTCTCTCAAATATATCTTGATGAGAAAGTTATGCTTTCCTAGTTCTACGATAAATTACAGATATGCCCATATTACTAATGCTTATGCTTGATATATATAATATTGACCTTACTTAAGTATATAAGAAAAACATCTGCTATTCAATAAAATTTAGCCTTTTAGATTGAAAGGCAATCTTAAGCAAAGTAATATGCAAAGACATTAAATGTAATGCTCAACAAGGAAATATGATAATTTTTAAAATAAACGTAAAATTACACAGGTTTTAAGCAAAAAAATAGCACTGTACTTTAATATTGAAAATTTTTATATTTTGTTTATAGGGAAAAAATAAATTTGTGCATTCATGCTTTCAAAAAGAGATATTTTACGATTAAATACTCTCACAAATACATCTTGATGAAAATGTTATGCTTTCTTACTTCTACGATAAATTACAGTTACGTCCAATGTTATTAATTATCATGCTTGGTAAATATGATATTGACCTTACGTAAGTATTAACAATACATGTATAAATTAATAAATTTTAGCTTTTTGTATAAAAATGCAATATGCAAAAACAAAAAAAATGAATACTCAGTAGGGAGATATCATAATTTTTAAAATAAGCATAATATTACACAAGTTTTAAGCTGAAAAGCAACACTGTAATTAAATATACTAAGCATTTTTACATTTGTTGTTTATACCAAAAATTTAAATTAGTACATTCAAGTTTTTAAAAACATATATTTTACTATTAAATACCCTCACAAATATGTCTTGATGAAAAATTATACTTTCTTACTTCTACGATAAATTTCAATTATGTCCAATGTTACTAATGCTCATGTTTGATAAATGTGCTATTGACCTTACTTTATCTTCCTTCAGAACATACTTATGAAAATATTTCAAATATTATAAGCTGATATTGATTTTTTTTTATTGATTTGTTACGAATCCACACTATATATAATTCCTTTTAATGTTGCAACAATTTATTCCAGAACAACCAATATGTCGCTTATTTTTCCTCGCATTATTTTTCATTTGTTACACGTCACAGAAAAGCCAGAGAAAACGTCTTTATTTTTCTAAAAGATGAAAAGAGTTCCTCATTTTTCTTTCCCTTTTGCGAAAACAAAATGACGGAGTGGAATGACGGCTGTTTCCACATTACAACGATTTTCACAGTCATTGCCATTCTTGAAGAGACTTAAAAAAAGTGAAAAATAAAGGAGACAAGAAAAAAATTCTTGTTTCAGCAACGCTTTCTTAACTGCTGTGTTGGTACGGAATCTTTTTTTTTATGATTGAGAAAGAGAGTTGAAATTCCGCGATATTTCTTTTTAAATAACTGAAAAACGTTCTGAAAAATTTTATGGCCAGTAAAACTTCACTGCACTCGCATTTTATTTTTCCAAATGGTTTTTCCTGTATTTTTTATTTTCAAAAAATGGGAATAAGGTTAAAGAAAAGAAAAGCATTAAGCATGTAAGACTTTTCTTATCCAAATGCTAACAGTAATTTGAATAATGTTTAGCTGGATTACAACAGTTTATTCTTAAATTGGGTTGTATTAACATGTTTTTGTCTTAAGATAGAGTTTAAATAATATATCAGTGATTTTTTAAAACGAAAATTAAGTTATGTACATTGTTTTATTTCTTTTTAAATTGGTCATGCATTAAATACATTCACTTAGGTAAATAAAGTCCTTTATAAATTTTGTTAAAAAAAAAACAGTACTACAATCAGGCTATTTTAAGTTCAAAACACATGGTCAAAAAATTTAAATTATTTTTGATATTCAACATATTTGGTAAGAAATAGAACAATATAGAATAATGCATTTTTTATTATGGCTAATATTTATTTTGATTATGATTGTGTGTACAATTCACAGATGTTTGAATTTATTGAATATTAAAAATACAGTTTTTGATGAGAAAATTTATATATTAAGATAATTTTAATATAAAATATTATAATGAATTTGAATGTAATTGTTATGCAATTGTAAAACAAATTGTTACAATTACATAAAAATAAGTAATAAATTTCTTATTCTTTTTGAGTACACTCTTTACGTGTTTTTAATGTGGACAACTTATTAAATGAATAGCAATGCGAATGTAATTTTCGTGTAATTGTAAGCAAAGTGTTTGTTAGTACTGATACATAGAATCCTTCAAAACTAGCAGAAAAACAAGTTAATTTAGAATCATTATAGAAAGAGAAATTGTTACCGAAATTAAATTAAAAAAAAATATAGATACCTTAACGGAAAGTTAACATATTTCAAGACATTCATACTTTCCGTTAAATAAAGACACGTGTAATTCTCCTCATTACATAATTTTCCAGAGAATGCATTTCAAAGATAAGGCAGTTTAAAATTAACGCTCTTGATAAGAGCCGTTAAACCGTTCTCGTTTCAACATTCTTATGAGGCAGCAATGATGAAGGGCCTATAATTACAGACTATTCTGAAAGTACTTAGAGGATTTGAAAAAAAAAAAAAAAAAACTTCATGTTAAAAATTCTAAAAATTTTTATGTATTATAATTTGCAATTAATCCAAAGGGAGCTATTTATGACTCTTAAAACATGAAAAAAAAAAGAGGAAGGAAGGAAAAAGTTGAATTTCTTACTCTTTTTGAGTTTACACTCGGTACTTGTTTCCAAATGAGACTGAACTAATTACCTACAGAGTAAAAGAAAAAAAAAAAACGACGAGCAAACACAAGATCCCAGAGGATGAAAAAAGTATTGTTTCATTAATTATTCCTTTATGTTTGCTAGAGAAAAAAAGAGGATAATATCTGTTTTAATTCTGCCTTTTTTAGAGGTTGTTATACATTTTTTTTCCGAGGCTGTTATTTTTATATGTGTTTCATATATTTTTTTATTTTAATAGATAGTATTAATTTTTTGTCGTGTGTTTTCATAAGTAGAACTTAAATTGCTACGTATAAAAAAAAGTGTTTTAGAGTATGTGTATAAAAAACTTAAAATGTACTTAAAATAATATTAGTTTAGCTATCCATATCAATAAAAAGAAAAACTTGGTGGTTCAAATATAATCAGTTTCAACAAATAAAATTAACGTTACTAATATTAATTTTATTAGCTATTTAACTAAAAATTCATATTATAAAAATTCTTATTATTCGTTTTATTATAAAAATTCCAATTCTTACTTTTATATCGTTTTATTGTGCAATAAACTTCAATGTTGAATAATTCCAATTGAATTTCTACTTTTATATCGCTTAATGTGCAAGCAATTTCTTCAATGTTGATAAAAGTTTGTTTTTTTAAACTTCAGCAATTAATTTAATTTAAGCATAGATATTTAAAATTATGTAATCAACATCCAAAATATATTAAGTATTTGACGAAATCTACGTTAAAAATACAATATTTATTTAACTGAAAAACGTGAAAAAATTATTTGGTTCAACACTTAAGTACTTAGAAAAAATCCACGAATCTCAAAATTTGTAATTTTGAGTATTTAAATAACAGTGAATTTAAAACACATTACTGTAAAGAATTACGTTACAAAAATTATTTAATTGATCGTGTGTATTTTAAAATGCAAAAAAACATCTGTAATTTAATAAATTTAGTCTTCTGTATTAAATTACAATGTTAAATAAGGTAATAGGCAAAAACATAAAATGCTCACTTAAATTGGAATCATCAACAAGGAAGTATGATAATTTTTATAGTGACTGTAAGATTACACAGGTTTTAAGCAGAAAAGCAACACTGTCATTAAATTAACTAAGCATTTTTATGTTTGTAGTTTACACAAAAAATATAAATTTGTGCATTCACGTTTTTAAAAACAGAAACTTTACTATTAAATACACTCCCAAATAGGTCTTGATGGAAAAGTGATGCTTCCTTACTTCTACGATAAATTACAGTTATTTCCAGTGTAACTGTTCATGCTTGACAAATATGATATTGACGTTACTTTATCTTCTTTCAGATCATACTTATGAAACTATTTCAAAAATTATTAACGGATATTTATTTTGGTTTTTTTTTTATTGATTTGTTTCGAATCCGAGTTACATATAATTCTCTTTAATGTTGCAACAATTTATTTCACAACAACCAATATGTGGCTTATTTTTGCTTGCATTTTGTTTCATTTGTTACACGTCACAGAAAGGTCAGAGAAAACGTCTTTATTTTTCTGAAAAGATGAAAAGTGTTCCACATTTTTCTTTCCCTTTTGCGAAAACAAAATGGCAGAGTGGAATGACGGCTGATTCTACATTGTAACGATTTTCACAGTCATTGCCATTCTGAAGAGACTTAAATAAAATGAAAAATAAAGGAGACAAAAAGAAAAAAATCGTGTTTCAGCAACGCTTTCTTAACTGCTGTGTTGGTGCGGAAGCTTCTTTTTTTATGCCTAAGAAAGAGAGTTGGAATTCCGCGATATTTCTTTTTAAATAACTGAAAAGCGTTCTGAAAAATTTTATGGCCTGTAAAACTTCACAGCACCCGTATTTTATTTTTCCAAATGGTTTTTCCTGCATTTTTTATTTTTAGAAAAATGAGAATGAGGTTAAAGAAAAGAGAAGCATAAAACATGTAAGACTTTTCTTATCCAAATGCTAACGTTCATTTGAATAATGTTTAGCAGGGTTTCTACTGTTTATACTAAATTGCGTTGTATTAAAAAATTTTTTTCATTTTTTTTGTGTCTTAAGAAAGAGTTTAAATAATATATTAATGATTTTTCAAAAAGTAAATCAAGTTATGCACGCTGTTTTCATTTCTTTTTGAATTGGTCATGCATTAAATACATTCAGTCACGTAAATAAAGTTCTTTACAAATTTTGTTTTAAATAAAACCGTACTTATAATCAAGATATTTTCATTTCAAAACTCATGTCATATAAATTAAAATTATTTTTGAAATTCACCATATTTGGTAAGGCAATGGAATAATGCATTTTATATTATGGCTGATATTTATTTTGATTATGATTGTGCATACAATTCCCAGATGTTTAAATTTATTGAAAATTAAAACTACAGTTATTGCTATTTCTTTTTATTCAAAAATGTTGTAGCTATTTATTTTTGTTTACCTGATTTTAGGCAAAATATTTTAATCTCAATCTTAAGTTTACTAATTTAATATAATGCACTATTAGATATTTAGAATAATGGTAATATTACTCTTGAATAAAATTACTAATTTACGATTTTGAATAATGCAAGATTAGATTTTTATAATAATAGTAAAATTATTAATGCTTCAGAAAAAAAATCATTCAAAAGTTTCATTTTCGCTTTTAAGCAAAAAACATTTATCGAATAAAATAAATATTTTAAAATTCATAATTTTTTGTACAAACCATTCACCTAAATTGTGTGAATTTGTAGAATTGCGTATTGTAAAAATATATGCTGAAAACTAGAAAAGGATAATTAACAAAACAATTAGTTGTTCATTGCCATGTTTGTGATGGCAATGCTGTAGTTTCTGAGATTACCTTCAAATCAGTTGCATTTCATATATATTGCTTCAAATTGCATGAAAGAAAATAATAATGCTTTACTAAAAATTGATAACTTTTATTTATTCGGTATAAACAATCTTTTTTTATATATTTTCATTTTTTTTTTCAAATGGAATATATTTACATGATAATCATTTAAAAAAATATTGTATATTTATTAATTTAGCTTTACCCAGGAAAGTTATTTTTATTCAGAAATAATTTACGAGGTTGTAAATTTACGTTCTGTTTTTATTTACAATGTAGCTATAAGATTTAATTTTGGTTCTTCTTCAAAGATATATTTCTCTATTTTATAGAAAGTATTCTGTATATTTTGTTTTAGGCACATTTATTCATATTATTAATTATAATTAAAAATGAAATTTAATGTTTCAATAGTTTGAAAACTCTGTACATTCTAATATTTTTCAAATAATCTAATTTTATTTAATTTCGAGTAAACCAGTTAATCAGGAGGACTGTATTTAAATAAAAACATAATAAAATATCTCATTGTTAACGACTACTTTTTAAAGGTTATCTAATTTATCGTGTGTATTTTAAAGTGTAAGATCACGTGTAATTTAATAAAATTTAGTCTTTTGTAATAAAATACAATCTTAAATAAGATAATATGCAAAAACATAAAATGTACTCAAAAATTGGAATTATCAACTAGGAAATATGATAGTTTTTATAATGAAAATAAGATTACGCATGTTTGAAGCAGAAATGCAGCACTGTAATTTGATAAACTAATCATTTTTATGTTTGTTGTTCAAACAAAAATTATAAATTTATGCATTCAAGTTTTTAAAAGCAGAAATTTTACTATTAAATATTCTCTAAAATATATATTGAAGAAAATTTTATGCTGTCTTAGTTCCATGATAAATTACAGTTAATTCCAATGTTACTCCTGCTTGATAAAAGTGATATTGACCTTACTTAAGTAAAAGCAAAACATGTGTAATTTAATAGATTTTAGCCATTTGTATTAAAATGCAATTTTAAATAAAGAATTATGCAAAAATATTAAATGGAATTATCAACAAGGATACATCAAAATATTTAAAATAAGCATAAGATTACACATGTTTCAAGTAGAAAAAGAGCATTGTATGTTAACATTTCAAACATTTTTATATTTTGTTTACACAGAAAATATAAATTTGAACATTAATGTTTTTTTAAAAATAGATATTTTACTTTTAAATACTCTCACAAATATATCATTATGAAAAAGTTATGCTTTCTTACTTCAACCATAAATTACAGATATGCCCAACGTTACTAATGTACATGCTTGATAAATGCGATATTGACTTTACTTCAGCTTCTTTCAGATCATACTTATGAAAATATTTCAAAAATTATAATCTGACATTTATTTCTATTTTATTTATTGATTTGCTGGAATGCACACTATATATAATTCCTTTTAATGTTGCAATAATTTATTTCACAACAACCAATACGTTGCTTATTTCTGCTCACATTATTTTTCATTTGTTACACGTCACAGAAAAGCCAGAGAAAACGTCTTTATTTTTCTGAAAAGATGGAAAGAGTTCCTCATTTTTCTTTCCCTTTTGCGAAAATAAAATGGCGTAGTGGAATGACGGCTGTTTCCACATTGTAACAATTTTCACAGTCATTGCCATTCTGAAGAGACTTAAAAAAAGTGAAAAATAAAGGAGACAGAAAAAAAAATTCGTGTTTCAGCAACGCTTTCTTAAGTGCTGTGTTGGTACGAAATCTTCTTTTTTATGACTAATAAAGAAATTCCGCGATATTTTTTTTTAAATAACTGAAAAACGTTCTGAAAAATTTTATGAAATGTAAAACTTCACTACACCAGTATTTTATTCTTCCAAATGGTTTTTCCCGCATTTTTTATTTTCACAAAATGTGAATAAGTTTAAAGAAAAGAAAAACATAAACCATGTAAGACTTTTGTTATCCAAATGCTAACGTTAATTTGAATAATGTTTAGCTGGATTACACCTGTTTACTCTTAAATTGGGTTGTATTAACATTTTTTTGTCTTAAGAAAGAGTTTAAATGATATATCAATGATTTTTTTAAAAGAAAATTTAGCTATGCACACTGTTTTATTTGTTTTTAAATTGGCCATGCATTAAATACATTCAGTCAGGTAAAAAAAGTTCTTTATAAATTTTGTTTTAAACAAAACAGTACTTGCAATCAGGATATTTTCATTTCAAAACACATGGTCAGATAAATTTAAATTGATATTCGACGTATTTGAAATTACATAGAATAATGCATTGTTTATTATCTCTGATATTTATTTTGATTATGATGGAGCATACAATTCACACATGTTTAAATTTATTGAAAATTAAAACTACACTCGGTACTTGTTTAGAATGTGAACAACTTATTGTATCTAATCAATACGAATGAACGGATTTATTCAGAATGTGGACAATTTATTAAATGCAAACTATACGAATGTAAAGACTTGTTTAGAATGTGAACAACTTATTAAATGAAAAACAATAGGAATGAAATATTTGTGTAATTGTAAGCAAAGTGTTTATCTGGGTGGATACACATAATCCTTCAATAATTCCATAAAAATATTTGTTAATTTAGAATCAGCAAAGCACGAAATATTGTCAGCAAACTTAAATTTAAAATAAAAATAAATACCTTAACGAAAAGTTAACACATTTCAAGACATTCATACTATCCGTTAAATGAAGGCACATGTAATTCTCTTAATTACATAATTTTCCAGAGAATGCATTTCAAAGATAAGGCACTTTAAAATTAACGCTCCTGATAAGAGCAGTTAAACCGTTCTCGATTCAACATTCTTATGAGGCAGCAATGATGAAGGGCCTATAATTATAGATTATACTCAAAGTACATCGACGGTTCGGAAAAAAAAAACTTCACGCTAAATTTTTACATAGTAGAATTTGCAATTAATCCAAAGAGAACTATTTATGACTCTCAATACATGAAAAAAAGGAAGGAAGGAAAAAGTTGAATTTCTCATTCTTTTTGAGTTTACACTCGGTACTTGTCTCCAAATTAGACTGAACTAATTACCTACAGAGTAAAAAAAACAAACAAACCAAGGAGCAAACACAAGATCCCAGAGGATCAAAAAAGTATTGTTTCATTAGTTATTCCTTTATGTTTGCTAGAGAAAAGAGAGGATAATATATGTTTTAATTTTGCCTTTTTTAGAGGTTGTTATACATTTTTTTTCTTCGAGCCTTTTTTTTATATGTGTTTCCTATATTTTTTATTTTAATAAATTGTAATAATTTTTTGTTGTGTACTTTAATAAGTAGAACTTCAAGTGAAATGTGTAAAAAAAAAGTTTTTTTGAGTATGTGTATGAAAAAAATTAAAACTTAAAATAATATTAGTTTAACTATCCATATCAATGAAAAGAAAAACTTGAAAAAAGTGGTGGTTCAAATATAATCAGTTTCAACAAATAAAATTAATGTTACTAATACTAATTTATTAGATATTTCACTACAAATTCACATGATAAAAATGCTTATTATTAGTTTTCTTAAGAATAAACTCATGACTAATTATAATTGAATTTCTACTTCTAAATCGCTTATTGTGCAAACAATTTCTTCAATGTTGATAAAAAATTTGTTTTTTTTAAACTTCAACAATTAATTGAAATATAGATATTTCAAATAAAGTAATCAACATAAAAAATATATTAAGCATTTAACGAAATCCACGTTTAAAATAGTATATTTATTTAACTGAAATACCTGTAAAAATTATTTGGTTCAACACATAAGTAATTAGAAAAAATCCAGTTGTATGGAAATTTATTTCAAATACTAAAATTACATCAATGAATCTCGAAATGTGTAATTTTGAGTACATAAAAAATAGTATAATTAAAATATATTATTGTAAAGAATTACTTTACAATAATTATTTAATTTATCGTTTGTATTTTAAAATGCAAAAAACATCTGTAATTTAATAAATTTAGTATACTGTATTAAAATGCAATGTTAAATAAGGTAACAGACAATAGACAAAACCATAAAATGCTCACATAAAATGGAATCATCAACAAGGGAGTATGATAATTTTTACGATGACCATAGGATACACAGGTTTTAAGTCGAAAAGCAGCACAGTAATTAAATATACTAAGCATTTTGATATTTGTTGTTTACACAAAAAATATAAATTTCTACATTCAAATTTTTAAAAACAGAAATTTTACTATTAAATACTCTCCCAAATATGTCTTGATGGAAAAGTGATGCTTTCTTATTTCTACGATAAATTACAGTTATGTCCAATGTTATTAAAGTTCATGCTTGATAAATGTAATATTGACCTTATTTTATCTCCTTTCAGATCATACTTATGAAAATATTTCATAAATTATAAACGGATATTTATTTATTCTTATTTCTATTGATTTGTGTCGAATCCACACTATATATAATTCCTTTTAATGTTGTAACAATTTATTTCACAACAAGCATTATGTCGCTTATTTTTGCTCGCATTATTTTTCATTTGTTACACGTCACAGAAAAGCCAGAGAAAACGTTTTTATTTTTCTGAAAAGATGAAAAGAGTTCCTCATTTTTCTTTCCCTTTTGTGAAAACAAAATGTCAGTGTGGAATGACGGCTGTTTACACATTGTAACGATTTTCACAGTCATTGCCATTCTGAAGAGACTAAAAAAAAGTGAAAAATAAAGAGGCAAAGAAAAAATCGTGTTTCAGCAACGCTTTTTTAACTGCTGTGTTGGTACAGAATCTTTTTTTTTTTTATGCCTAAGAAAGAGAGTTGGAATTCCGCTATATTTCTTTTTAAATAACTGAAAAACGTTCTGAAAATTTTTATGGCCTGTAAAACTTCACTGCAGCCGTATTTTATTTTTCCAAATGGTTTTTCCTGCATTTTTTATTTTCAAAAAATGTGAGTAAGGTTAATGAAAAGAAAAACATAAAACATGTAAGACTTTTCTTATCCAAATGCTAACGTTAATTTGAATAATGTTTAGCTGGATTACAACTGTTTATTCTTAAATTGTGTTGTATTAAAAAAATTTTTGTCTTCGAAAAAGTTTAAATAATGTATCAATGATTTTTCAAAAAGAAAATTAAGTTATTCACACTGTTTTATTTCCTTTTAAATCGGTCAGGCATTAAATACATTCAGTCAGATAAATAAAGTTCTTTATAAACTTTGTTTTAAATAAAACAGTACTTGCAATCAGGATATTTTCATTTCAAAACAGATAGCCAGATAAATTTATATTATTTTTGATATTCAGCGAATTTACAATTACATAGAACATTGCATTTTTTATTATGGCTGATATTTATTTTAATTATGATTGTGCGTACAATTCACAGATGCTTAAATTTTTTGAAAATTAAAGCTACACTCGGTAATTGTTTAGAATGTGAATAACATATTACAGCTAAACTATACGAATGTAAGGACTTGTTTAGTATGTGAACAACTTATTAAATGAAATACAAAACCAATGTAATTTTTGTGTAATTGTTAGCAAAGCGTTTGTCAGGGCGGATACACACAATCCTTCAATAATTCCATAAAATATTTTAATTTAGAATCAGCATAGCACGAAATATTGTCAGCAAATTTAAATTTAAAATAAAATGAATACTTTAACGAAAAGTTAACACATTTCAAGACATTTATACTATCCGTTAAATGAAGACACATGTAATTCTCCTCACTACATAATTTTCCTGAGAATGCATTTCGAAGATAAGGCAATTTAAAATTAACGCTCCTGATAAGAGCAGTTAAACAGTTCTCGTTTCAACATTCTTATGAGGCAGCAATGATGAAGGGCCTATAATTACAGATTATTCTAAAAGTACTTCGAGGGTTGTAAAAAAAAAAAAAAAAAAAACTTCACGCTAAAAACTCTGAAATTTTTACGTATTAGAATTTGCAATTAATCCAAAGGGAGCTATTTATGGCTCTTAAAACATGAAAAAAAAAAGAGGAAGGAAGGAAAAAGTTGAATTTCTTACTCTTTTTGAGTTTACACTTGGTACTTGTTTCCAAATGAGACTGAACTAATTACAGAGTAATAAAAAAAATAGGAGCAAACACAAGATCCCAGAGGATCAAAAATGTATTGTTTCATTAATTATTCCTTTATGTTTGCTAGAGAAAAGAGAGGATAACATCTTTTTTTTTTAATTCTGCCTTTTTCAGATGCTGTTATACATTTTTTTTTTTTATTTGAGCCTTTTTTTATACGTGTTTCATATATTTTTATTTTTATAGATTGTATTAATTTTTTGTTGTGTGCTTTTATAGGTAACACTTAAAATGCAATGTATAAAAAAAGTGTTTTTGAATATGTGTATAAAAAATTAAAACTTATAATAATATTAGTTTAGCTATCCATATCAATAAAAACGAAAAATTGGGGATTCAAATATAATTAGTTTCAGAAAATGAAATTAACCTTACTAATATTAATTTTATTTGGATATTTAACTGAAAATTCATAATATGAAAATGCTTATTATTTTTCTTAATAATAAACTCATCAATAATTCTCATTTGAATTTCTACTTTTAAATAGCTAATTGTGCAAGCAATTTCTTTGATGTTGTTATCATAATTTTTTTAGTATTTAACTTAAGCAGTTAATTTAATGTAAATTAATTTAAATATAGATACTTAAATTAAAGTAATTAAGATAAAAATATAAGAAATATTTAGTTTCCGTCCGCATTCAAAACCAAATATTTATTTAACTGAAATATCTTTAAAAACGTTTGACTGAAAACTTAAGTACTTAGAAATAATTCAGTCTTATGGAAATTTATTTAAAGTACTAAAGTAACATCAATGAATTTCAAAATTTGTAATTTGGTGTATTTAAAATTAAAATATAATAAAATATATCAATGGTAACAAATACTTTTTAAAAGCTATCTAATTTATTGTGTGTATTTAAAAGCGTAAAAAACGTGTGTAATTTAATAAATTTAGACTTTTCTATTAAATGCAATCTTAAATAACGTAATATGAAAAAAAATAAAATGCACACAAAAATGAGAATCCTCAACAAGGAAATATGGTAGTTATTATGCCTAATATTTAATAAATTTAACCTACTGTAATAAATGCAATCTTAAATAAGGTAATAAGAGAAAACATAAAATGCACACATAAAAGGGAATCATCAACAAGGAAATTACCCAACAAAGAGAATCGTCAACAAAAGATTACACGGGTTTTAATCAGAAAAGCAGCACTGTAATTTAAAAAACTAAGCATTTTTTATATTCCTTGTTTACACAAAAATCTATAAATTTGGGCATACAAGTTTTTTAAAACACAAATTTTAAAATTAAATACACTTTCAAATATTATATCTTGATTAAAAAGTTACGCTTTCTTAGATCAACGATAAATTACAGTTATGTCCAATGATACTAATGCTCATGCTTGATGAAAGAGATATTGACCTTACTTAAGTATGAACAAAACATTTTTAATTTAACAAAATTTAGCCATTTGTAATAAAATGCAATCTTAAATAAAATAATATGCAAAAACATTAAATGGAATTCTCAACCAGGATCTATAATAATTTTTAAACTAAACGTAAGATTACACAGGTTTTAAGCAGAAAAGTAGCAGTTCTTTAATATTTCAAGCGTTTTTATATTTTGTTTACAAAGAAAATGTAAATTTGAGCATTTATGCTTTAAAACACCGTTATTTTACTATTAAATACTCTCACAAATATGTCTTGGTGAAAAAGCTATGATTTCTTAGTTCTACGATAAATTACAGGTATATCCAATGTTACTAATGTCCAATTTGTACTTTTGAATTGTTAATTGTGCAAGCAATATCTTGTAATGTTAATATCAAAAACAATTTGTTTCTAGGATTGTAGTTGAACAATTAATTTAATTTAATATTAAATTAAGTATAGATATTTAAAATAATGTAACCAACATAAAAATATATGAAATATTTAACGAAATCCACGTTCAAAACAAAATATTTATTTAACTGAAATTACTCTAAGAAATATTTGGCTTATTACTTAAGTAATTAGAAAAAATCCAGTTGCAGGGAAATTTATTTTAAATAATAAAATAACATCAATGAATTTCAAAATTTGTAATTTTTAATATTTAAATAAAAGTACACTTGAAAAAACCCCATTATTTTTTTAAAGTTATCTAATTAATTACATGTATTTTTAAATGTAAAAAAATGTACACTTACTTTCGTAAAATTTAGCTTTTCGCATTAAAATGCAATTTTAAATAAGGTAATATCCAAAAGCACAAAATGCAGGCAAAAAAATGGAATTATTAACAAGGAAATATGATAATTTCTAAAATAAACACAGATTTTAAGAAGAAAAGCAGCAATGTAATATAATAAACTAAGCATTTTTATAGTTGTTGTTTACACAATAAATATAAATTTGTGCATTCAAGTTTTTAAAAAACAAAAAAATTCTAAAATAAACATAAGATTATACAGGTTTTACGTAGAAAAGAAACACTGTAATTAAATAAATTAAGCATTATTATATTTATTGTTAACACAAAAAAAAATAAATTTGTGCATTCAAGTTTTTAAAAACTGAAATTTTACTATTAAAGACTCTCTCGTATATATCTTGATGAAAAAGTAATGCTTTCTTAGTTCTACAATAAATTACAGCCATGTCCTCTATTACTAATGCTCATTCTTGATGAATGTGATATTGACCTTATTTTATCTTTTTTCAGATCACACTTATGAAAATATATCAAATATTATAAACTGATATTTATTTTGTCGTCTTATTTATTGATTTGTTTCGAATCATCCTTTTAATGTTGCAACAATTTATTTCACAACAACCAAAATGTCGCTTATTTTTTCTCGCATTATTTTTCATTTGTTACGCGTCACAGGAAAGCCGGAGAAAACGTCTTTATTTTTCTGAAAGATGAAAAGAGTTCCTCATTTTTCTTTCCCTTTCGCGAAAGCAAAATGGCGGAATGGAATGACGGCTGTTTCCACATTGTAACGATTTTCACAGTCATTGCCATTCTGAAGAAACTTAAAAAAAGTGAAAAATAAAGAAGACAAAAAAAAATCGTGTTTCAGCAACGCTTTCTTAACTGCTGTGTTGGTAAGGAATCTTCTTTTTTTATGCCTAAGAAAGAGAGTTGGAATTCCGCGATATTTCTTTTTAAATAACTGAAAAACGTTCTAAAAAATTTTATGGCTTGTAAATCTTCACTGCACCCGTATTTTATTTTTCCAAATGATTTTTCCTGCATTTTTTATTTCAAAAAATGCGAATAAGGTTAAATAAAAGAAAAACATAAAAAAAGTAAGACTTTTCTTATCCAAATGCTAACGTTAATTTAAATAATATTTAGCTGCATTACAACTGTTTATTTTTAAATCGCGTTGTATTAGCATTTTTTTCGTCTTAAGAAAGAGTTTAAATAATATATCAATGATTTTTCAAAAAAATAATTAAGTTATGCCCACTGTTTTTTTTTTCTTTTTAAATTAGTCGTGCATTAAATACATTCAGTCAGGTAAATAAACGTCTTTACCAATTTTATTTTTAATAAAATCGTACTTACAATTAGGATATTTTCAGTTCAAAACACATGGTCATATAAATTTAAATTTTTTTTTGATATTCAACACATTTGGTAAGTTCATAGAATAATGCATTTTTTTTATGACTGATATTTATTTTGATTATGATTGTGCATACAATTCACAGACCTTTAAATTTATTGAAAATTAAACCTGTATTTTTTGTTGAGAAAATTCATATATAAACATTTTGCAGTTATTTATAATTTTTTTACCTGATTTTTGGTAAAATAATTGAATCTCAATCTTAAGTTCACTAAATTAGAATAATAAAACATAGATTTTTTTTAAAATGGCAAAATTATTAATGCTTCAAAAACAAGATTCATCCATATTTTTCATTTTTGCCTTTAAACAAAAAACATTTATCAAATAAGATAAATCTTTTAAAGGTCATAACTTTGTTGTACAAATCCATGACGTGAATTGTATGAATTTAGTAAAATTGTATTGTGTAAAAATATTGGCTGAAAATCAGCAAATTGTTCTATTTTTTCAGTTTGCATAAAAAAATAAGAATGTTTTATTCAGAACGGTAATTTTTTTTCGGTATAAACATTATTTACAATAAATTATAATTACAGATTATTCTAAAAGTACTTCGAGGGTTCGAAAAAAAAAAGAACTTTACGCTAAAAATTCTGAAGTTTTCATGTATTAGAATTTTCAATTAATCCAAAGTTCCTTTTTTTTTCTATTTATGACTCTCAAAACATGAAAAAAAAGAGGAGGGAAAGAAAAAGTTAAATTTCTTACTCTTTTTGAGTTTACACTGGGTACTTGTTTAGAATGCAGACAACTTATTAAATAAAATAAAATACGATTGTAATTTTTGTGTAATTATAAGCAAACTGTTTGTCAGTGCGAATACACAGACTGCTTCAAAACTTAAATAAAAACCTGTTAATTTAGAATCAATCTAGCAGAGAAATTGTCAGCGAACTTAAATTTAAAATAAAAATAAACACCTAAACGAAAAGTTAACATATTTCAAAACATTTATACTTACCGTTAAATAAAGACACGTGTAATTCTCCTCATTACATAATTGTCCAGAGAATGCATTTCAAAGATAAACCAGTTTAAAATTAACGTTCCTGATAAGAGCCGTTAAACCGTTCTCGTTTCAACATTCTTAAGAGGCAGCATTGATGAAGGGCCTATAATTACAGATTATTCTAAAAGTACTTCGATGGTTCGAAAAAAAAAGAACTTCACTCTAAAAATTCTCAAATTTTTACGTATTAGAATTTGAAATTAATCCAAAGGGAGCTATTTATGACTCTCAAAACATGAAAAAAATAAAAGAGGAAGGTAGGAAAGAGTCGAATTTTTTACTCTTTTTGAGTTTACACTCGGTACTTGTTTCCAAATGAGACTGAACTAATTGCCTACAAAGTTAAAAAAAAAAAAAAAAAAAAAAAAAAAAAAAACGAGGAGCAAACACAAGATTTCAGAGGATCAAAAAAATATTGTTTCATTAATTATTCCTTTATGTTTGCTAGAGAGAAGAGAGGATAATATCTGTTTTAATTCTGCCTTTTTTATAGGTTGTTATAAATTTTTTTTTCTTCGAGCCTTTTTTTCATATGTGTTTCATATTTTTTTTTATTTTAATAGATTGTATTAATTTTTTGTTGTGTGCTTTAATAAATAAAACTCAAAGTGCAGTGTATAAAAAATAGTTTTTAAGTATGTTACAACTTAAAATAATGTTAGTTTATCTATTCTATATCAATAAAAAAGAAAAACTGGTTTTTCGAGTATAATCAAAATAAAATTAACTTTGTTAATTTTAACTTTATTTTGATATTTAATTAAAAATTGATATTATAAAAATGGTTATTATTTTCTTAATACACTAGTGTGCAAAACTTAAGCAACAGGTGAGTTATTTGCCAGAACTCCACGAGAAATCATCAGAGAGACATGACATTCAGAAATGAGGAACAGTATTATGTACGTAAAGGATGACGAAAGCATTGGTGCTGAAAAAGGAATACAATGCATACGGTATAGAATCAAAGAAAGACAAGCTTTATTGAGTCCATAGTATCGTGATTTATGATTGTCTATCCAAGAGGAAGAATAACAAGCAGATGTCCTTTAATATGGGATATGCCCTCCCCTCTCTCTAATGGTTGCTTCGCACCGTCTCCGCATACTCAGAACCAGCTGGTGCAACATTTCTTACGGTAGAAGTGCCCATTCTCAATCAGCATCTGCTTGAGTTATTGGGTGTTCTCCGGAGGATGTAAGCGTTCTGCAATGCGTCTCCCCAAAGCATCCCACACATGTTCGATGGGATTTAAATCTGGGGAGTACGCTGGTCAATCCATTCGAGTGGTATCTTCACTTTCCAGTAACTCCTGAACAGCAAGAGTCCGATGTGGCCGTGCATTGTCGTCCATAAAAATGAAGTCTGGGCCAATGGCACCTCGGAACAGATGCACATGGGGAAGGAGTACCTCCTCACAATAGCGATCCCCAGTTAAAGACCCTCTGTCGAAAACGTGGAGCTAAATTCGCCCGTTCAGCAAAATGCCCTCCCCAGACAAGAACTCCAGAACCACCATAACGGTGTCTTTCCTTGAGGTTACTGGGATAAAACTGGGTCCCGACCTCTCTCCGAATCAAAACGCTTCGAGAATAGCTTCTGGTACAGAATCGACTCTCATCCATAAAGAAGACACGACTCCATTGATCAGTTGTCCAGTTTTTGTGCTCTCTGCACCACCGTAAACGGTGACGTCGGTGGCCAACTTTCAACGGGAGGCAGCGTTCATGACGGCGGGCGAATATCCCTACTTTGAGAAGGCGCCTGGCCACAGTAAACCGCGACACTTGTCGCCCCGTTGCTGTACACAGTTGCTGAGCAATGACGCTTGCTGACTGCTGTCGGCCTCTTTTCGCCTGCAGGACGATATATCGGTCATCCCCTGCACTTGTCTTCCTCGGGCGGCCATCACCAACCTTTCTAACAGTTGTACCTGTGGTTTGGAATGCTTTCCAAGCGCTCAAAACGACACTTTTGTTTTTCCGAACTCTGCAGCTACACTGGTGACAGTACGCCCCTCCTCCAGCTTTCCGATCATTCTTCCACGTGTGAAGCCGTCCAGGTGATTTCTTCCAGCCATATTTCATGAACTGACTCACTGACACTTGCAGCGAATATGCTGAATTACGTCTCCGTCCTTCCTTTTATTCTACTGTTAAGCTGCGCGCGCAGTCATCAGACGTTTCGTCCCTGATATTTGCATACGCATGACGTTTCTACTGACTTACGTGTTCATTGTACTGATCTCCAGACCTCCTTTCCTGCAATTTCATGGCTATCTGCTAAATTTTTACATTGTTGCTAAAGTTTTGCACACCAGTGTATTAAACTCATGAATAATTCTGATTGAATTTCAACTTTCAAATATCTAAATAGCAATTTCTTTAAGTTTGATATCATAATTTTTTTTTCTAGGAATATAGTTGAACATTTAATTTAATTAAATATACAAATATAATATTTTTTTAACAATTAATTAATAGATATTTAAAATAAAGTAATTAGTATGAAAATATATGAAATATTTTAAGTAAGTCCATGCTCAAACCAGAATATTTATTTAGCTCAAATAGCTGTAAAAATATTTGTCGCAATACTTAAGTAATTAAATATTAAAATAACATCAACAAATTTCAAAATTTGTAATTTGGAGTATTAAAATAAAAGTACAATCAAAATATCTCTGCGAAGAATTACTTTTTAAAAGTTAACTAATTTATCGTGTGTATTTAAAAAAAAAAAAAAAACATGTGTGATTTAATAAATTTATCCTTTTGTTTTAAAATGAGATCTTAAATAAGATAATATGCAGAAAAATAAAATGCACACATAAAATGGTATCTCCAAGAAAAAAATATAACAATTTATAAAATGAAAATTAGATTACACTTGTTTGAAGTAGAAAATTAGCCATGTAATTTAATAAACTAAGCATTTTTATAATTTTTGTTTACAAAACAAATATAAATTTCTGCATACATATTTTTAAAAACTGAAATTTTATTAATAAATACACTCACAAATATATCTTGACGAGAAAGTTATGCTTTCTTACTTCTAAGATACATTACAACTATGTCCAATGTTACTAATGTTCATGCTTGATGAATGCGATATTGACCTGACTTTTCATAAGTATGATCTTCTTTCAGATCATACTTATGAAAATTTCGAAAATTATAAACTGATATTTATTTTTGTTGTCTTTTTTTTTATTTCTTTTGAATCTACACTATAAATAATACCTTTTAATGTTGCAACAATTTATTTCAGAACAACCAATATGTCGCTTATTTTCATTCGCATTATTTTTCATTTGTTACACGTCACAGAAAAGCCAGAGAAAACGTCTTTATTTTTTCTGGAAAGATGAAAAGAGTTCCTCATTTTTCATTCCCTTTCGCGAAAACAAAATGGCGGAATGGAATGACGGCTGTTTCCACATTGTAACGATTTTCACAGTCATTGCCATTCTGAAGAGACTTAAAAAAAGTGAAAAATAAAGCAGAAAAAAAAAATCGTGTTTCAGCAACGCTTTCTTAACTGCCGTGTTGGTGCGGAATCTTCTTTTTTTATGCCTAAGAAAGAGATTTGGAATTCCGCGATATTTCTTTTTAAATAACTGAAAAACGTTCTGAAAAATTTTATGGCCTGTAAAACTTCACTGCACCCGTATTTTATTTTTACAAATGGTTTTCCTGCATTTTTTATTACAAAAAAAATGTGAATAAGGTTAAAGAAAAGAAAAACATAAAACATGTGAGACTTTTCTTATCCAAATGCTATCGTTAATTTGAATAATGTTTAGCTGGATTACAACTGTTTATTCTTAAATTGTGTTGTATTAACATTTTTTTTTGTCTTAAGAAAACAGTTTAAATATTATATCAATGATATTTTGAAAAAGAAAATTAAGTTATGTACACTGTTTTATTTCTTTTTAAATTGATCACGCATTAAATACATTCACTTAGGTATATAAAGTTCTTTACAAATTTTGTTTTAAATAAAACAGTACTATAATCAGGTTATTTTCAGTTCAAAACACATGGTCATATAAATTTAAATTATTTAATATAATTTTAACGCCATATGATTTTAAATTAATTTTGATATTCAACATATTTGGTAAGAAATAGAACAATACAGAAGAATGCATTTTTTATAATGGCTAATATTTATTTTGTTTATGATTGTGTGTACAATTCATAGTTGTTTAAATATATTGAATATTAAAAATAAAGTTTTTGATGAGAAAATTTATTTATTAAAATAATATAAACTTAAAATATTATAAAGAATTTGAATGTAATTTTTATGGAATTGTAAAACAAATTTCTTACTCATTTTGAGTACACTCTTTACGTGTTTTTAATGTGGACAACTTATTAAATGAATAGCAATTCGAATGTAATTTTCCTGTAATTGTAAGCAAAGTGTTTGTCAGTACTGATACATATAATCCCTCAAAACTAGCAGAAAAACAAGTTAATTTAGAATCATCATAGAAAGAGAAATTGTTACCGAAATTAAATTAAAAATAAAAATAAACACCTTAACAAAAAGTTAATATATTTCAAGACATTCATACTTTCCGTTAAATAAAGACACGTGTAATTCTCCTCATTAAATAATTTTCCTGAGAATGCATTTCAAAGATAAGGCAGTTTAAAATTAACGCTCCTGATAAGAGCAGTTAAACCGTTCTCGTTTCAACATTCTTATGAGGCAGCAATGATGAAGGGCCTATAATTACAGATTATTCTAAAAGTACTTCGAGGGTTGTGAAAAAAAAAAAAAAAATTCACGCTAAAAATTCTGAAATTTTTACGTATTATAATTTGCAATTAATCCAAAGGGAGCTATTTATGACTCTCAAAACATGAAAAAAAAATTGGAAGGATGGAAAAAGTTGAATTTCTTACTCTTTTTGAGTTTACACTTGGTACTTGTTTCCAAATGGGACTGAACTAATTACCTACAGAGTAAAAAAAAAAAAAAAAACGAGGAGCAAACACAAGATCCCAGATCAAAAAAGTATTGTTTCATTAATTATTCCTTTATGTTTGCTAGAGAAAAGAGAGGATAATATCTGTTTTAATTCTGTCTTTTTTAGAGGTTGTTATAAATTTTCTTTTCTTCTAGCCTTTTTTTGTATGTGTTTTCATATATTTTTTATGTTAATAGTTTGTATTAATTTTTTGTTATGTGCTTTTATAAGTAAACATAAAATACAGTGTATAAAGAAGGTGTTTTTGAATATGTGTATTAAAAGATTAAAATTATAATAATATTAGATTAACTATCCATATCAATAAAAAGGAAAAATTGGGGATTCAAATATAATCAGTTTCAACAAATAAAAGTAAAGTTACTAATATTAATTTTATTTAGATATTTAACTGAAAATTCATAATATAAAAATGCTTATTATTTTTCTTAATAATGAACTCATAAAGAATTCTGTTTGAATTTCTACTTTTAAATCGCTAATTTTGCAAGCATTTTCTTTTATGTTGTTATTGTAATTTTTTTTTTTAGAATTAAACTTAAACAGTTAATTTAATGTAATTTAATTTAAATATAGATACTTAAATTAAATTGATTAACATAATAATTTAAGAAAAATTTAAATTATATCTCCATTCAAAAACCAAACATTTATTTAATTGAAATATCTCTAAAAATATTTGACTGAAAACTTAAGTAATTAGAAAAATTCAGTCGTATAGAAATTTATTTAAAATACTAAAGTAACATCAATGAATTTCAAAATTTGTAATTTGGTGTATTTAAATAAAAATTCAATAAAATATCTCATTGTTAACAATTAATTTTTGAAGGCTATCTATTTTATTGTGTATATTTACAACAGTAAAAAACATGTGTAAGTTAATAAATTTAGCCTTTTGTATTAAATGCAAACATTAATAATTAAAAACATATGGAGAGGCATACACATAAAAGAGAAACCTCACCAAGGAAACATGATAATTATTATACATAATATTTAATAAATTTAGCCTTTTGTATTAAAAGCAATATTGAATAAGATAATAAGAGAAAACATAAAATGCACCCATAACAGGGAATCCTCAAATAGGAAATCCTCAACAAAGGGAATCCTCAACATAAGATTACACAGGTTTTAATCAGAAAAGCAGCACTGTAATTTAATAAACTAAGCATTTTTATATTCCTTATTTACACAAAAAATATAAATTTGTTCATACAAGTTTTTTATAACACAAATTTTAATATTAAATACACTTTCAAATATATCTTGATGAAATAGTTATGCTTTCTTAGTTCTACGATAAATTACAGTTACGTCCAATGATACTAATGCTCATGCTTGATAATTGTAATATTGAACTTACTTAAGTATAAACATGCAAAAGTAAAATGCAAAAACATTAAATGGAATTCTCAACAGAGATATAGGATAATTTTTTAAATAATGCTTAAGAATACACAGGATTTAAGCGCAAAAGTAGCTTACTGTATTTTAATATTTCAAATATGTTTATATTTTTTTCTCAGAAAATATAAATTTGTGCATTCAAGTTCTTAACAACAGAAATTTTACTATTAGATACTCTCTTAAATATGTCTTAATGAAAAAACTATGCTTTCCTTTTTCTAAGATAAATTACAGATTTGTCCAATGTTACTAATGTTCATGATTGATAAATGGAATATTGA
This sequence comes from Caerostris darwini, assembly GCA_021605075.1. NCBI lineage: Eukaryota > Metazoa > Arthropoda > Arachnida > Araneae > Araneidae > Caerostris > Caerostris darwini. The sequence continues at coordinate 87,029 of BPLQ01007814.1, forward strand.
CCTTACTTCTTCTTCTTTCAGATAATACTTATGAAAACATTTCAAAAAATATAAACAGATATTTATATCTATTTTATTTATTGATTTGCTCGAATACACACTATGTATAATTCCTTTTAATGTTGCAAAAATTTATTTCACAACAACCAATACGTCGCTTATTTCTGCTCACATTATTTTTCATTTGTTACACGTCACAGAAAATCAGAGAAAACCTCTTTATTTTTTCTGAAAAGATGAAAAGAGTTCCTCATTTTTCTTTCCCTTTTGCGAAAACAAAATGGCGGAGTGGAATGACGGCTGTTTCCACATTGTAACGATTTTCACAGTCATTGCCATTCTGAAGAGACTTAAAAAAAGTAAAAAATAAAGGAGACAAAAAGAAAAAAATCGTGTTTCAGCAACGCTTTCTTAACTGATGTGTTGGTACGGAATCTCCTTTTTTTTATGCTTAAGAAAGAAAGTTGGAATTCCACGATATTTCTTTTTAAATAAGTGAAAAACGTTCTGAAAAATTGTATGGCCTGTAAAACTTCACTGCACCCGGATTTTTATTTTTCCAAATGGCCTTTCCTGCATTTTTTATTTTCAAAAAATGTGAATAAGGTTAAAGAAAAAAAAAACATAAAACATGTAAGACTTTTCTTATCCAAATGCTAATGTTAATTTGAATAATATTTAGCTGGATTACAGCTGTTTATTCTTAAATTGCGTTGTATTAGCATTTTTTTCGTCTTAAGAAAGAGTTTAAATAATTTATCAGTGATTTTTTAAAAAAAGGGAAAAAAGAGTTTAATACATTCAGTCAGGTAAATAAAGTTCCTTACAAATTTTGTTTTAAATGAAACCGTACTTACAATATTTTCAGTTCAATACCCATGGTCATATAAATCTAAATTATTTTTGATATTCAACTTATTTGGTAAGTAAATAGAAGGATGCATTTTTTATTATGGCTGATATTTATTTTGATTATATTTGTGCATACAATTCACAGATGTTTAAATTTATTGAAAAGTTGAGAAAATTTATATATAACAATTTTACAGCTATTTTTTTTTACCTGATTTTAGGTAAAATAATTGATTCTTAATCTTAGGTTTACTATTTAGAATAATGCAAGATTAGCTATTTATAATAATAGTAAAATTATTCTTGAATAAAATGATTAATTAATAATTTAGTATAATACAAGATTAAATTTTCATAACAAAGCTATAATTATTAAGGCTTCAAAAATAAGAAACATTTATATTTTTCATTTTCGCTTTTGAACAAAAAATATTTATCAGATAAGAAAAAATTTTTAAATGCCTTAACTATTTTTTAAATTCCTTCTATTAGCTCACACTCTCCCTATATAGATCTTGTTGAAATTTTCAATCGTTAACGAAATACTTTTTATTCATACACCAAGTTCAAATACATTTTTTTAGAACTTGTAGTGGATGACACTGGATGTTACTACCGTTTTTTCAAATATTAATCCATTAATTAAATGTAATTAATTAATTATAGTTTTTTTTAGATTTAGGTTGCATATATCTACCAATAGACGGCGCCAAATAAATTTTAAACAAATGAATGAAAAATAATTATAAAGGACTTTCTGCGATATAATGAAAAAAGTAGGAATTGAATTGAATTTTTTTTTTTTACTTGTTTACAAATTGATCACCTGAATTATGTGAAATTATTAAAATTGCGTAGCGCAAAAATATATTTTGAAAACCAGAAAACAAGAACCAACAGAGCAATTAGTTATTTATTGGCACGTTTTTTGATGACAATACTGTAGATTTTTAAATAAACTTCAAATCAGTTGCATTCGGTATCCATTCTTCCAAATTACATAATAAAAAATAAGAATGATTTACCAAGAACGGTAACTTTTATTTTCTTTCTTTTCTTTTTTTTTAAACGAAATATATTTACTTTTAAAATTATTAAAACATTTATTTTTATATATTTATAAATTTAGCTTCACCCAGGAATATTAGTTTCATTTAGAAAAGTTCACTGAAGTCATAAATGTATTTTCTGACTTTATTTATAATGGAGTTAAAATATTAATTTTTTTTTATACTTCAAATATATATTTCTGTGTTTTATAAAAAGTATTAAGTATATTTCGTTTCAGTTACATTTATTTATATTATTAATTATAATTAAAAATTAAATTGAATGTTTCAATAGTTTGAAGATTGTGTACATGCGAATATTTTTCAAATATATTAATTTTTTAATGGCGAGTAAACCAATAAATCAGGATGCACTTATTACAGAAATAAAAGATAAATATGATGCAATTAAAAAAAAATTATAATTTTCTTTTCAGTTTTGAAATGCATAAAGGCTATTTTAAATACATATATTTACTTTAAAAAAACTCCGTAAATAATCATTGACGTTACTATTAAGAACTTAATAAAATAACTAATAAGAACTTAATTAACCATTATTTTATTAAAACCTTAATTAACCATTTAATAATTCTAGTAAAAAGTGTTTTTTTATTTAAAAAAAAGGTGTTTGAATAACATTTTATTTTTGTTTCTAAGATAATCTCTCTGAAAAATTTTAAAATACATTTTAAAGATTTACTATTATTATTGTTCGATAACTGTTTTAATACATTTGTTCCAGCTAAAAACAATTTTATGCAAGGTGAAATTAAAGAACTTGAGCAAAAAGATAAGAGGCGGCTGCTCTAAGTCTAGTTTCTTTTGCCTTCCTTTCTAAATATGCTTAACTGTTTCAGGTATTTTTTTTTGGAATACATCGGAACCTAGACAAACTACCAGACATAAATCTTCGAAAATGTCCCTTGTGGTTCCAATGATTTTTTTTTCTCTATTTCCTATGCTCAAGAGAGTGATAATATATCTTAGTCAATGATTGATGCTGAGTATTTGTTACGTGTGACTTTGAAAAAGAATCCAGTCTTTGATTTCCGTCCGTTTTTACCGTAAAATTCAGTGATTTTTCTTTCAGCTACGATATTTTTTGTCTATCGTACGTTTAGGTGTGAAATTCTAAATGGCATGTTATTTTTTTTTCGAGCAGTTATATGTAGACATAAAACTTTTTGTGTATAGGATCAGAGTATAATACAGTATTGTGATTTATGATCATGTTTTCTTTTGGAAATATGTCTTTGTTGTAAGAAAACATGAGTGTAAATAATAGAGAATCAAAATAAATGCATGTTAAAGTAAAGTTCTGCATAATAAATATTACTCCGAAAACAAAGACATATTTAAAACTATCAAATATTGCATTTAGTGTACCAAAGTCTGAGTTATTTTTTAACTAATTATTAAAATTACTTGAATATTTTTTTTAAAATTTTATTTCATTATTCTTCTCATAAAAATGTAAGGAATTTTCAGCATATTTCTTTTTTGGCACATGAATTTTTTAATTCAAACATTGCAAATTAACTTATTTTTTAGAAATTTTATGCATAAATGTTACATGATTATTGTAAAATGAGAAATAGGGTAACAAATAGGTATAACAACAAACAAATAGGTTTAGTATCTTAGTAACAAATAGGGAAGGAAATATTTTAAGATTGAAAATTTAACAAATGAAAATTAATAAAGCTAAATTTTTTTTTTATTTTGAAATTTTTGTGCTTCATGCATCAGAATTTAATAAATTATAATTATATTATTTTATAAGTTTATTTTTATAAGTTATATAAGCTACATTTAATTTAATTTGTCTGAAAATTATTTTTAAAGCATTAATTCTTCCATGAATAGTAAAATGTACGGTAATAATAACAACTTGTTTTTTATTAAAATATTGAATTTGAACAATTGCTTAAAAATTTCTTTTAGTTATGTTGAACTTTACTTTTAAAAGTTTATAAGATTACTAAAGTTTTCAAAAAATTATGTTGTGTTCTTAACATTGTTAAAAAATATATTTTAAAGCAAAGTAAACTCAAAAAGGAGCTTATAAAATAGATGGCATTTATTGGATGCAAATTCTCTAAAAGATTGTGAATAAAAGAATGCCTACAGTCATACAGTCTTCCCATATAAAATATTATTTATCTGGATATTTGTTAGAATCGATATCTATAAACATCTTCATAAAGAATTTATGAATTTGACAATGAAACAATGATTTGCATTTTAAGAAAAATAAACTTTGAATCATTTATTTATTTCATGAGTTAGGTTATCCTAACATGCCAAAAGAAAGTAAAAGAGAAATAAATACTTTTTACTTATGCTGAACTGCATTGTTCTATGGAATTTTTACTTTCCTCTTCTAATCTTACTTTTTTTGAAGAGTTATTCATGTGTAGGAAATCCCTTTCAAATTCCATAAATTTGTTTAGACTTTCTCATGCACATAAGCTTAGTGAATGTATCAGTAATCAACATTTTACTTCTTGGCTAAAAACAGCTGAAAATGTTTGGAATTCAATCTTTTTACAGACCACTGGACTAAAATTATCATGAAAAAGTAAACATTTAGCGGACATGATAATTTTGTGGTAATTGTATAGTTACCTATTGTAGGCATAGTAATATTATAGGTTACATCCGAAATCAAGATTGTGTAATCCATATATAAAGAGTATCATATTTTAATTTTTATATATAAATTGAAACCTACACACCAGTAGGAAGCAAAATATCCTACTTAAGAAATACTATTGTGATTCATCTATTCGATACATAGAAATCTAGATATTTCCCTTAGTCTTTGAGAAATTTATGAATTTTATCAATGGAATTAACGCATACTTTTAAATTAGTTGTTCATCCTAACACAATTTGTGCTTTTCCTATAAGAATTTGTTTAAATTAATTCTGTATTTTGAATCCATTTTTCATGTATCTATTTCTTTTTATGCGTTTCATCACTTTATTTTATTCATTTGAATTTGATTTTATAAATATTATCCACTTTTGTAATTTTGTGCTATATGTGTGTCGTGTATTGAAAAATTGCCTACACTAAATAAAACTAAATAAAGTTAGCAACATAACATTATTATTATTTATAAGTTAAAGGAAAGTGTAATAATGCAAAATATACTCGCTCTGTGTATACAGTGATGTAAATGTGTATATAAAAATAAATGTTTAATGTGCGTAAATGTAAATATCAAAATATACATTATATATATTCCATATTGTTAACCTATTAAAAATTGTTGGCGAAAAAAGTAATAAGAATTAAAAAAATTTCCTGACTTATGACTGATTAACATAGTTAAAATATTAATAGCTTTATCATAAGTAAATAAGCAAAGCAAAGGATGATGATGCTTAAGTAACTAAGTAAATAAAAGATTCAAAGTGCAAATGAAAGATTACCTGCGCCATTAAACTCACTACAAACTCATCAAACCATGAAAACAAAATCGGTTTCTTTCACCAAAATATAATGTCACGTTTACACCTAACTAAGTTTCTCACAACTTCTCATGGCACATACACCGTCACACGTTTCTGCACCATGCATAAACCATGTGTCGTGACCTCCACGTGAAAGAAAAATGCGATTTTTCTGTCCTCACATTTTTTCCCCTTTATGGTGGTGCATCCTTCCTAAGTTGAACTTCTTTTTTGTTGTTGCTTCTTCTTCTTTTTTGTTAGTTCCTCGTGCATTACTGCACCAGCTATCTCACTTCTAGCACGCGATGTCTCCCGCCGTTCCAGGGCAACAGCTGGTGACATCACAGTGAATTTCTTCTCCAGAACTATTTTTCTTCTTCAACGGTCATCTCCTTCCCCCCTTCTAACGTCCTAGAGTAGCCTTGCCACCCTCCTCAGAGCCATTCATCAATTGACCGTTTCGGTACAATTCGCTCTTTTGCCGAGATAACAATTGGATATACACCATTCTTCCCACCTCTCCCCGCCAAAAAAAACTGATATTCCTAGACGTTCTTTATATTCGATTATAAACGCATTAGTTGCACACGGAAGTGGCTTACGTTACGCAGAATCATTAGGCAAAATTTTTATTTATCTTACATACACTGTCTGTGTGTATTTAATTAACGCAAAGTGCACATAAATGTTTTATATATTAGTGTCAGTACGTTTTCTTGAAATAAATTATTTTAATATCTATGTTAAATAGTAAATATAACGATGATGGTGATGACAATACATTGTCGATTAAATCAAATACAGACTTTTCACTGTAAAAGTTTTGCTAATGAAGGAATGAGGTTTACTTCATATGCTCATCACAATTCTTTTCTATTTAAGCATCAATTAATCTTCTCGTGCATCGCTAAAGTACGACGCATGCTAATCTATGGCTATTTGATACAAAATTTCTTAAGGAAATATTTTGATAGTCTTAGTGTAACGTCCACATCAAGCCCAATTGGAGGACTTTCTAACTAGAAATATAATGTCTTCTTTCTAGGTATAAGCTCTGAAGCTTTCACTTCAATCCACTATTTATTTTCGAACTAGCATAGTTAAATGAGCTTAAATTCCTAATCATTGGACCACAGCATGTCGAATATTAATTAGAAGTAAAAAAATTAACATGGCGTCAAAAGAAGTAATTGATATTATAGATATGGGAATGTGACTATCTTGAAGCATCATTATAAACATCTCTTTAAAAAATGCAAATTTACATGAATTCTCAAGTTTGTCTCTTCTTTTACACACTTTAAAAGGTATATAAACCATGTTTTATTTGAATAAAATAAATAATATATTTAAAAAATAAGACAATTTGTTACAAAAACTACACATATAATGAAAGCATTAAATGAATAGTGAGCAAAAGACAACAGTAATAGCATATAATAAAATACAGACATTTCAACATGGAATGAAAACCTTTTTTTAGGAGAAAATATTTTACTGAGCTCAAAAAACTTTCGTGAAATCAGATATGACCGTAAGTCTGTGTGTATTTGGTTCAAATCGATAATATATGACTAGTCAATGGAAAGCATATCAAATTACGTCTTAAATACCTCTTAATTAAAATCTTTAACTTTAATCAGTATTAATAAGTCAGTTCGAGAAATACGGTACTTTTTTAACTTTACTTTATTTGGAATTAGATTTAATCAATTAAACTGAAAAAAATAACTATATTTGAATACTTTTGTGAAAATGTTACTTTGTTGAGTTATATATTTCATGAAAGTGTAATTGTTTACTGGTGGAATAAAATATTTATTGATTTTTTTTATATATATATTTGAATAAATAAACTATATAAGCTTGTATCTAAAACTCTTTTCTTTGTTTCACTAACGATTATATATATACATATATATATATATATATATATATATATATATATATATTGTATTTTGTTTTTTAACAAATGGAGATTATTAAGTTAAATCAATTTCTATTTCCATTCATTTTATTTTGATTCTTATATAACTAAAAACCTATTCAGCAAACTTTAACGGATTTCTGAAATTGATGGAAAAATAAAATAATCTCAAATGAATACTATTTTTTCCGTTGCCATAAACTATTCACTTTTTTGAACTAAAACTCTCTTATATGTCTTCCTCTTATCGAAACATCCACAAAATCTCTTTACAGTAATCTGCTTTCATCTCAACATTCCATCTACTCTGGTATCTGCTTCCCATTTCGTGAACGATCTAGTAAAGCCCTTTACCCTTTTCTTCAAAGCCATTTTCGAGATTTTCACAAAAGAAATCGAGATAGGTTTCTAAGAAGTGAACTTCTAATTTCTTTCTATATCCCAGTAACTTGAATTTCTCAAACACGTTATACCCAACATCGCCATTTAAATTGAATCAATGGATCTTTCTTAATAGAAATACTTATTTAATGAATTTACAAAATGTATTCATATTTTGAAGCACACATTTCAATCAATCAATTTGGCTTTTAAGTAATAATATATTTTATCCGAAAGTTTTTTTTTCTTTTCATTTTTGCCAGTAATTCTAATTCACTATTTCATTCGATACTAATGAATCTTCAATTTGACGTTAATTATATTTATTTCATTAGTAATAAATCTTATAATAATCTTGATTTTCACAATCATGCTCCACTTATTAGTAATAATATTATTATTTATATTATCTTGATTTTTTTAATTTTTTGTTTGAAATATTAGTATATTTGAAAAAAAAAAGCCTTGACATGATGCCCAATATACATATAGTCTTATCTAATAACTACTAAATAATGTAATTATAAGAAAAATATAGTAAATGCTTGCATAATCATTTATATGTTCTTTCATTTACATTGTAATATTCCTAGTGAGCATTTATTTAAGTATTTTATAAAAATAATGTTACTTCTAAAGGCTTAAGAAATTATAACTTTTACATTGAATTAAATTGATTTTCAGATGGATAAAGGCATTAACATTAAAGGATATGGCATCAACATGTTGAAGAGTAAATTTTCGCTTTGTGACCATAGTAACGGACAGATAAAAACATGTATTTTCATCTGAAATTTGAACCCCTTGACTTGAAATATGGGCATCGATAAAAGAAATCAGTGCATCTTACATTATACATATAGTCTTACAATTCTTATAAAACTTACAATTGTTTATCTATCAATAAGCACTACATAATCTAATTATTAAAAACATTTAGCATTATCACTTACATTTTCTTCAATTTATATTTTAATATGCAAAGTAATTCAATTATTGTAATAAAAGCCTTACAATTATTTTTATAATATTCATAAGTTTTTCTATGAAGCATTTATTTTAATATTTTATAAAATAAATTTTTCTCTAGCAGCTTAAAAATTATAACTTTTAATTTGAATTAAATGGTTTTTAGATGGATAGACGTATTAGCATTAAAGGATATGACATGACCTTGTTGGCGAGAAAATTTAGTTTTGTGTGCTTAGTAGGGGACAGATAAAAACATGTATTTACTTCTGAAATTTGAACCACCTATCCTGAAATATAGGCATCGATAAAAGAAATCAGTACATCAGACAATATACATATAGTCTTAATCAATAAGCAGTACATAATCTAATTATTGAAACATTTAGCAAAAACATGCATTACCACTTATATTTTCTTAAATTTATATTGTAATATGCAACCTAGTGATTCAATTATTGCAATAAAAACCTTGCAATTCTTTATAATATTCATAAGAAAACTTATGAAGTCTTTATTTAAATATTTTATAATTTTTTTTTCTAGCTGCTTAAAAAAATTATAACTTTTAAATTGAATTAAATGGTTTTTCAGATGGATCGAAGCATTAATATTAAAGGATATGGTATTACCATGTTGACGAGAAAGTTTAGTTTTTGGGACCTTAGTAGGGAACAGATAAAAACATGTATTTGCTTCTGAAATTTGATCCCTTGACTTGAAATATGGCCATCGATATAAGAAATCAGTGCATCCGAAGAGTTATTTGGTAAAGGTGAGAAGCTGAAGTCGATAGCATCTCAATTTCTGTTATAAATAGGGATGACAAATCGTCATCATTAATGGATTGAGAGGCAACATTTCCAAGGAGATCGTAAAAAGTGTCAAAAACATCAACTCCACTAAAGGCCTAAAGAAATGGATGTTCAAGTAGAAAAATAATTTTGGTGTGGCCATAGAAATCTTCATTTTGATAGATAGCCGATGGATCATTTATCAAATCTTTGGCCTCTGATGAAACCCTTTAAGGTATTGGATGGATGAAGGTAAGATAAATTATGGTAAAAGTTGGACCGAAAACGAAAATTTCATTTAAGGTGAATTGCTTCACCGACAAATCCTGAATTTTTCTTCGAACTTAGAAGATTGGTCTTCAACGGCCACTGAGGCCACTTAGTTGATTGCTATAAACTTTAAAGTGAGGCTATGTAGTGTATTTTAAAACTTTGTTAAACTCATCTTGAAAAATATATTAAAAATTGACACAAATTAACCATATAACACTTTTCGGACTGGTAGAGGTATATCTTTATATAGTACTTCAGATAATTATGAAAATGGTTAGAAATTTTAAAAAATAATATTTACATCTATTCTCATTAAATACATGGTGTGCATTAATAGCAAAAAAAGTTAATACAAGTGTAATAATATCAAAACAAAATAAGTATTAGTAAACAATGCATATATCAATAAATGCTTGACTCCTGAACTATTGAAAAAAGTTCAAATTTGAAGATTCAAATCCATAGCCTACGAATTTAACACCTTCCTGTATGGACGAGTTTATGTGATGATTGTGACAAGGTCATTCAAATGCTTCTCATTTATTAGTACAATGGAACACTGCTATAGGTATTCATTAAGAGTTTAATGATTCGTGGACATCAACCAAGTAGTCTATTGTAAAAATTAGTTTTGACCTGAACTATTGATTCATGAATACAAAAGTCGTGGTGTAAATTAACACCAGTCAGGTTTATATAAAATTGTTGGTTTAAACTCTGTAATTGCCGAATGTAGTATTTTGGTGAGGGCATATGTATATATATATATATATATATATATATATATATATGTATATCTCTCTCTCTATATATATATATACTTTTCATTATCACAGCTTAACAAAGTGTTTAAGAATTAAGAATACTTGATTGCTGAGATCGACAACTTATCCTTCAACCTATTGCTGGCGTCCTAATTTGAACGGCAGCGACATCCGCCTACATATTGGCCAGAATATCAAAATCTTTCCAACACATATATTGTTTCTTCATTTGTCTACTGTACATGTCATCGATTAAATATGAATAAAATAAGATCACCATATTCCTGTCAGATAATGCTCTTTAGAAATCACTATTAATGAATTACAGACAAAGATAAATATTATCTAGCAGTTCAGAAACATTCCCAATGTCTTCCAACATTTCCAATTTGAGTTTTATTTTATGCCACACAGAGTAGAAGTACTAACTGTCAGTAATGCACACAACACAAATATAGTTTGAGTACAATTGGTTTATTTTTACTAGTCAGTTGTTTTAATCACTTGTTATGTCAGCATGATATTTATGAAAGAAGTTTCATTGACTTTTTATAATTTCTTCAATATATTGTTATTTTCATATCCTGACAATAATTAAAATTTAATTAGACTTAAATTTGTCTATTTACTACAATCAATTTAGTAATAGTAGTAAAGTAGTAAGCGTTATGAAATTTTAGTAATTACATAATCAGCTTTTTAATAAAATTCAAATTCTTCTATAACTATTTTTTCATATAATACCAATTAGAAAAATCTACCTAGAATATTAATAACTGCATTTTTTACGTGGATCCTTGTTTATACTAATCACTTTTTAAAATTAAATAAACACGTTTTGATATTGCTGAAAGAAAAAAAATAAGTAGTTATTTTAATTTTAAATAATTTTGAATAATTCCTAATGTCCTACAACTTGAACTTTGGGTTTAAGCTTCAAACATTTCACTTTATTGAATGTTACTTACACTTAAATGCCAATTAAATCCTTTGATTTGAAATTATATGTACAGAATGCATGTGGTTAGAATAAAATATTATTGATCTAATTTGATCTAATTAGGTTTCTTATGTGGTAATTTGAATAGTTAATTCATATGTAAATGAATGTGAATACTTAAAACTTTTTAGAAAAGGATTTAAATTGTAACTTCTCTGCATTTGAATAAAATTATTCTTTCTCTTTAATTCAAATAAGGGTTAACTTTACAAAGCCGTGTATTTTTAAGTAATTTCCTGTTTATTTCAATTTTTTTTCCTTGACTACAATACAAAGTAACTTTTCTGCATTAAGTAGTCTTGTGTTTATTTTAATCTCACATAATTTTTTTTTGCACTAAAAATTATTGTTCATTAAAACGCAAATTTTTATTATTAAATAAAATATTTAAAGCATGTAGTTCTAGTAATCTAGTATTTAATAAAAAATTGTCAAAATTAAATTGAAAATTTCTTTATATTATCAGTACTTCAAATTATTTTATCTTTATTGTTTGAAAACGAAAATTTTCATTTTTAAGAATTGATAATGCCCACCAATTTAGTATGTGTTGCATCAAGAATTTCTGATTTTCTTAAATTCCATGACATGGATTTCAGAACTAGGGTTAATAGTCGTTTTCTTTGTAAAAATAATTGTAGTAAAATAATTATTAGCTTTGTTGTTTTTGAATTACGAATACTGTATTAATTTATTTTACACTCATGTCCATAAATTAGGGATAATTTAAAATCACACAGAAATTGAACTCTAAAATAAAAAAATTCACCTGTAGAATTATCACACACATCTTGAAGAAGAATATGCAAATTATAGGAAACCACCAGATGGCGCGGATAGTACGTCACAATGATGAGAGTGTAAGAGAGGGGTATATAAGGAATGGTGGCAAAGAAGTAAAATTGTTCACAAGCGCTTTAAAAGCCTTTCAGAGCAATAACCGCATAGTTATGGCACAAAGGAAGCATTTGGATGATTTTTTAAGTGGTAGAATTATCGGACGACTGGAATGTGGACGTACCCAGTTGGAAGTATCCCAGGAACATGGAATCGCCCAGAGTGTCATCTCCCGGCTTTGGCAACGATTCCAAGATGATGGTAATGTGAGTAGATGCTACATCACAGGTTGCCCCCGAGTTACAACGCCGAATGAGGACCGGTATTTAGCAGTTACTGCCAAAAGAAACAGACGGAGCACAGCATCAGATCTGTCTCGTCAGCTCTCTTCAGCTACCGGTACGACAGTTTCAAGGCAGACCATGTACAGACGCTTAGGGCATATTGGTCTATTGGAGCACCAGGTACCCGTTACCACCAAGAAGAACACCATTGAACGGCACCGTTACGGTGGTGCAGGATGACTCGTTTGGGGATGAATTTTTCTTGGTTCCAGAACTGACCTGCATGTTCAGAGTGTAACGATGACAGGCCACATCTATCGGGATGTCATTCAGGAACAAAATGTACGTTTGTTTCGGGGCGCCATGGGTGCTGAATTTCTGCTTATGGATGACAACGCCCGTCCTCACCGTGCAAACATTGTAGACGAATGCCTTCAATTGGAGGATATCACCCGTATGGATTGGCCAGCATACTTACCGGACTTGAATCCAATAGCGCATGTGTGGGATATGCTTGGCCGACGAATTGCAGCCCGTCAACCCCCTCCCATCTGTCAACCGGAACTTTGGAGGGCATTGCTTGATGAGTGGTGTAATATTCTCCAAGATGTGATTGATAATTTGATACTCAGCATGCCTAGGCGTTGTAAGGCCTGTATTGCATCGTCCGAGAGACATACTCGATATTAACCATCATACTAACCACGTTATTCTGTTTTTTGTAAATAGGTTCTTTTTTAAAATTTGCTCCAGGGAGTAAAAATCGCAATTTTTTTTAATTATGTCAAACATATAGCATCTTTTTCGCTCTTTACCTTTTGTTTAATAAATAGACTTCACAAGTAAGTTAAATTTGTTTTGCTTCTGTCACTTTCTTTGCTTGAACTTCATTATCCTAATTTATGGACATGAGTGTATAGATATATATATGTGTGTGTGTGTGAATGTTTAAAGTTTTTTTTAAATTAAATCGAAACCTTATATTAATTGTTAAATATTTTGTGCCTAGTGTCATTTGTCTGTCTGATGATTTTAAGCCTCCTTCACCCCAAAGAGTTGAGAGGTGAAGCGCCAAGAAATAGAAAACACAAGTTTTTTCGATCTTTTCACACTGAAAGGACAGAAATCCCTTATTGTGGAGTAAAATACCAATTATTCCTACGACCTTTTTGGCAAGTTATAGGGTGCGTCAAATGTTTTAGAACGATCGTTTCGAGCGTTGGGCGTTGAGGCTTGTGATTGGTCAACGCTTTACGTCTTTCTGCAGAGGAGACCTTTGTTGAAACTACGCTTATTATGCATATCAATATAATGTCATCATACACATGACTTGTTTTTAAAGCATTTTATTAAGATTTCTGTCTTCTTGAGTGATGAGATGGGGAGTTTAATGTTTTTATGTGGGCATATTGTAACGAAAAATTGCAATTTTAACTGAAATTTTTCTTAAAATAAAAATAAACACGTAATAATAGTGAATAAATATTAAAAAAAGGCTGAAATCTGCTCGGCAAATTTCAACTTATCATGTGTGAATATTTGAGAATGTATGAATAAACACAAGAATATGCCAACGTTTAATAATGCAAGTGCTATATGAAGGAATTGATTGGAATACTATACGAATAGCCAAATACAATAGCCGTATGAATATATCAATGTTGAATAGTTCAAGATCTTCATGAAGAATGAAATGTTCAAGAATCTCTAAAAGAATATTCAAAAGTAAGATAAATGTAGTCGTAAATGAAGAATGAAGTACTCCCAATTATACCACATTCAATAGCCAAAAGAATATATCAAAGTTCGAAAATTCTATTTGTAAATGAAGAATGAAGTATTTCAAATTCTACAAGAAACGTTATCACATACAATACCCAAAAGAATATATACAAATTTGAAAATATTAGGCATAAATGAAGAAGGAAGTATTCCGAATACAATAGGAAGCATTATGCAGCTCAATAGGCAACAAAAAATGCCAAAGTGATAAATATGAAACTTCAAAAAGAAGGAATTGATCAACGCACTACGAGTACTTATAGCCATTGGAAATACAAATGTTTAAAATCCCAACCCAAACTATGAAAAGTGATTCAAAAACATACAACAAACCACTTCAGTCAAAATCCAAATTCTCCAGAAATTTCCTTAAGATTAACGTTATTCATGAATCATTTCAAGAGTTAAGGGGCCCAAAGTATCCTTTGCTGCCAAAATTTGTATTGGAATTTGGTTTGCTTGGCCCTCATTTTCGGATAATGTCAGGAACCTCTAACCAGGACAACATCATATTCACACATGATAACAAAATAATAATAATAAACGAAATAAAAAATATATTTTTTCATTGCAGGTTGTCACTGCCGGGCTATATCAGTTACTATATAAAGAAGATACATTATGAAAGAAAACGTTATGTATAAAAATTAATCATAACCACATTTTTTCTATTTAATGCCCTATAAAAAATAAGTCGTGTTTTGTAAAATCGAGAATTACGGAAGAAAAACGAAAATAAATTACTAGGGAAACTTAACGGAACCCCTCATTTTAAACCTCATCGAATACATACCACTCAGTGAATTTACTCAGAAATCGCGTGATTTTCGTGTCGACACTCCGGTTAGAATCCCTTCCTAGCATGAGTTATGTAGGAGGGGCGGGCAGAAGCGTTTAGCATCACGAAATAACTCGGAGAAACGGGCCTCTCAGCACGGTGCCGTGCCACCGAAACGATTTTCTAACGGGATTCTCCAGGCGTGTGCGTGTCTGCAACAGAGGCACTTCGTTAATTTAAGTAGAGGATACAAAAATAGTATGTTTTTCCTTTGTAATTTCTGGAAATGTATGTGTTTAAATGTTTTTATGCGTATTTTTATGAAAATTGCTGGTGAAATTTTATGTTAATGTGTATTTTATTACTTGCAATGTTTAACAAAATATAAGTATTTTTTAATAGTCTTTCCTGTTTGCTTTTTAAATTTAATGGTTTTATGATGCGTGAATTAGACAAATCATTTATTTGAACTCGGTTTCTTTAAACTCCATTAGTAATTTTTTGGCAAGTTCGTTATTAAAATGCTAAAAATAATTAATATAAAATTTAGGCAAAAAATATATCTTTGTTTTCGGTAATTTGTGCAAATGTGTAAAAAGTGTAAACTTGTTTATTTAAACAAAATAATTTAATTGCACATGCATGATTATTTAGTTTTATACTGTGTAAATATTAAATAACAACAACAACAACATTTTTATTTTTTTTTTATTTTAAGGTTTTCTGTGTTTCATTGCAATACGAAGCAGTATAAAATATAAATTTCAGGTTAAATTCCCGGTGGTGCCATGGAGGCTTGCGGTGGTTCGGAATCCACTTTAAACCATAGGTCCCTGTCTCATATGACCGAAAAGTTTCACAGAGACCAATCAGACATCTTATCCACAACATTCCTAAACTGCAAAGGGGCAACTCAACTCGAGGCACATTGATGTGGTGTGGTGTGGAATAGTAATAGTAGTAGAATCCTCAAGAATGATGAAATGTCGAATTTAATGATTTATGTGGGTATATTGTCACAAAATTTTCTCTTTGGGTAACACTATAGTTTTCCCTGAATGTTTTCTTAATTAAAATAAACAAATTAAAATATATATATTTGTCACTGATGGCTGACATAACCGGGTCATACCAGTCACTATATAAAGACGATACATTAGGAAAGAAACCATTATCATGAAAATTTATCTTAAATATATTTTTTTACTTGAAGTCCTATAAAAAAATTAGTTGTGTTTTGTAAAATCGAGAATTACGAAGAAAAACGAAAATAATTACTAGGGAAACTTAACGAAACCCCTCATTTAAAACATCATCGACTCCATACCACTCCTTGAATTTTCTCAGAAATCGCGTGATTTTCGTGTCGACACTCAAGTTAGAATCAGTTCCTAACTTGATTTATGTATCACGAAAGCATCACGAAATAACTCGGAGAAATGGGTCTCTCAACATGGTGGCGTGCCACCGAAACAATTTTATAACGGGATTCTCCAGGTGTGCTGCCTGCAACAGAGGCACTTCGTTAATTTAAGGAGTGAATACAAAAATAGTATGTTTTTTCTTTGTAATTTCTGGAAATGCATGTGTTTAACTATTATTTATACTTATTTTCATGAAAATTGCAAGCGAAATTTTACTTTGTGTGGTAATCTTTCCATGTGTATTTTATTGTTTGCAATGTCTAACAATATATAAGTAGTTTTAAATCGTCTTTGCTATTTGCTTTGTGAATTTAAGGGTTTTAAAAGGCATGAATTAGACGAATCTGTTAATTGAACTTTGTTTCCATAGACTCCAATAGCTATTATTTCCAAGATTTAAAATGATAAAAAAATTGAATATTAAAATTGCTCAAAAATTATATCTTTATTTTTTGGTATTTTGTGCAAAGCTGTAAAAAGTCTAAAATTGTTTATTTAAATAAATTTAAAATAATTTAATTGCACTTGCGTAATTATTTAGATTTCAGCTGCGTAAATATTAAAAAATAACAACAACATTTTAATTTTTTTATTTTTTATTTTATGGTTTTCCGAGTTTCATTAAAATACGATGCAGTATAAAATAAAAATTCCGGGTTTAAATCCCGGACGTGGCATGGAGGCTTGTAGTGGTTCGGAATCCACTTTAAGCTGTAGGTCCCTGTCTCATATGACCGAAGAGCGTCACAGAAACCCATCAGACATCTTATCCACATCATTACCAAACTGTAAAGGGGTAACTCAAATCTAGGCACAGTGATGTGATGTTGTGTGGTGTAGTAATAGTAGTATATTCTAGAATTATGAAATTTTGAATTTAAATGTTTTTATGTTTATATATTGTCATTAGAATTTTTCTTTAAGTAACATTGTACTCTTCTCTGTATTTTTCTTAATTAAATTAAACAAAATAAAAAGTATATTTTCTCACTGAAGTCACCCACCGCCGGGCTATATCAGGTACTATATAAAAAATATACAATGTAAACGAAATCATTTTATATAAAAATTTATTGAAATCGACGAATTTTATTTATTTAATGCGCTATAAAAATAAGTCGTGTTTTGTAAAATCGAAAAATATGGAAGAAAACCCAAAATGAATTACTAGAGAAACATAACGGAACCCCTCATTTTAAACATCATCGACTGCATACAACTGCGTGAATTCTCAGAAATCGCGTGATTTTCGAGTCGACACTCCAGTTAGAATCCCTTCCCAACATGATTTATGTACGTGGGACGGGCAGAAGCGTTTAGTATCACGAAATAACTCGGAGAAATGGGTCTCTCAACATGGTGCCGTGCCACCGAAACGATTTTCTACCGGGATTCTCCAGTCGTGTGCGTGGCTGCAACAGAATTAATTTAAGTAAAGAATCGTTAATTTAAGTAAAGAATACAAAAATAGTATGTTTTTCTGTCTAATTTCTGGAAATGTATGTATTTAAACAAATTTTATACGTATTTTCATGAAAGTTACAAGTGAAATTTTATGTTGTGTGGTAACTCTTTAATGTGCATTTTATTGTTTGCAATGTCTAACAAAATCTAAGTAGTTTTTAATCGTGTCAGCCTTTGCATTGTGAATTTAATGATTTTAAATGTCATGAACTAAACAAATCTATTATTTGAACTGTGTTTCAATAGAGTCAAATAGTTATGTTTTTAGCAAGATATAAAAGGACACAAAAAATTAATATTAAAATCGGGCAAAAATTATATTTTTGTTTTTGATATTTGGTGCATAGATGTATAAAGTGTAAAATTGTTTATTTAAATAAATTTAAAACTACTTAATTGAACTTACTTTAATTGAACTTTGTTAGATTTAACTTTGTAAATATTAAAAATCATTTAAACAACAACAACATTTTTAAATATTTTTTATTTTACGGTTTTCTGAGTTTCATTAAAATAAGATGCAATATAAAATAAAAATTCGGGTTCAAATCCCAGTGGTGCCATGGTTGCTTAAAGTGGTTCGGAATGTTCTTTACGCCATAGGTCCCTGTCTCATATGACCGTAGAGCGTCACAGAGACCAATGAGACTTCTCATTCACATCATTCCCAAACTGTGAAAGAGCAACTCAAGTCTAGGCACTGTGATGTGGTGTGGTGTGGTGTAGTAGTAGTAATATCTTCTACTATGATGAAATACTAAATTTAATGTTTTTATGTGGACACATTGTCACTGAATTTTCTCTTTGGGTAACATTATAGTTTTCCCTGTATTTTTCTTAATTAAAATAACGATATATATATATATGACTAGAGCTCTGGCGCTCGGTACCACATGTTTCGGGTTCGAGTCCCGGCGGCGCCATGGATGTTTGTAGTGGTTCGGAATCCACTTTAAACCGTAGGTCCCGGTCCTAATAGGATCGTAGAGTGTTGCGGGGGCATTGTTGCTCCTTATCTTCAAGTTGTCCGTATCTTCAAGTTACACGCGCCCCCTGGGTAATGCAAAGTGAGTACGTTCGTGCAGCGCTCGCCTTAAGGCATATAAGACGTCCATGTCTGTATGCCAGCTGCATTGGAAGAAAAAATATTTTTATATTGTTATATATTCATTGAAGGAAGCCCACGCCAGGCTATATCAATTACTATGTAAGGAAGATACATTAAGAAAGAAAACATTATGTAAAACAATCGATCCTAATCACTTTTTTTTTATTTAAAGCTATATAAAAAATAAGTCTTGTTTTATAATATCGAGAATTACGGAAGAAAAATGAAAATAACTTAATAGAGAGGCAGAACGGAACCCCTCATTTTAAACATCATTGATTCCATACAACTCCGTGAATTTTCTCAGAAATCGCGTGATTTTCGTGTCGACACTCCATAAATATATACAGAATCCCTTCCTAACATGATTTATATAGGTGGGACGGGCAGAGGCGTTTAGCATCACGAAATAACTCGGAGAAACGGGCCTCTCAGCATGCTGCCGTGCCACCGAAACGATTTTCTAACAGGATTCTCCAGGCGTGTGCGTTTCAGCAACAGGGACAGTTCGTTCATTTTAGTAGAGAACACAAAAATAGTATGTTTTTCTGTGTAATTTCTGGAAATGTATGTGTTTAAATAGTTTTTATACGTATTTTCATGAAAATTGCAGGTGAAATTTTATGTTGTGCGGTAACCATTTAATGTGTATTTTATTGTTTGCAATTTTTAACAAAATGTAAGTAGTTTTTAATGGTCTTTGCAGTTTTCTTTGTGAATTTAATCATTTTAAGAGACATGAATTAGACAAATCTATTATTTGAAATGTGTTTCTCTAGACAACAGTAATTATTATTTTAGCAAGATAAAAAATCTACTGAAAATTCAATAATAATTTAAGACTAAATCAATTTTCCAATTAATAAATTATCGAATATTTAAAAATATTTATTCAAGCAACATGACACAAAAATTATATTTCTAAATAGCATTACATTTCCAATTCTGTAATGTCTAGTAAACCAGATGCTGTTAAAAATCCTAATTTCTGGAGAACAATTTTATCGATCTTTTAACTAAATTTTATTGTTTTCTTATAATCTGAAAAAAAGTATTTTAGTAAACTCCATTAAACGTGCGATTAAGCGTCATCAATAGTTATCTGTCTATTAACCACTTAGCACATATTAGTGTTTGTTTCAAATAATAAATTTTAAATGTACTTATATTGTTCAATATATGAACCTGTTTTCCCTTTTTATGACTGTACACGCGAATATTTTAATGCTTCTGAAACTCTTTAGACATGTCACTTTTTAAAGATTAAAATAGTTCTTGCTTTCGAAGAACTTCATGTTTATAAGTTAATATGTGCCATATTTTCAAGAATTACTATATGAAAAGAATTAGAAGAATAAATGCAGAGAATAAGAGAAATTTATGCAGATTTGAAGTCGTTTAGGTTAAGCCTTCCCTTATAAAATATACTTTTATTCTGACTAGTGGCATTATATATTGTGCACTGTTTTTAAACTGACTTTACTCTTTTGCAGTTTTTGAGAATTTCTTTTAATATAAGAACTTTGCTTTATTTTACTTTGAGTGTTTTCAATTTTGGATTTCAGGTAATTTACATAAACTGTTAGTCGGCTTCAATGATTGCATCCCCGCTCTTAACATCTGTTTTATGCCAGATATATTTTTTCTACGTTTGTTTTCAACTGCATAGTTATTATTTTTTTTTTTCATTTCTGGTAGGATAATTATTTTTCATTTACAGTTCTGAAGCTATTTCTTAATAAATAATAAATTTCTATTCCCGTTTATTCAATAAAATACAAACCTGTTTGAAGGAAGCTTCTTTTGTTTAGTTGGTCAATTTCTTTATTGTTTCTTAAAAAAAAAATGTTTGGCTTTATAGAGAGAAATAAAAAGACATCAAACAATGGTTTTTTGGTTTACTTTTCATGTAACAGAATTAATTTTTTTGCTTCTTATCGTTCTCTCTGCAATTTTCTCCCTTAAGAATTTGCCAATGCTTTTACGATAGTCAGCCATTTTGTCCAGTAAATCGCTGGAAAGTCATCCATTCCAATTACAGAGTAGAGGCTGTTTCCCCCCCCCCCAATTATATTATTGGCCTTGAAAAACAGACAAATTTTTGTGTCTACAGCTTTTTTACATCCCTGATTCTCCAGACCAAATGATATTTAACTTCTCTCGGACTACAAATTTCACTTTCCTTATTGTAAAAAACTATTTCTTCTATTCACAATTTGTCAGTTTGGAAGAAATTGCTTTCTTGCAGCATTCACATTTTCGCCACTAGACGTTCTTCTTCCCAATTAAATAAATTAAAAATAATATTTTCTGTTAATTAGTTTTATAATTTATCTCAACGGGTTGTTGTTTTTCTTTAAAGATATCAGAACAGATTTTTTTAAATTTAAATACGAAAATCAGAGTATATCATACGACAACATGAAAGAGTGTTAAAGAATATCAAGCTTAATTTAGCTCGTTAATTACTAGGGAAAACGAAGAGATTAATAATTTACTCCCAATAGGAAATCATTTCAAAATAAGAAATCTGTTGAATGGAAAAACCGGCGCATATTTCAATTTAAATTCGGAGCAAAGTTTTAGGAAAATAAACATCCAAGCATATTTGAGCTTTTCATAGATACGTATGTAATATATACACTCTTGTAATATTATAAAAATCTTTATTTGATTAAAATGTTTCATATGCAGAAGCATTGAAAAGTCAACCTAAGTTATTGCATAGTGTGTTCCTCATACTACTAATATAACTGCATATATTCCCTCTATTCAAAGATTCATAATCATATATTTCCTCCATCCAAAGAACATTAAGAATCTCTACATTTATAAACTAAAATAGTTATTGCAGCATACCTCAATGCACATTGCACTAGTTGGAGTTTCAACTTAGAAGAAGCAAAAGGTTTGCTAGATAAGTTTTGCATCAAGTAACTTACAGTTATTACTTAATAGAGAAATGCCAGCCAGCCTTTTGGCCATCTATTACAATTTCATGCTCCACAGCAATAAGAGTTAGCAGTTCTTACTCTTGTTTCTGAAGCAGAAATGGATTCCAATTTTAGAATAAGCTCTCAATGATCTCAAAAAATTATTTATTGTGAAAGCAAAGCTATTATTTATAAGGAACTTAAAATTGTATTATTGTAAAAAATTGTGAAAATTAAAAAATATAAAATTATAATTCTTTAAAGCCTAATATCATATCATTCTGGCTTTGAAAAATACTACGAATAGATTCCAACTAGAGAAAATTCATCACAATAGTCGAAAAACATCTTTTGATTACGGTATATAGAATCAAAACTATAGAATAAAATTGAACTTTTTTTTAGTGGAGGCCACATTGCGAAAAATCAATAAATTGGACAGCAAATCTGAAAAACTTTAAAAAGTAAATTTTCGAATTTCTCTGAAACGACAGCAGTCAATAATAAAGAAGTTATACAACGTCAAGCCTGCTGAAAATTATCTTACAATATAGTACCCCTTATGTAAAGTCTTTTAAGACCACAGTAAAAAGACCATTTCATCCATCAGAAATATTTAAAGCTGCAGATGAAGTGGGAATAAGAAAGGAGATACTAAGAAATTTTTGGAAAAAATTTATGCCGTCAATCCGGAAAAATTTTTTTTTTTTTGCTCTGCTGAAATAAACTTTATCGCTAAAGGACATTCCTTCACAAAAGAAATAAGAAGAATGATAAAAAAGCTTCCAAAAGTAAAAGCTCCTGGATTTGACAGCATGAATAATCAATTTATCATTATTAATGATGATTTTCCTTAATTCCTACATAAACTCTAATAAATGTTTACAGTTGTATAAATTCCCAAACGCTTTTAAAGTAGGATTGGCTCTCAATTCTTCAAGCTAGACAGATTCTCTTTTTTCCCAATCTAGACCAAGTATTATAGAATATAACCCAAAGATTAATCTTTAAATTTCAATAAGAAATTAAATTTAATCTTGGGCAATAAGGATTTCGGTCAGTAAATCCACATATATTGATCCCTAATGGCGTTAATGGACTTCATTAACAACATGTAGTAATTACTTAAATAGATATAAAAGGGGAGATAACCTTAAATACAATTAAATTCGAAATGTTATGAATTAAGTCCTTCAATTTACAAATTTTATAGAAACTCTTCTGGACATTCTTCTTTAATCTGGAAACAAACTAATGACTGTCCTTAAGAATTATGTAAGCTGTCAATGAGGAATTTTTTATTCGATGAGGTTCCTAATTTTTAATGACCTCCAACCGTACATATGCGAGCCTTTGAAGATCACTTTATCTTCTTTTGATGTGCAATGGATTAACTCCCAAAGTTAGGACTCTCTTTAAATCTCTCCACTAAAGATATTTGGAAATTTTAACCAATAAACATCATCTATTTATATAAAAAGATCAATTATTTTGAGAGAGAAGAGCTCTCAGGATAGCCTGTCATCAAATGGGAAAAGACTACATATAAAATAATTTATTAAGTACTTTGAAATATTCTTCTACATTCATTCATTTGGGTGAAAATTCTCAATGAACAAGAAGTAGCAGATCCATGTCATTTGTAACGAAGTAGTGTCCGTAATATGTAGGGTACAATAGAATAATTTAGTTGAATCTTACGTAAAACAATAGCGTAAAGTATTAAGTCACTGGGCAGTAATATTAGCCTTTGTATGGGCAGCAATTATTTAAAAAAAAGAAAATTGCGGTCCATACAAAGGCTCTTCTTTATGTATATAACTAGAGCATACAGAACTACACCAGCAGCGGCACTCGAGATTACATGCCTTGTTCTTTCACTTAAAATCACAAGTAGAAGCTTCATTCACTGTTGTGTCTGAAATAAGGGATAATTTACTAAGTGAAATGCTTCAAATAACAGCTGATGAATTCTAACAGAAAATAACAAGATTGTCCCTTCCTTCAACAACTTTTAATATATCATATCAAGTTGAAAATCCAACAGGCATTTCTTGAACAAATATTATGACAGATTACATGGATATTCCAAATCAAGTGTAAATAGAAGGGGTATGTTTTACACCTTCAAACTCGAAATAAAATTTCATAATTGATAGATGAATTGTAACCAAAAAGTACTATTTTCAAAATAGAATTAACAGCCATACATGAAGCCCTTCGTCAAACCTTAACATCAATAAAACCTGTAAAGATATGATCAGATAGCCTATCTGTATCTTCTTCATTTCTTTTACATTTCCCCGAAATTTTTGAAATTTCCTCAACTCGTCTTGCCTCTTTCGCTGTTAAAATCTCATAATTGTTGCGACTTTCACCCCTTCATTTTCATTTGTGTTAACTCAGGCTCATTGTAAAAAGATATGTCAATAATTAGTGTGGTGGTACAATATAGTAGTTATTGTCAAGAATTGGGGTCGTTTGCAAGACAACAAAACTGTCTTGCGCGAACAGTTTGACGACGTTTGCAGCAGCATGGACTCGCAATCCGGAGACTAAGGCTGCGGCTACCCTTGACGCTGCATCATGGGCAGGAGCGTCTTCAATGGTGTGATGAACGACGAACTTGAATGCACGAATGACGAGACGTCATTTTTTGAGTTGAATCCAGGTGCTGTTACGGCATGAGGAGCTTGTCGTATCAGTGTTTGGCAGCATCGTGGTGAACACACATTGACAACGTGCATTCGTCATCGTCATACTGGATCATCACTGGTGTGATGGTATCTGGTGCAATTGGATACACGTCTAGGTCACCTCTTGTTCGCATTGACTGCACTCTGAGCAGTGCACGTTACATTTCTGGTGTGTTACGGCCCGTGTCTCTACCCTCTATTCGAGCCCTGCGAAACCCTACGTTGCAGCAGAATAATGCACGACCGCATGTTGTCGGTATTGTAAGAACCTTCCTTGATACGAAAACTGTTCGGCTGTTGCCCTGACCTGCACGTTCTACGAGATCTCTCGCCAACAGAAAACGTCTGGGTCATGGTTGCCGAGCCATGGACCAGACGAGCCATACGCCATACTGCCGAGCCATACGCCAGTCACTACGGTTGATGATCTGTTTCATCGTGTTGAAGCTGCATGAGCATCTATACCTTTGCCTGCCCTCCAATCTCTGTTTGGCTAAGTTCCCAGGAGTATAAATACTGTTATTACTGCCAGAGGTGGTTGTTCTGGGTACTGATTTCTCAGGATCTATGGAACCAAATTTCTTGAAAGCTTAATCACTTTTTATTTCAGTACAATATATTTGTCCAATAAATATAATTTTGTTATCTGCATTCTTCCTGGTGTAGCAATTATATTTGCCAGTAGTGTATATATATATATATATATATATATATACAGAATAAAGTAGAAATAAGACATAAATATCTTGTTTTAAAATCTTTAAGTGTAAAAAAATATTAAATGCATTTTACAAACATTTAAGTTTGCTACATGTTTATTATAAAGATTTTATGCGTGCATATATATTTTAAAAATAACGATACAAAAATTATTAAAATAAATTTGCCTTCATTAATCCTTTTTTATAGATATCTTCAGCTCAATCTTTGTAAAAAATCATCCGATATTTTACTATTTTGTTCGTATAGAAATATTGCATTTTGATAAAAAACTTATTATATATATATATATGTTTGTGTGTGAGTGTTTTATATAGTAGATTCAGCAGTTATATATTTACAAAATTACATTTTCACTTTTCAAAGAATCGAAATTCAAAATACTGGACTTATGAATACATTTTCAAGTAATAGTAAGTTTTTACAGAAGAAAAATTAAATTCATGAACATAAATTTTATTCACGTTTATAGCTAGGATTAGTTCGTAGGAAATCTTTTTTTGTTTTTAATGTTGATAATTCTACTTACTGTATGTTAACTATACACTACTATTAACTATTACGAAACTATGTTAAGAAAATTATGTAACTATGTTATCATAAGAGAGCAATTTATGCACGGAGCATTAGCATTCCAAACATTAACTGTTAACAGCATTGATAATCTGTACAATTTTGGAACTCATTAAAATGACTCAATGACAGGTAATAATACAAAATATAAATAAATTACTTCAAATCAAAAAGAAATATTTCAAAAGGAATATTTATATTTTACTAAATTTCAACATTAGAAATTTGTTTAAGATTTTATATCAAAACGATTTCAAAACACCTTACATTTGCTACATATATACTTTTATACATTTATCTAACAATACTATAAACTTAAAAGTAATAGATATCAATCTCTTTCTTTTTTACATTTAAAAAAAATTAAATTTGCAAAATTTATAAATAGAAAAATGTCTCGATATTAAATTTTCACTATATTTTTTGCTTAAAGATTTTCCTGGTTGATTATATTATTTTATGCATAAGTATATTTTACATTTAATTTAATGATCTATTTTGTCTTTCAATAGATAACTTTAAGTGTATTTAATTTGTTTTTTACATATCAGGCCATATTTATTTTTCTTACTAGAAAAGTCTCCTATGTAAGAACTTGTTTCAGCTTTAAAGTACAAAATACCAGTATACAGGATTTAAGAACAACTTTCAAAATAAAGGTAAATTGTATTTTTCTTTTGTCATTCTGCGTCTCCTGCATTTTTGACGAACTCCAGTTTTAAAATGAAATGCTTTGAAATTTTGGCTATATGGAATAAAATGTTTGTTCTGAAAGTTTGGAATGCATTTTGAGATAACTCAAAACTACAGGCTTTTGAATAATTTGTATGTTTCTATTATATTTGAATATATAGCTTAGAATAAAGAAATAAATATCTTGTTTTAAAATCTTTAAGTGTAAAAAAATATCAAATGAATTTTACAAACATTTAAGTTTGCTACATGTTTATTATAAAGATTTTATGCGTGTATATATATTTAAAAAATAACGATACAAAAATTATTAAAATTAATTTACCTTCATTAATCCTTTTTTATAGATATCTTCAGCTCAATATTTGTAAAAAATCATCCGATATTTTACTATTTTGGTCGTATAGAAATATTGACATTCTGATAAAAAATTTAAGCATACAAAAGATGTACACATATTATTTGTATTATATTAAAAGCATAATTTCAAATTTTCCCCCGGTATAGTTTTTTTTTTTTTTAATACTAGGAAATTATACGTAAACTGGCTTAGAAAACTGGGCTTGTTTAAAGCATTAATTCAGTTTACTTAATAAAATATATAAAGTATCACATTGTAATTATGGATCATCAATAACATTGACATGCGAAACACATGGCATGTTAAAAAGAGTGAATCATAAATGTGATATTGATCTGTACATATTACGAGTAAAAGCTAACATATAGTAAAGAAACAAAAAATATTAAAATAAAATAGATTGCTTACAAGTATATAAATTGCAATGCCAAGAAATGTCACTTACAATCCTAACGTTATTAACTAAATTTCTAAATCATTTTCGGGCATCAAGTTTAGAAAATCAGAAATTTAAATTTAGCTTCAATATTATTACATAATTTCTTTTCTTCAATATTATTACATAATTTAATTTTGCAAAATACCTCATTTTAAATTGCATGGTTTCCCCATTTGTTAAATATTCTACTAAATTATTATATATTAGAGTGAACTTTAGATTAAAATTCACGTTATAATAGTTAACACACATTTATATATCAAATTTCTTGAGTAAATAATGTATATTATTTGTTCTTAAACCCATACAAATTAATATTGGGAAGTAATGTAATTTCAATTCTTTTCTTTTAAATCAAAAATCATTTTGTTTTTCTGAAAATGCAAAAGAAATAAATTATATTGTCAATTAAACAAAGTTGAAAAAGATATTTTTTAAATTCTTCATTTTAAAGTAATCAAAATTAAAGCTTTCTTTAAATTGCTACTTTTATCTTGTATAAAAACCAAGACAAAAACACATTACATACATATATGATGATCAATAAGTTAATGCATTTGTAAAAAAAAAAAATTTGATAACTAAGTAAAACATTTTTCAATACTTTGTGATATTAAGCTATTATATATTCAAAATAACGTCATTTTATATGTTTTAGGATTTATAAAATGAGTATATACGTATTTGAATAAGCGTGTCATAAAGCTTAAAGCAGAACTGATACAGAAATAAAACTAGAATGATTAAAATATTTATTTCAAAACTTTTTTTTTTCCAAAGATTAGTTTCCTTCTTCTACTCTACTACGAGATCCAATAACACGATCTCTACTTATTTTCTACTTTTTTTTTAAACTTAAAAAAACATTTCATCTAAAAAAAAAAAAAAAAAACTCTAGTACCACAAATGCACAAGCATCCAGCTCTTACCATTTACTTATTCATGTTGATAGAGCTTTTTGGAAAAGAATTTTTCCCAAAATCCTCACTTTAAAGCAAGCCATCTCTTCTAATTTGCATCAGCCCTTTGCCGTTCTCGTCTGTCGTAAGGATCCTATATTAGGAAGTTGGACTTCCAAACTGAATCCGATTAAAAGATCTCACGCCTCAGAATCCCCCTACGTGATCCCCATGCAAACTCCCCCAAGCAAGGATCCTTACACCTGAGTTAAAGAGCTTTGTTCTGC
>BPLQ01007815.1:0-150755 GCA_021605075.1 Caerostris darwini
CCCAGTAACGACCCTACACAGTAGAGGAAACAAGTGCAGGGCAGACAGGAAGGTGGGATGAATCCATGTCCTCTCCAAGACTGCAGAGCATGCATTTTGGGCTTGCAAATATTCTCATTCGAAAAAGGTGATCGGCCATATACAATCATGGCCCATCAGGAGTCTGAAAAGGGCAACTGCTTTAAACCTGGGCTGATCAGGGATGTTTAGAATAAAGTTAAACCAGGTTTTAGATGAGTTGCCTTCAAGTAGATTATGAGATAGAGTGTTCCGAAAAAAGTTTCGGATCATCAGTTTCATCGAGTGAAAAGAGATGTCTTTACAAAAGGTTTGGGTGATGGTTGTTCCTTTTTTGGAAAGAGAATCCGCCTTCTCATTACCCAACATCCCACAATGGCCTGGGATCCACTGCAAAACGATATCTTTGACTTTAAGAAAATAAATATTAAAAAATTAAAATAAAATTTTGCGCGGATGTTTTAAATCATCATTGGGAACGTAAGAGTCAAAAAATTTAACAGAGATGTGTTTAAGAAAATTTTTTAAAGAAAGGATGTTAGTAGCTTTATAGATATCAGAAGCATTTAGCAGAAGTCATTTGGCGAATAGTGATATTTTGCAAAGTTTCAAGCGTTTTTAAGTTAGATTTAGCTGCATAGGACCAGACCAGGCAAGCGTTTCTTTAAATCAAGTTTGTTAAAAGCTTATAATTGCGGGCAATTGCCTAGTCAGTATCTCCAAATGTAGGCTAATTTTTATAAATTCTATCATCAAAGATAGATGGCGCAGTCAACGGTGATGTAATGTAGGTGACGCAATCACGCTGAATTAATAATGACATATGCTACGAGGCCAACAGAGTAGTAAACAATGTAAGTTGGCTTTATGACGAGATCGATGTCTCTTTAAGAGAAATGTCTTTATAAATAAAAGTATCTTATGAGTTAACAAGGGGATCTGATGGCCGAGTGACTAGCTGTTTGGCTCTCGGTACAAGTATCGGGTTCGAAGCACGGCGGTGGCATGGATGTTTACAGTGGTTCGGAATCCACTTTAAACCGTAGGTCCTGGTCTCTTATGACCGTAGAGCTCACAGAGCCCAATCAAACTTCTCCCCCACATCATTCACTAACTGCTTGTGTAGGGGTAACTCAGCTCTAGGCACAGTGATGTCGTGTGACTTAGTAGTATTAGTTAACAAGAAATGGTGATTAACACTAGTAATCAGCACGATACACATGTTGTCGCCTGCTAGCGACTAGTTGTGTGAGGTGGTTTAGTGCTGTAAGCGTCTGGTGGACGGAAACACTCCAATCTCTCTCTTTATATTAATTTATGTACAATATATAATAATACTGGGCCTGAATGGCCGAGTGGCTAGCGCTCTGGCGTTCGGTACCACAGATTTCGGGTTCAAGTCCCGGCGGTGCCCTGGGTGTTTGTAGTGGTTCGGAATCCACTTTAAACAGTCCCGGTCTCATAGGATCGTAGAGCGTTGCGGGGGCAGTGTGACTCCGCGTCCGTGGCTTATCTCCAAGTTGCACGTGCCCCCTGGGTCATGCAAAGTGAGTAACGTCTGTGCAGCGCTTGCCTTAAGGCATCCAAGACAAGTGTCTAAGTGTTTGCCAGCTGCATTGGGAAAATATATATATATATATATTAACAATACTTTATGTGCACTATTAGATAGACGCGAGAGGTCGCCACTGTGACCCGTACTGTGTGAACTGGTAAGTACGAGTGGTTAGATTTGGAGACGACGAAGAGAACACTTGGAGCATCTGAGTGAGATACACGGTGAGGCACCGTATGTGATGTGTTCATGGTTTTTATTAAATAGAATTGATATTGTAGAAGAAGCACAGGGTTCCATGTGTATTATTCTACGTAAAGTGTTGTTAATATATTTATATATATATATATATATTTCTAATGCAGCTGGCAAACACTTAGACAGCTTGGTCTTGGATGCCTTAAGGCAAGTGCTGCACAGACGTTACTCACTTTGCATGACCCAGGGGGCGCGTGTCACTTGGAGATAAGCCACGGACGCGGAGTCACAGTGCCCCCGGAACGCTCTACGATCCTGTTAGGACCGGGACCTACAGTTTAACGTTGATTACGAAACACAAACATCCATGGCACCGGCGGGACTCGAACCCGAAACCTGGGGTACCGAGCGCCAGAGCGCTAGCCACTCGGCCATTCAGGCCCTAGTATTGTTAATATTGTACATAAATTAATATAAAGAGAGAGATTGGAGTGTTTCCGTCCACCAGACGCCTACAACGCAAAACCACCTCACACAACTAGTCGCTAGCAGGCGACAACGCACTTAATCATGCTTCATTACCCCTTTCCAAACAGTATTTGTTATAAAACGTAAGTCGTTTTCCGGGTAAAACCCATTTCTACAACGGGGCAATAACTTCCTCGTGCGATTGGCAGCGAAAATGTTAAAATCAACAGCAATGGATATATTTCATCAATAAGTCAAACAACCAGAAAAAGCTCTGGTTCAGAGGTGGACCGATTTGCATGCTGTTTAAAATGCTCTGAAGTGTATCATTCTGAAAGGGAAACATGTCTTTGGCGATTGCATATCAGCAATTCGTAAAACAAACGTTAGTTGCTGATTGGCATCGTATTGGCTAATGTAGCGAAACCTCCGGAAAAAAGAAATGATAAACAACTTAAATTGGAGCCCCGCACCGATTTAGGTTTGGTTTGTCGCTATATGGTCATTTTGCGCACACTTTGGGCTAAACAGACCGGGACCTACGGCTTAAAGTGGATTCCGAACCCCTCACGAGCATCCATGCCACCGCCAGGATTCGAAATTGAAGCCTGTGGTCAGGGCCGGATTTAGATGAAAAGAGGCCCTGGGCTATTCCACTTATGAGGCCCCTTCACCTCCCATTTCCAAGTTTGTAAATCACACGAGAGATAATAAAATACATCATTACTGTGATATATATCAATGTGTCAAATGAAACATGTTGTGATGGGTACTTATCTTAATAAAAAATGTGGCACAAAAAAAGTCCAGAACACTTATTTGGACATTTATTCTCAGCACCCTATACAGTACTTGTAACAATAACTCATCAAACATAACGCACAACATTTACAAAGAAACAAAATTCAAATAATAAAAATCTTTGCCCACGAAAATTAAATATGAAATAAAAATTATAATATTTTATATCAAATAACTGAACGCATGAACTATACTTTGGTGCAAGTCTATACAAACGAACAGACCCAATGAGGCGAATGCATTGATCTTAATCAATACATTCTTATGTTAGTTTATGAGCCATATGTGTAGAACGTCTCCTTATTTTCCATTCAGTGCTGTAGTGTTTACTGTTTTTAGAATAGTGCAATTCTAGTTTTGCTAACAATTTGAATGTAGGCCCTTCTTGATCTTGAGGCCCTAGGCTGAAGCCTAGTTAGCCTATAGGAAAATCCGGCCTTGCCTGCGGTACCAAAGGTCAGAGCGCTAGCCACTTGGCCATCAGGTCGCTCAAAATGCGAGGAGACTCAATGGCGTATGTGATATTCAGAATCTTGCCTTGTTAGTCGGACTACCTGTTGGAAGTTTTCCAAATGGACGTTGTGTCTCAAGAAGATATGAAGATATGGTTGGGATTTTAATTGGCTGCTTAATTAATGCTAGTGGAAATAGAAGATGAAGTTTCTAAAAATTCAAGTTAAATGGTACTCAAAAAAAAAAAAAAAAAAAATAAAAGATAAAAATACTAATAATAATAAAAAAAAATACTAATAAAAAAAAATAATAATAATAATAATAAAAAAAATACTAATTAAAAAAAAAAAAATACTAATAAAAAAAAAAAGTAAAATACAAAATAAAAATAATTACATTTAAATTCAGTACAATTAGGGACCCGTTGTCGATGCCGAACTATTGAAAAAAGTAAACAGTGTTTTAAGAACTCATTCAACCAAGTACACAGGGATTATGCTGAACGGGGAGAGCAGTTGTAGATTGATGCTGCAAAGTAAACAAATTAGTCCACATAAAAAAAGCCATAATCAGGACCGTATTTTTATAAGTTTTTCATTTTTATAATTTTTATTTTTATTTTATTGGTTTTATTCCATCCTTTTATTTTCCTAACAAAAAAAAGGGGTAAAAAAGCGTACAATAAAAACCTAACTATTCACTAGCCGTTAAGAAAGGATTGTGGTGCACAACATAGCATAAATATAAAAATACTGAATTGAGTCGAGTGCCAGATTCGAACCCTCAACCGAAGGATAACATTATGACTTGAATTTATGATTACCAATAGAGATAAAATATTGTTTTCCATCCCATTACAATTCCATGCAAGATAAACAACATTAGTATTGATATTGGTAATTTTTTTTTATTAGAAAAAATTAATTTTTCTATATTTTTTTTTATTACATTCACCTATGGACATTTAGGGGCCTGAATGGCCGAGTGGCTAGCGCTCTGGCGCTCGGACCGCAAGTTTCGGGTTCGAGTCTCGGCTGTGCCATGGATGTTTGTATTGGTTCGGAATCCATTTTAAGCCGTAGTTCCCGGTCTCCTATGACTGTTGAGCGTTGGGTGTAGAGCTGCCAGCCCTACCCCGTAAAAAAAAACAAAAAAACCCCACCCATCTCTCGTCTCGAAATCTGCCAGTAGGTAGACGGCCTTGGCCCACACTGGGCTGTTGCACCAATGATGATGATGAAAATTTATCTCCATTATTATCTTATAATTTTTATTCGTTTTTAATTAAACTTACGTTGATTTTATTATATGCTTTTTGAATATTCTCAGAAGCAGATGCATGGCTTTTATCAGAAAAGAAAGATATAGAACCCTTGCTCTGTATCTTTCCATGAACTCTAACAAAAGAAAAATATCCTCTCGAAAAGTGTCTGATATACTTTTTTTGAAAGACTTAAAAAACTCCGATATAAGTTGTACAATGTCCATCGAATGAGTGTTTACATT
The DNA here is from genome assembly GCA_021605075.1 of Caerostris darwini. NCBI lineage: Eukaryota > Metazoa > Arthropoda > Arachnida > Araneae > Araneidae > Caerostris > Caerostris darwini. Next base: position 5,000 of record BPLQ01007815.1, read on the forward strand.
TCCTGTGTTGATAAGATACCGTTCGCATAATAATCAAGTAAACGGAATCATTATATAAAAAAAAACCTGTTTTAAAAATATTTTCTTCAACAAATTAAATGAATACAAACGTATCAGACAGACGGCCAAAACGACGCCATTTCAATCTTTCTGGTAACACAGTCGATATTTTATTATTATTTTTTTTTTTAATTTTCAGACTTAGCAGGGTAGCGATAAAGAGAGTAAGTTCCCACAAAGAATCCTAAAAGTCCATAATCACAACTCAAACAATCATCAGATCGAATCAAAAACTAAAAACCTTCAAAACATTTGAAAAATATTTATCATTTCTTGCTGACACAGAGTAATGAATTTTTGTGAAAATGATGCTGACTTCCTTACGAGGTCTCACTCTAGGCTATTCATCATTTCCTTGATATTTTTTTCCCCCAACTACTCTCGTTCAAGAATTGCAATAGATTAGCCAATAAGATATTAATCGTCAACTGTTACCTTTAAGCATTGCTTTAAACAGAATGCCAAAAACATCTTCCAAATCTCACTCTCTCTCTCTCTCTCTCTCTCTATATATATATATATATATATATATATATATATATATATATATTGTTCCAACGCAGCTGGCAACCCCTCAGATAATTGTCTTTGATGCCTTAAGGCAAGCGCTGCACAAACGTTACTCACTTAGCACTACCCAGGAGGTGCATGTAGCGTGAAGATAAGCCACGGACGCGCAGTAACACTACCCCCGCAACGCTCTACGATCCTGTTAGACCGGGACCTACGGTTTATAGTGGATTCCGAACCACTACAAACATCCATGGCACCGCCGGGGCTCGGACTCGAAACCTGTGGTACAGAGCGCTTGCCACTCGGCCATTCAGGCCCCCTGTATATATATAAGCTTAGGTAGGTCCTGATAGCCGAGTGACAAGCGCTCAGTGCCTAGGATTCGAGTCCCGGTGGTGCCATGGTTGTTTGTAGTGGTTCGGAATCCACTATAAACCGTAGGTCCCGGTCTCATATGTACTACAACACTCCATACCACATCACTGTGCCGAGAGCTTAGTTGCCCCTTTACTGTTTGAGAATGATGTGGGTGAGAGAAATATGATTGGGCTCTGGGACGCTCTACGGTGCTACGAGATTTCAAACCCTTAAAAACATCCATGGCATCCCCGGGACTCGGACTAGAGGCAACAAGCGCCACAGCGCTAGCCACTCTGCCATTAGGCCCCAAGGTCTCATAGGACTGTAGAGCATTGGGTATAGTGCTGACAACCCTACTCCATAAAAAGGAAAACATCTCCTGTCTCGAAATCTGCCAGTAGGCAGACGGCCTTGCCCCACCATGGGGTTGTTGCACCAACGAAGAAGAAAAAAAATATGTTTCGGTAAAATCTTTTCTTCAACCCACCAATTGCTCAACGGTAATGCATACTTCGGAAATGAAATCGAAACAGAAAAGAATTTCCTCATTTCTCAGCAATTTGGATTTACTGAAAATATCTCCCAAACACATCAGCTTCTCAGTCTCACTGAAATAGTTTCTAAGGTATTTTCCTGGATTTTGTTTAATGTGATCAAAGCAATTGATAGATGAATGATCTGATCTATAAATTAATTTCTTACAATCTTCTTCACGCAAGAAGGAGGATCTCCAGATCTCCTTCACTCAAGGAGGAAGATTACCAGATCTCCTTCAAGAAGGAAGATCATCAGATCTCCTTCACTCAAGGAGGAAGATTACCAGATCTCCTTCAAGGATTAAGATCATCAGATCTCCTTGATCCAAGGAGGAGGATCGCCAGATCTCCTTCACTCAAGGAGGAGGATCGCCAGATCTCCTTCACTCAAGGAGGAGGATCACCAGATCTCCTTCGCTCAAGAAGGAGGAACGCCAGATCCCCTTCAAGGAGGAAGATCATCAGATCTCCTTGATCCAAGGAATATTACCAGATCTCCTTCAAGGAGAAATATCATCAGATCTCCTTGATCCAAGAAGGGAGATCTCTAGATATCCTTCACTTAAGGAGGAAGATTACCAGATCTCCTTCAAGGAGGAAGAACATCAGATCTCCTTGATCCAAGAAGGAAGATATCTAGATATCCTTCACCTAAGGAGGAAGATTACCAGATTTCCTTCAAGGAGAAAGATCATCAGATCTCCTTGATCCAAGAAGGAAGATTACCAGATATCCTTCACTTAAGGAGGAAGATTACCAAATCTCCTTCAAGGAGAAAGATCATCAGATCTCCGTCACTCAAGGAGGAAGATCGCCAGATCTCCACAATCAAGGAGGAAGATCACCAGATCCCCTTCAGCCAAGGAGGAGGATCACTAGATATTTTTCATCCAAGGAAGAGGATCACTAGATGTCCTTCAAGGACGAAGATCATCAGATCTCCTTCAAGGAGGAAGATCTTCAGATTTCCTTCAAGGAGGAATATCACTAGATCTCTTTGACCGAAGGAGGAGGATCGCTGGATCTCTTTCATTCAAGGAGGAGGATCACTAGAAAAAACTTTTCTTCAGGATGATGCGGAACTGCAACAATGATTATTCCAGACAAGGGAATGTTGGGGCTTTGTTGGTTACATTGTGACACTTCTTTTTCACAGTGATTGACATTCGTTCCTTTTACAAAACACCCATTCCTTTTTTTCTTTTTAATGTACGCCAGTCGTATTCCAAACAAAGGTCGTAAACCAAATAAAATTCTTCGCTTTCAGGCAAGACGTATATTAATTTGGATTTAATTCGAGGGACCGAGGTATCATTATAATTAAATATAAAATCACTATAATTAAATATAATCCTATAATCACTATAATTAAATGTAATTTGGGCCGCGGTATGACTATAATTTAAAAAAAAAAGATTATTGAACCTATAATCAATGGAAGTTTGTTAAGATTGTTTTATGGTAATACCGAATACACAAATCCATTTTATTTTATGACAGTCTTTGCAAATAAAGGAAATTAAAACTGAATTGGCAAAGAATCGTTAAGCTAATAAAAGGTCCAATAAATTATATGTACCTAATAGAAATGAATGCGTAATCAATCAAAAAGATGTAAACAGAAAATAATAAACATCGCTGCGTTTGTTTACAGGAAAAAACTAATCAGTCGTATTTTTTTTTTCTTTTGAATTTTCCGTTCTTAATCACTTTTTAATGTTCTCTTTTATGCTATTTTGATTTAATTATATCCGCTGTTCATTTGTTTTGCTGGCATATAATAAATATCTAATATATGCATTTTTAAAGGGAATAAAATAAATAAAATAGATTGAGCGATTTGTTTTAATTATTCTCTTTTGTATTTTGTGTACATGAAATAGAGAATGATTTATAATAAATATGGATGTGATTTTTTTCTTTAAAGAAATTTAAACAGGTAGAGCATTTTATTGACATAGAATTATTATTATTATCATTATTATTTGTTTTAAAAATACTTAAAGCCTTTTATAACGATATTTTTATATTTTGATAACATTTTTAAATTAAATAATATTCATTGTAACTTTGGTAACCGTATTAAATAGTTACATTGTTTTTGTTTTGTATTATTTAAATTGAACAATATTTTGACAACTTAACTTTTTCGTGTTATTTATATAGATTATTTATTATTCAGTTGTCCATAGATCATTTGATGAATTAATAAATTTTTTTTTAAAAAGCAGCTTTCTTTTTTATACTCATAAATGTTATATACAAGTAATGAGCGCTCTGGCACTCGGTATCACAGGTTCCGGATTCGAATCCCAGCGGTGCCATGGATGTTTGTAGTGGTACGGAATCCCCTTTAAACCGTAATTCCCGGTCTGATAGGATCGTAGAGCGACAGGGGTAGTATGACTTGTGTCCGTAACCTATCTTCAAGCTACACATGCCCCCCTGGGTAGTGCTCAAAGATTAACAGCGGTGCAGTCCTTGCTTATGGCATAAAGATGAACTGTCTCTGTATTGCCAGCTGCATTAGAACAATGACATATTATTTACAAGTAAAAAAAATATACATGTACCCGCAGTGTATATTTACAATATAATAAATAATATATTAAATAGTTACATTGTTCGGTATTATTTAAATAGAAAATTATTTTGGCTATTAAATTTTTTCGTATTATTTATATACAGGGTGATTCATGAGATTCATATCATCCCTGCTATTATTTATATACAGGGATAATTTATATAGATTATTTATATACAGCCCACTTTCAAAATGCTTTCAAAAAGGAACCCCTCGTCACAATGAGTTTAAATTTAAACTGAAGATCCTGGAAGAAGGGGGAAACGGTACGACATCAAAAAAAGTTCCAAAGTGTTTTAATAGATGACGCTGTAAGCGGCCTAAAGAAAGTGAATTCGGCTGCTAATGAGAGTTTGAATCGAAATGACAACGTATTTGGCGAGTTGCACATTCAACCCACTGCAATGTTCAATGTGCTCGATTGTTTCGATTTTTTGGACGGAAAAAATGACTTCCAAGTCATTCAACAATTGTGATACTGTGAGTGGAACGCCCATCCACCACGGCAAGGTCATACCAGATGGGATGAGAATGGAGCTTTTTTTGATACCTTACCGTTTCCCCCTTCTTCAAGTATCTTCAGTTAACATTTATACTCATTGCGACGAGTAGGTTTTTTTTTTTTTTTTTTTTTTTTACTTTAATTATAAACACCCTGTATTTAGTTGTTCATATACTATTTCATATACTATTCGATAATGATTTATTAAGTGTATTAGACTTATTAAGTTTATTTTTTGAAAAAAAAAAAAGAATTCAAAACAGAAAGAAATTATTTAAGTTTCAAAAACAATCATTTATTCAATTTTCTCGTAGTACTTTTTTTTTTTTACAAAAATTATTGTTATTGAAAAAAAATTAATAAGAAATTTTACGGATTTTTTTATTTATTTATTAAACCAAACGCAAGAAACAAAGAATTCAGGAAAAAAATTGCATCTTTCTTATTATATATTTAAACATTTACCCGATCAAAAATTGAATCTAAAACAATAGAAAAAAAATTGAAAAAATTTCTATTGTCTTATAATAAAATAGAAGTACTATTTCTCAAATGTCTGTAAGAGCGCATGCGCATTCAATTCAATAAATACCTTCTTAAAAAATACACAAGTTAATTATTATTGTCAATAGTTTGAATTTTGACTGTAGATTTAATAACAGAACTAACTATAAAAATATTAAGCATCCGGTAAACATCCAGTTTAAAAGCGGAAACGGACGAATCAATTATGCATTGGTGTAAGTCAGACATACGTTGCGCAAAATAATTTCTAAAAGAAAAAGTAAAATGTTATTGTAAAAATTTTTTCAATTCCGTCTATTAGCTCACACTCTCCCTATATATATCTTGTTCAAATTTTCAATCGTTCATAAAATACTTTTTATTCATCCACTCGAGTTCAGACGCATTTTTTTTTTTTTTTTTTTTGGACTTGTAATGGATGACACTGGATGTTAATACAGTTTTTTTTTTCAAATATTAATTCACTAATTAAATTTAATTAATTAATTTTAGGTTTTTTTTTTTTAGATTTAAATTGCATATATCTACCCATAGATGGCGCCAGATAAACTTAAAAAAATGAATGAAAATTATTTGTAAAGGACTTTCTGTAATATAGTAAAAAAAAGGTAAGAATTGAAAAAAAAAAAAATTTTATATTACTTATTATCCAACAATTTTATCCAACTTTTCTTCCAATATTGTATAATTTAAAATATTAATTATTAAACATTAAAATTATTTCTATTGTATATATTAGACTTTGGTATGAAACTCGATTGAAGCTTAAAAGATAGGTGGGGAACTCTTCAGTAAATCTATAGGACAGAAAATCCTTCGATTGTTAACCTCTATATCAGGGGTGAGGCAACCCAAATGATCTTGCTGGCCACTTTGGAAATGCATCCTAACTCCGGGGACCGCCTATGAAATTATATATGTCCCAACATTAGATTTAGACCCACTACAGACATTTTCTTGGAGTGAAAAATTGAAACATAATGAGTTGTTATTCTTGTGTTTACTATTATGCTTACATGTGAACATAGATACTATAATAATAATGATACTAAACTAAAAAATGAAATCATTAAAATATATAAATGTAAACAAAACAGAAAAAAATGAAATATAAAATATAAATATAAACTAAAACATGAAATCATTAAAATATATAAATATAAACAAAACAGAAAAAAATGAAATCATTAAAATATATAAATATAAACGAAATAAAAAAATGAAATCATTAAAATATATAAATACAAACGAAATAAAAAAATGAAATCATTAAAAAATAATACAAACGAAATAAAAAAAAAATGAAATCATTAAAATATATAAATATAAAGGAAATAAAAAAAATGAAATCATTAAAATATATAAATGTAAACGAAACAGAAAAAAATGAAATCATTAAAATATATAAATATAAACGAAAAAAAAAATGAAATCATTAAAATAAATAAATTTGAAATCATTAAAATATATAAATACAAACGAAATAAAAAAAATGAAATCATTAAAATATATAAATACAAACGAAATAAAAAAAATGAAATCATTAAAATATATAAATACAAACGAAATAAAAAAAAATGAAATCATTAAAATATATTGAAATAAAAAAAAATGAAATCATTGTCCCAGAAAAAATGAAATCATTAAAATATATAAATACAAACGAAATAAAAAAAATGAAATCATTAAAATATATAAATACAAACGAAATAAAAATAATCACTAAATTAGCTTGAATTTTTCTTAAATATTTGTCCTTTATGTTCTAATAATAAACTTTCTTGTATATTGTCCCCACCTCCAATTTGATTAAAAAAAAATAAAAAAATAAAAAAATGTAAGTCAATTCCTACTTTTTTTCACTCTATTGTAGAAAGTCCATTATAAATAATTTTCCTTCATTTTTTTAAGTTTATCTGGCGTCCTCTATGGGTAGATATATGCAACTTAAATCTAAAAAAACTAAAATTAATTAATTAAATTTAATCACTGAATTAATATTTGAAAAATCTGTATTCACATCCAATATCATCCTCTACAAGTTAAAAAAAATTTATTTGAACTGGAGTGGATGAATAAAAAGCATTTAATGAACGACTGAAAATTTGAACAAGATATATATAGGGAGAGTGTGAGCTAATACAAGGAACTGAAAAATGAAATCATTCAATAGTGTATCTGAATAGTACGATATGTGTTTCTCCACTCTTTCATTTAGTTTTTGCAAATCGATACACGCTCATCATAAGTTCGCAGAATATAATTGAATTATTCCGCGAACGCATAGTTGTAAACTCATCCATAAAACAGGCAACATCTGTCCTATGTTCGCAAGAATATTATTTTAAAATCAAAGTTCATTTTTTCTCATCATTTCGACAGTTAGTTTTTGAATAGATGTATGCACACCGAATGTATGTTTTTAATACATTGGTTTTTCACTACTTTTGGCCATTCTAAATATATTTTGTAGAAGTGTGATACACCTCACGGGCCGGAAAAATGTTCAAGCCGGGCTGTGAGTTGGCCACCCCTGTCCTAGATGTCAACAGGGTCATGCCACAGATGTCAACATCATTCTAAATTACGGTAGCAAAATATGAGTGCAATATAACAGGTTCCCTAGAGTGCACATTGGACAACGCTGAATCTGCTTCAAATCTACCATTTTAGAGGTGAACGAACTGGTTCAAATTACAACATCTTAAGATTATGCATAGATTGCATGCATGTCAATATTTAGAATTAATTTATGTTTTTGATCCTTTTTTTTTTTTTTTTTTTTTTTTGTTGTATTTGAGATAATATAAATTTTTTATCTGCGTAGGCAAAAATATTATGTATGATAGACATAATTAGAAATGCTCTATAAAAGTAATAAATATTGTTTAAAAATTTACAACTTGTATTACACTTAATTGAGATTATTTATTGTTCTGACATTGTCAGATACTACTGTGCCCAAAAAGTAAGACCAATTATTTATTTAAAAAAAAAAACTCTTTATTTATTCTTCCAAATTTATTTCATCGCCTTCAAAGTAATCCCCCTCCGGTCACAATGCACTTATGCCAACTTTTTTTCCCAATCCTCAATGCATGCTAAAAAGTCATCGGCAGGGTATTCACGTTGAATCTCTTCAATCGACTCAAAACGGTGCCCCCGGAGTGGTCTTTTGAGTTTACGGAATAGAAAGAAGTAGCGCGATGCTAAATTAGTTGAATACGGTGATTGTGGAACGATATGGGTTTCATTTTTGGCGAAAATGTCAAGAAGAATCAATGCAGTGTGAGCTGGCGCATTCAGTGTTTTCGGTACCCATCAAGATTTGACGCGTTTGAGGCCCAAAAATGGAACTGACCGATCCTTTTGAAATTCCAACATCATCAGCAAGGTGTCTGATTGTAAATCGACGGTTTGCAAGAACCAAATCTTAAATTTGTTTGACGTGAGCTTCGTCGGTTGAGGTGATGGTCAACCGTCTTCAACACGTTCTCTGCCTTCTCTGAACTGTTTATACCACTTCTAAACATTTCTTTCTGACATAAGAATGCTCACCGAATGCCTTCTGCAACATTCTATGCGTTTCCGCAAACAAAATTGAATGCAAGTTCTTTGCTCAATGAATTCAGACATTTCAAAAATCGCCGGCATCAGTTTAGCATCTCACAAAACCAAGCGTAACTCAAACACTCATGAATATTTTGAGGTCAAATTTCACACAGATGTCAAGGACAGTGCCAGAAACCTAAAAAAATCCTAAAGTTCCTAAGTTCCATAACCTAAATTCCATAGGCCCCGGTAATTTTAAAGGGAAAAAAAACTTATTTTTGGTCACAGTAGTATGCATTGTAAGAATAATACACAATGTTCGAAATCTAACTGCTTCCGATGCTTTTTACACATAGTACATTTATAGTATTTTGCACTGAAATAAGTTATCTTTTCCTTAATACTTAGAATAGTTATGATGGTCTTTTCAGGAGATTGTCTCAAATATATTTCTTTTACTTTAACAAAACTGACTTGCCTCTTAGCTGTTAAGAAAATAGTTGTCGTCTTTTAAATTGTTTGTTAACTTTTATTTCTAAATTTTTGAAAAAATCGATGACTGTTGTCTCCTTTCCAATCATCGAAGAAGTTAATTAAGTTTTGAATTCTTGGAGGTACAATTGAACTCGCTGCAGTTTTGCACAAATACCACGACACGATTCAATAAGCGAAAGAAAGAATGTGAACAGTTGGGAAATCGTTGAATGAAATCAAAATCTGTAGCGAAGCAGGTTTTAGCAGTAATATTCAAGACCAGCTATCAGGATTTAGTTCTTTTATCGAAGTGATTGTTGACATAACAGCTTTCATTCTACCCAAATATCCAAAAAGTTAAATGGAAGTTTAGAATTCTTGAAAGTACAACTAAACTCGTTGCAGTTTCGTTTACATGACACGGTACAATGAGCGAAAGGAAGAATTCGAAGAACTGACAATTCCTAAAAGTGGGATAAAGAACGTTTTTGCAAAAGTTTTTAACAAAACTTCTTTGAATTCAGTTCTTCATTAAAATGTTTGTTAGCGTGCTGTCTAATTTTCTAATACAACATACTTTTCGTCTCCTTTCCAAGAAGGTAAATGTTTTTTCTTGAAGGTACAACTAAACTCATTACAATTTCGCTTGCATGACACGCATAATAAGCAAAAAGAAGATTTTGAAAGAACTGAAAATTGCTGAAAGTGTGATGAAACAGGTTTTGCAATAGTTATTAAGAAAAGTTCTTTGGATTTAGTTCTTCATTAAAATGTTTGTTAACGTGCTGTCTAATGTTTTAATAAAATATAGTTATCGTCTCCTTTTCAAGCATCCAAGAAATTAATTAATTTTTGAATTCTTAAAAGTACAACTAAACTTGCTGCAATTTTTCTTATATTACATAATACGGCACAATAAGCGACAGAAAAAAACGTCAACAATTAAAAACTTGTTAAATGAAATCAAAATCTGTAGTGAAGGAGAATTTAACAGTAATTTTTAAGACAAGTTACTAGGATTTAGTTCTTTTAATAAAATGCTTGTTGACATAATAGCTTTCGTCTTCTTTCCAAGCATCCAAGAAGTGGGAACCTGATGGCCGAATGGCTAGCTCTCTGTACCCCAGGCTTCGGGTTCGAATCCCGTCGGTGACATGGATGTTTATAGAGGTTCGGGATCCACTTTAAACCGTAGATCCCGTTTTAATAGGATCGTAGAGCGTCGTGGGAACGTGTTACTCGCCTATCTGCTATCTACTTTACTACTACTACCTACCTTACGTAGCTTATCTTCAAGCTACACTTGCCCCCTGGGTAGTGCTCAATGAATGGCAACAGCGATGCGGCACTTGCTTATGGCATGAAGATAACTGTCTAAGTATTTGACAGCTGCATTAGAACAACAACATCCTAGAAATTAATTGGGAGTTTTGAATTCTTAAAGATACAACTAAACTCGTTGCAATTTTGCTTGCTTGACACGGCATAATAAGCAAAAGGAAGATTTCGAAAGAACTGAAAACTGCTAAAAGTGTGATGAAGCAGATTTTTGTCAACAGTTTTTAAGAAAGGTTCTTTGGATTTAGTTCTTCTATTAGAATTCCGTACGTGATCAGAGCTCCCAAGGTGTTGATGACGATGGGTTTGTCGATGTTGACAAAACCCCAGGCGGTGAAGTAACTCTCTTTTCCTTGATGATCGATTTCAGGAGCATCATCTTCTTCAGCCTGTTGCCCACCAGGGGTCCGTTTTCCACCAGGCAGTTCTGGTGGTGGCGTCTGAGTCTTCTCCTCAGCTCTAGGAGCGATTCGGGAACCCTGGACGCACAAAGGACTGTTCCGAAGAAAGCAGACGAACTGGATGTCAGAATGATGGTAGCTTCCACCGTCGCGGCCAGGCTGGTCATCTGCGCCACCCCCAACCACATGAGGAAGGCGGAGAACAGAGACACAAAATTGTACACGATTAACCAAAACGCAACGACCGTAAATATGCTTTCGAACCTATCGATGAAATCCGTCAGCTTCCGTCTCTCATCTAAGCACTGGACAATCTCTTTGCAGTCCAGGACTCCCTGGGGGACGTCTAAGTGTGTGGCAACTCTGCTGATGTCCCATGCTAGCGTGCAGTAAACGAAAGAAACGATGCAAGGGAACGCAAACTGCACCCAGTAATAAGTGGAAAATATGATGTACAGTAGAATCTTTCTTTGTATGCTGTTATACATCCCATAACCGAATAACCAAAACTCCGTATTAATTTCATCCTGAGAGCTAAGATTCACGTACGTATTGAAGGAAGCAAAAACCAGCGGGAAAATAACGGCGACAACAACGACAGAGGCAGTGAAGATCTTGTGCATTGTGTTGGATGATTTCAGATGGCTGAGTGTCTTCAGTCGATGGATGCATTTTGAGTACGTTTTCCATCTCAGAGTGATGGCATACCAACAGTACAGGGACACAGTGGCTCTGAAGAGCGATATCAGCCAGGATTTGTCTGTCATTCCGAAATACAATCCAACTCTGGACAGTATGAGGAAAGTGTGAACGTATCCGAAGTTCATAATCAAAGCGAGCAAGTAGGAAAGTCTGCAATATTTTTTCTGGCGCAGCGATTTTTTCACCTGGCCAGGAATGATCAACTTTAACACATTTTCGACCGCGTCGAGTTCTTTAATTTTGCATAAACGCGTCGTGTTGGATTTCACAAACATATTTTTAATTGATTTGATCTTCTATTTACGCAATATTTGAAATCAACTTCACTTTATCAGTTGTAGCTGGACTCTTGGAGAAAATGTGATTGAATATTCCGCATATATAGCATTGAGTGAAAGGCCCAGAGTATTTCTGTCATGCACATATTCTAATATTATATCTTCTGTCTTATTTTCGTCATGAAATATGTCACTAATCACTTTTGCTCTTCCATTCGTAAATCTATTCCACATTTATTATTCCATTTATTTAAAAAAATGGAGTATAAACAAAATGTTTGCTATATTCATTTTTTAATTATCGTATTGGGGATAGTGCAGTTACTTTGTATATATTTTGATATAGTTGCCATTGTCACGCAATTAACTAATTGTTTTAAATTGTTTATTTACTTCAAGTTATTCGACTATTTCAAATATGATACGCCTTTGGTACAGTGACTATATCTCGATCTAACTGAATTCAATGATTGGTTGAATTCTTGATTGCTTAATGACGTCATATTGTCTGAATCAATCACGAATCAGCAACCGTCTGATTATTTCTGCTTTGTTCCAATGGTAAATATTTGCCATTAATGATTACGGAGTCATTAAGAAATATAAACGCATACATTTCAGGATAATATCGAAATTAGATACATAAAATAAATACATTTGAATAAAATTAATTTATAAATTGACGGAAAGAAAAATACGATGACATTGATATTCGCTTTTTTATATCTTTTAAAGTATATTTAATATTCTACTTGATGATTATTTTTTTTTCTTTCTAATGCAGCTGGCAAACACTTAGACAGCTTGGTCTTGTATGCCTTAAGGCGAGAGCTGCACAGATGTTACACACTTTGCATTACCCAGGGGGCGCGTGTCACTTGAAGATAAGCCACGGACGCGGAGTCACAATGCCCCCGCAAAGCTCTACGTTCCTATGGTACTACAGGTTTCGGGTTCGAGTCCCGGCGGTGCCATGGATGTTTGTAATGGTTCGGAATCCACTTTAAACCGTAGGTCCCGGTCTAATACGTTCGTAGAGCATTGCGGGGGCATTGTTACTCCGCGTCCGTGGCTTTTCTTCAAGTTACACGCGCCCCTTGGGTAATGCAAAGTGAGTAACATCTGTGCAGCGATCGCCTTAAGGCATACAAGACGAAGCTGTCTAAGTGGTTGCCAGACGAGTTAGAAAGAAAAAAAAATTTCGAGGGCTTTTACAAGGAAAAGCTAATATATATATATATATATATATGTTGTTAATTAATAGAAATGAAAAATTTATACTACAGTATACATCCGCTTTATAATAATTTCAACCTGATATACATTCTGTTTGGATGATGTTTGGTTTGTCGCTATACGTTCATCTTGTGCGTACGATGACTGAACAGACCGGGACCTACAGTTTAACGCGGATTCCGAACCACTCACAAACATCCTTTCCACCGCCAGGATTCCAGGCCTGTGGTACCAAAGACTAGAGCGCTAGCCACTCGGCCACCATGCCGCATTTGGTATACGACGTTTGCTTGGAAAAGGACTCGTACGCGTCAAAATCCTTGCTCAGTAAATATATGTCAACAAAACAATACCCCTTTATTTTATGGGTAAAAATCTTGTTGTTGTTGTTTCTTATCCCACTTGGCTGGCCAAGCCCACGAGCCCATATGGAACTCATGATTGAAGGGGAAGGAAGCAGCTTCTGTTGTGATGGAGCACCCGTAGGTAGAAGCCTGACTTTTGCTCCGTGACGCTCTTACAGTCATGGGAGACCGGGACCTACGGCTTAAAGTGGATTCCGAACCACTACAAACATCCATGGCACCGCCGGGATTCGAACCCGAAACCTGTGTTACCGAGCGCCAGAGCGCTAGACACTCGGCCATTCAGGTCCCAAATTTGCCAACGGCACGCAGTGTTCCCAGGTGGTCACCCACCCAAGTACTGACCGCGCCCAATGATGCTTGACTTCGGTGATCTAACGAGAACCGGTATATTCGGTAAAAATCTAAAAGCATAAAACATGCTTACTCTAAGTTAATGTGTTTCAGTTTTAAAGAAAAGGAAATTATGTAATAAAGGAAGAGATCACAGATGATGTGTAACCAATGAAGTTTCAATTTTGTAAAAAATAATAATTGTGGTTGGTCCCATTGTTTTTATAGCGGAAAATTTTCTTTTTAAATACCAATTTGGCCCCAGATGGTCATTTTTATTTCTTCAAAATGACTAATGGAAAGGATTTCCGTCATCCAAAAAGATATGCATCGATAATTGTTCTCATGAGTGCCGTGCAGTAATCAGAACTGTTTGCACAAAGACCTATCGATAATGAGTACGCTATGAACTTCCACGAAGAACACATTTGAATGAAATGAGATGCTGGAAAACATTTGTTCTAATCCTCCTCCTGTCGTACTCTGCTAGCCATCGATTATCGATTACTCAATGCCACAAAAATGGCCAAATTGAAGCAGTTAGAACTCATTTTTCTGTTAATTAAAAAAAACAGATTTGGTAGTTTCCGTTTTACCCATGGCTCACCATGAGGATAGATTGCGACATGGCACCCATATAAAAGGAAAGGTAATGGGGAACATTTATGAGTAAATAATTTGTCATATTAAACGAAAAAAACCCCGAAAATCAGGCTGTCTGATTGTCAGTCTGATCATATTCCGTCGCAGTCGTCACCAAGTCTACTTATTTTTCAAAGCAGGTTTGTAATATACACACTCATCGGGAATCAAATCCGAAATCTATATATATATATACTACTGTGCCTAAAAAGTAAGACCAATTTATTATTATTATTTTTTTTTCAAAAACTCTTTATTTATTCTTCCAAATTTACTTCATCGCCTTCAAAGTGATCCCCTCCGGACACGATGCACTTATGCCAACTTTTTCTTCAATCCTCAATGCATGCTAAAAAGTCATCGACAAGGATGACGTTGAATCTCTTCAATCGACTCAATACGGTGTCCCCGGAGGGGTCTTTTGAGTTTAGGAAATAGCCAGAAATCACACGGTATGAATACGGTGGCTGTGGAAAGATATGGGTTTCATTTTTGGCAAAAAAGTCGTGAAAAATCAATGCAGTGTGAGTTGGCGCATTCAGTGTTTTCGGTACCCATCGAGATTTGATTCGTTTGAGGCCCAAAATGGAATGGACCGATCCTTTTGAAATTCCAACATCATCAGCAAGGTCTCTAATTGTAAATTGACGGTTTGCAAACACCAAATTTTTAATTTTTCGCACGTGAGCTTCGTCGGTTGAGGTTGGTGGTTGACCAGAGCGCTCTTCGTCTTCAACGCGTTCTCTGCCTTCTTTGAACTGTTTTTAGCACTTGTAAACTTTTCTTTCCGATGTAGGAATGCTCACCGAATGCCTTCTGCTACATTCTGTACTTTCCACAAACAAAATGGAATGCAAGTTCTTTGCTCAATTCATCCAGACATTTCAAAAATCGCCAGAATCAGTTTTAGCGTCTCACAAAGCCAAGAGTAACTCAAACACTGATGAATATTTTGACGTCAAATTTCCCACAGATGTCAAGGACAGTGCCAGCAACCTATAAAAGAAACAAAAAATTGAAATTCCATAAGCCTCGGGAATTTTAAATTGAAAATGGGTCTTACTTTTTGGGCACAGTAGTATATATTCTAATAAAAATTTAGGAATCTGTCTAATACGATGCCTTTCAAACAAACTTTAAAACGATGAGAGAAATGTTTACGAATTGTATACTTTTCTTTCAAAAACGTAATATTTTTGTAGTTCTCAAACGTTAGTTATTTGCAATTATCTAGCATTTGAATGTGTTACATCTGTATTCATTAATTAACATTTATTAATTAGAAATCTTTCTATTTTAATGCTTTGCTTCCATCAAAAAGAAAGTTATGAATCATTCGTGTGTGATACTAGAAAAGCGAACATTTATTTGATTCTATTTTCTTTTTAAATAATACAAAATTGAGAAAAAATAAACAGTATTCTCCGTTTTTACAGGGGTTTTTTTTTTCTTTCTTTCTTTTATATATATATATATATATATAGGGCTCTCGGTGCCACAGATTTCGGGTTCGGGTCCCGGCTGTGCCATGGATGTTTGTATTGGTTCGGAATCCACTTTAAACGGTAGATCCCGGCTCTGTTTCTGTGGCTAATCTTCAAACTATACGCACCTCCTGGGTAGTGCTAATAAGTAACGTCGGTGCAGCGCTTGCCTTAAGGCGTCAAAGACAACTGTCTAAGTGTTTGCCAACTGCATTAGAAAATATATATATATATATATATAATCAACCGTCAGTATATAAACAAAAACAATTAACACATAAATAAGAATATTTAATACATAAATAAGTGAAGAAAAATACAAAATTAGATTAATTAAAAAAATGTTTGAATTTATATTGTTGATTTTTCACACAGAGTTAAATAATTGCAAAGTAAAACGTTGCATTCTTTTCTGATATTGAATATATTTTGAAATTATTGTTTGGAACATTTGACAAGCATGGCAACACATTAATAAGAATAAATTAATGACAGTACATTAATGCAATACATTAATCATTGATTAGTGTACCATATATCAATGAAAGCCTGATCAATGGTAATTTATTGTAAGCGATTAATCAGTCACTGTGTTGGTTAGTGTCCGGTTATTTAAAAAGAATTGCGCATCTACGTCTGTCGCTCTCAAAATCGGGGCGCATATAAAATCTAAAAAAAAAAAAAAAAAAAAAAATTGTAAGCGTGTTGTATACACATTTCTGAGAAATAAATTACATTAGAAAAGTCAAATATTACAAAAAAAAAAAAAAAAGGAAATTGACCTGAACTTTAATTATTCTTGTGTTTATGAAAAACACGAACCTGAAGATGTCCTGGTGATTTCTTCGATGTTTTTTTTTTTTTTTTTTTTTTTTGTTACAATGCAGCGGGCAAACATTTAGACAACTTGGTCTTGGATGCCTTAAGGCAAGCTCTGCACAGACGTTACTCGCTTTGCTTTACTCAGGGGGCGCGTGTCACCTGAAGATATGGACGCGGAGTAACAATGCCCCCACAATGCTCTACGATCCTATTAGGACAGGGACCTACGGTTTAAAGTGGATTCCGAACCACTACAAACATCCATAGCACGGCCGGGACTCGAACCCGAAACCTGTGGTACCGAGCGCCAGCCACTCGGCCATTCAGGCCCGATTTCTTCGATGTTCGGGCATCTATTTAAAAGGCAAACTCTCATTTTCTCGTCAATAACTGCAGATTTCCTTTCTTTTTACACTTAATTAGGGTGAGGCTAGAAAATCCTGATTCCCATAAATGGAACGTTGAAAATTACAGTAAAATGCTCAAAGCCCTTTGAGAAATTGACAAGCATTCTTCTTTTACAAGAAGGTTTCAAGAGTCAATTCTTTATGTTTAATACTCTACCAACGATCAGTGTATATAACTACTAGCTCTTCTTCTTGCAGTTAACGTCCACAGGGACTACTTAAAGACGGTGGAGTCTCATAGGCCGCAATGGAAATTTTTTAACACTGAAATTCATATAGACGCAAATACTTTTAGTAACAGACAATGGAAGTGACCTCACCTAGTTTCTCGGAAACCTTCTTTGGCGCATTATCACTATTTCGCGACTTTTTATATGAAGAAAGAAAAAAAAAAAAAAAAAGCAACCAGAAAGGTTAGTTGTTTACAGCGAAAGCTATCTTTGAACGGGAAAACTGATGGGAAACAGAGTAACTCTATTTATTTCAATTAGCTCACACTCTCCGTATATATATCTTGTTCAAATTTTCAATCGTTAATAAAATACATTTTATTCATCCACTCAAGTTCAAATACATTTTTTTTTAATTTTTAGTGGATGACACTGGATGTGAATACAGTTTTTTCAAATATTAATTCATTCATTAAATTTAATTAATTAATTTTTGTTTTTTGTGCCTGTATCTACCAATAGATGGCGCCAGATAAACTTAAAAAAATGAATGAAAATTATTTGTGAAGGACTTTTCTGCAATAGAGGGAAAAAAAAGTAGGAATTGACTTTAAATTTTTTTTTTTTTTTTTTTTTTTTTTATATTACTTGTTTTTATATCTGGACACATATTTTTTTGAGATACCATAGGGCGCTCCTTTTGAGAGCTACTGGTCTACATCGACCATGGGAAATATACCCAACTTAACTTCAGTGGTTTAAAATAAGCATTCAAAAAATAGAATATTTAAATACAAAAATAAAAAGAAATACAAATAAAAAATCAAGCAGCAGACAAAAATATTTTTAAAAAAAATTCTTAAATTTTAAAGTTATTTCACTTTTAACGGGTTTTTCTAATATTCTTTTGGAAAGATTATATATATTTTGACAATAAACTAAGCCACGATTAGTTTGAAAAATTAATTCAAGAAACAAATTTTTTTCACTTTTTGTACATCTTTCATTATTAAATTTATCAAAATTTATGCTTTTAATATATCTCACACAATATATGGATACAAATGTTATATTTATGAATTTACAAAAAAAAAATATATTATATTTTTTAATATAATTCAAATGTCTAAATTTCTATTATTATTATTAAAAGTGCATTGCTTTCATTTTTTTTTTTAAATTTGAAAAATCTAACAATAATATTATAATTCATATTTATCTTATAAGAATAGCTTAATTAAAAAATTAAAAAAAAAAAAAACTTGAATTATGAAGAGTTCTCACTTTTCACAAAAATTAAATTGAAAATTTTTTTCGTGAAAGAGCATTTACAATAACCATTTGATTTCTTTTGTAATATATAAATACTGTCAGTGAGACACGAAAATAAATAAGTTGAATTTTCCATAAAACTATTAAAACATTTCTATTTTATTCTGCAGATGGCAGCACAGTCATGCAAAAAGTTGAATGCATCTCAATTAATTAAAATATTTGTATTTCATTCGGTAGATGGCAGCACGAATGTGAAAGTATCTTAATCACATTAAAATAACTAAAATTACATTATAAGTATGTAACATAAATCCATTAAAAATTAATATATTTAGTGAAAAATCACAGAAAAAGAATTAAAATTTTATATATTCTGCTGGAAGTAATTTTTTTTTTTTTTTTTTTTTTTTCATTTTTTTCAATAGAGAATATAAGGAAATAAAGTTATTTTAGTTTTCCCAAATAAAATAATTTTTAAAATTTATTTAACTATGAAAAATAATTCATCAAAAAACTTAATAATAAATATTTATTTTATTTATTATTTTTTAAATTGTATTTTATTAACTACATATTGTTCATATTCGAATTTGTAGATGGCAGCACAATTTCTGTCACAAAATATATTAAACAAGAATAAATGCTAATTTTATTAATTTTTATTTTTTCAGTATAGTTTTCCATTTAATATATAAAAAAAGTGAAAAATTACTTACAATTTATTTATTTTCAAAATGATGCCTAACAAATTAAAAAATATTTAAGATTTTTCATCTTCTGATAAAATAACCAAATAAAATTTCTTCTTCTCATAACAAAAATTGTTAAGCTTCTATACAAGTTAATCAATTACAACTCGATTATAAATAGTGTTTCGAAATCTTTTAGCTGCCATGATATGACTATTTCTTAAAAAATATTACCTTTTTATAATGAAATTATTTTTCTGGTTCAAAAATTAAAATTTGTAATAAGCAACTTCCTCTCGTCTTTTAAACCAAATATATTTAAATTATCAAAACTTATAACTTTAAATTATGAAGAATGATATTTCTTACAGTGAATGTAGATGCTTTTATTGTCTAGATATAGTTCTTATATAAATTCATAGATGGCAGCACAATGTTTTTATTCATAAAATACACTAAAGAAAAATGTATGTTCTTTTCTACTCATCTTAAACCCTCTCAACTCAAAAGGAAAAAAATCGGAAGCACTTTCATTGAAATCTCACATGCTGCTAAATTAACAGATATCTTATTTGGCTGATAACTCGCACTGCCTCGCAAACGGGGCGCATGATAACAGTGTAGCGATGCTGATGATTTCTTATTATTCAATTCCTTCTATTAGCTCACACTCTCCCTATATACACTAGTGTCCAAAAGTTAAGCATAAATCGTAAAATGCGAAAAACATGGAGTAAATATTCGTAAAATTATTCCAAATTTCTTGCGGATATTAATTGGGTGAAGAAGAAACATTGGGTTTATACAAAAGTTTTCAGTCGACTACGTCCTGCGCGAAACACCTGCGCATGTCGGAACGCAGAGAAACCGATTCACGCAGCATAGGCAGTTCAGACAAGTTTCGTGCAACTGCTGTGCGAAGGAACGTTGTTAACCATCAAACAAGATGAAGGATGGCACAAAGACGCCAATTGGACATATTTGCGAAAGGAAGAATCATTGGAATGCTGGAATCCGGACGATCACAAACCGAAGTGTCTCGAATTTTGAATGTGGACCAGTCTGTGATCTCAAGATTGTGGCAGAGGTTTCAAACAACGGGAGATGTTACCCGACAGCCAGTATCAGGTCGACCAAGAGTCACAACCCCTAGCCTAGACCGATATCTGGTAATAAGTGCGCGACTTCAGAGGGGCAGTACTGCCAGAGCACTGGGTTCGGCACTCACAGTCGCCACAGGAATACGAATTTCGAGACAAACTGTTTACAGGAGACTCAATCATGCTGGCCTGTATGCCAGAAGACCACCAGTTTGCAGTTTGCATTCCCCTCACGTCTGCGCATAAACGCACTCGTTTGAACTGGAATTTGAAACATCAACATTGGAGTGTGGGAGAGTGGGCCAATGTGATGTTCAGTGACGAGTCCCGATTTAGTCTGAGTAGTGATTCTCGTCGGGTAACGATATGGAGAGAACGTGGAACACGTTTTGAACCAAGAAACATAACGGAAAGACATAATTTTACATCAAGGGGAGTAATGGTATGGGCAGACATCATGATGGACGGCCGCACAGACCTTCATTTCTTTGACACGGGTCTGTGACTAGTCAAGGATACAGAGACGAAGTTCTTGACCCTTATGTTCGCTTGTTTAGAGGTGCTGTCGGTCCTGACTTCATATTCATGGATTATAATACGCCATGTCACCGATCGGTGCTGGTGGATGACTTCCTTTGAAACTGAAAACATCCAGCGCATGTCGTGGCCTGCGAACTCCGCTGATTTAAATCCTATCGAGCATGTATGGGATATGCTCGGGAGACAAATTGCAGCCCTTTCGCACCCACCAAGCTCCGTTACAGAACTGAAGAGAGCGTGCCTGGCTGTCAGAGGTGACCACACGCCTTATTAAACTGCAGCATCAGTATTTTATTTAATATTTTCTTTCATTTTTTCTTTAAAGTGTGAACCCTTGCTATGATCAGTTTTCTTTCAAACTGCTACTTTGGATAATAAAATTAATTATTATCTTTCTTTTGATTTGCTTTCTTATTTTATAAACATTTTACACTCGCATATCACGTTTCCCGCCATTCTGATTTACAGTTCTTTCTTTGTTCACATAATTATTAAATATGTTTAACTTTCGGACACCAGTGTATATCTTGCTCAAATTTTGAATCGTTCATAAAATGCTTTTTATTCATCCACTTCAGTTCAAATGCATTTTTTTAAACTTGTAGTGGATGACATTGGATGTTAATACAGTTTTTTCAAATATTAATTCATTCATTAAATTAAATTAATTAATTTTATTTTTTTGAGATTTAAGTTGCATCTATCTACCCATAGATGGCGCCAGATAAACTTTAAAAAAAATGAATGAAAATTATTTATAAAGGACTTTCTACAATAGAGTGAATAAAAAATAGGAATTGACTTAAATTTTTTTTGTTTTTGTTTTATATTACTTGTTACTCATGAGATGATAGTTCAGCAGAAGACTCTTTTTTGGTGGGTTTGATATGCTGTTGCTTTTAGAAAACGTTCAGGTGTCAAACGACTTATCATTTGAATTCAAACAAAAAAGATCAACTCAGGGGTGCTTCTGTTATACGTCCGCTTTGGAATGTGTCCAACTTGATGTAAGTCCTTCTAGGAAGAGGAAATTTTTGTTTGTGTACGACCTACCCTTGGAATACGACTCACGTGCATCAAAATCTTTGGCAAGAGTCAAACACATCAACACTTTTCAGCAAAGCCCAAATGAGTCATAATGACATCATCTTGTATGACTATAGTGATTATTGTACCAACATTCAGTAATACAAAAACCAAAACTAACTTCAAGTTACTAAAACACTACATGGTATTTACGTATTAACGGTACCTTGGCGGTTTTTAAGTGTCGTCAATCTAACAGCTACAGATTTGGCGGTTTTTAAGTGGCGCCAATATAACACCTGCAGATTTGCTGAGTTTTGACGCCATTTTGTAGTGCTACGAAAATGCGTATTTGGATTTGCCAGAAACAGAACAAGATGCAATTTTATTTTTTCAGGAGCGAAATATTTTACCAAAACAACGAAAATGGCCCAATTCCCATGACATGAAACTTTATTTTGGTGAACGTAAGTTTTGGAAATGCAATTTCAGTCAGCGTGCTTATCGTGTGGGACTTGGAAAAGACAACTGGTTTGAGGGCAGCAGAATTCCATTTTGTACAGCTCTGAGATTCATATACTGTTGGTGCGAGGAGTTGACGTCGATTAAATTTTGTGAAAAGCAACTTGATTTATCGGATAAAACTCTTACAGATTGGAACAATTACATGCGTGAATTATGTGTCTTGGATATGGAGAATAAACCAAAAAAGAAGGTAGGTGGACCAGATTGCATTGTGGAAATTGATGAAAGTGTTTTGAATTTTGAAAGCGTTTTGAATTTAAATGAAGTGTTTTATATATTTTATTATTTGGAACAAAAATTTTTTGAAAGCGTTTTGATTTTAAATGAAGTGTTTTATATATATTTTATTATTTGGAACAAAAATTTTAAGTGTAGATTGGCGCCACTTAAAAACCGCCAAATCTGTAGCTGCGGTTGGCGCGTGTGCTCTTTATTGGCGCAACTGTCGCCAAGGTACCGTTAATACGTAAGTACCCACTAGATCATCCGATTCTTTTGACTCGTAAAATTAGATGGGATCTTTTATCGTTAGTGAACGCATTCAAAATAAGGGAAAATAATATCTTAATATCTAACTTCAAAGATATCTCTACTCTTTCAAAAGAAAAATAACTCTCATTTTCACAACGAACACATTTTATTAACATCAGTTTTACATTCTAAGGGGAAATTCCCCTGCTAACATTGAAAGTAGAAGTTGTATTTAGACAGGAAACTCCGGAGTTGAGTTGTATACAATTTCGCATCGCGTACGCGACAGTGTTAATGCCACATTTCGAAACACCTTGAGGAAAAAGGCACAAGCACAGTTCTTTGGAAACATTTTCGGTTAACGTCTAATCTGGTGGTCCTTAACCAGATCAAAATAGGTAATAGAGAAAATTAACTTTGGTAAATTTTCATTTATGTATCTACCTGCTAATGTACTGGTGTATTTTAGTATTAAGCAGCTTTTAAGTTATTTTATTCTATTTCACCATGTGTAATGTATCAATAATAATAGGGATTTTTTCTTTTGAACGGATTCATTTTCCCTTTATGGGGAAAATTTTGTTTTGAATAAATTCAAAATTTGGTTTGGTTTATCGCTCTACGGTCATCTTGTGCACATGAGGGCTAAACAGACCGGGACTACAGTTTAACGGGGATCCAGGCCACCACTAAGATTCGAATCTAAAGCCTGTGGTACCAAAGGCCAGAAAGCTAGCCAACTGTCCACTATAAATCCAAGGATCAGAAACGGAAACCACGTCGTATATCGAAGTACCTCTGTATAAACTAGCTGGAAATGACGTCACATTATGGGGTTCATTCTAGCTGAACTCCGTAGTCTAGCAAATTATTATCTGGTATTTTCATTGAAGTATCGGAGCCTGATGGAGCACATTTTCTAATTTTTTGAACTCGGTTCGATACGCTGATGGTGAATCGAATCTTCCATGTCGATGTTGGAGGTGGGCGCGATAAATCGATAAGGATGGAAAGTCTTCCATTGAGCTCAATTAGGAGGGATGATAATAGAGAGTTTTTGCATAACGTTTTTTTAACGTCCGATATTTTTTTCTTCCTAGCGCGCATGCTCATAGGAATAGCTCAGTAGTGAAGAATTACAGATACGCATGCGCAATAGGTACAATGTTTCCTATGAGCATGCGCGCTCGGAAGAAAAAAATATCGGGCGATAAAAAAACGTTATTCAAAAACTCTCTAATGAGAAAGACGCCACCCATGGAGATATTTATTCTAAACTGTGATAGCACGCTATTTGTGCGATATAATAGTTACCGCCATGAGGAATCCTAGATAACGCTGCATCTGCTACGCATCTTCCGGGTTCAATGGCGGATCACCTCATGCCAAATCTTTCGAAAGCAACAACAGTAATTTTAAGAAATGACGAAGCTTTTATTTTAAGAGATTTCACACGACACTTTTCATTGAAACTCGAGAAAACTGTTAAACACTGTAGAAATCTTGCCATTCATTCTTGTCGAGTCCAAAGAAAGGACATTCCGGCCTACAGATTTATCGTGCCAGTACTTTCTCTAGATACAATACAAGAAGGGCGTGTGATCCTGGCTAAAATTAAAAAGTAAACACATTTTTTTTCTTTTTGTTGTTGTGTGTGTTGCTACTTATCCCAATTGGTAGACAGCGACATCTAGACTAAGTCCAAGAACCCATGTGGTCCCATGGATGGATGGAAGGGGGGGCAACTTCTGTTGAGATGGAGTATCCGTAGGTAGAAGTCAGACTTGCCTCCGTGACGCTGACTTTTTTTGGGCTAGGATTGTCAACCCTACGCCCAACAGTACACGATCATGTTAGACCGGGAGCTACGGATTCCGAACCACTACAAACATCCATGGCACCGCCGAGACTCGAACCCTAAACCTGTGGCACCGAGCGCTGGACACTCGGAGAAGGATTAGAAGGAGAAGAAAGGGAGGATTAAATGTGGGGAGAAAAAATAATTGTGTGAACCCCGGCCCACATGAGTGAATGATGAATCATGTGAGAATGTAATATTGTACTGATATGAAGCTTCTAACATCCAGAAGTGGGTAGGCGGTACATTAAAGTTTGTTTTAATCACATTTGCCTCCTCTGGCAAAGCATTCTCGTTTTAACATGCGTGACAAAAAATTATCTTTCAAGGTAAACATTGATATGCCGTACTCATTATCCTGCGTGTGCATACGGTGCGAGATTTGTTTATTTTTTTAACCCGTTGAAAAGAAATATTTTTTTGTTCAAATGCAGCTGGCAAACACTTTGACAGCTTGGCTTGGATGCCTTAAGGCAAGCGCTGCACAGACGTTACTCACTTAGCACTACCCAGGGGGCGCGTGTAACTTGAGATAAGCCCCGGACGCTGAGTAACATCACCCTCGCAACGCTCTACGATCATAATAGACCGAGACATACTGTTCAAAGTGGATTACGAACCACTACAAACATCCATGGCACCGTCGGGACTCGAACCCGAAACCTGTGTTACCGACCAGCCATTCAGGCCCTCGAAGAGAAATATCATTGTCATAATTTTGAAAACTCTTTAAAATAGAGTTGTTCTTATTATTAAGAGAATTATAGAAGTTACTGGAAAGTTTATGAACCAATTGTCTAAAACTAGAGAGGGAAAATGAATGGCTGATATCATCGTTTCTGAAATACCATGGAGAATTGGTTTTCTTTCTCAAAATCTTTTTTTCTAGCCTTTGCAAATCATTACAAGCAGGGTTGTTTGAAGTGTGGTGGTGATCACTACCTTTAAGGATTGTTTCATTACCATAAAAATTGCAGATCCAAAGTGTATTAACAGCTGAAATAAGGTCACCTTGCCACGTGGAAAAGTTGCCTCAAATATTCTATTCAGGGATTGGCAAACTACGGCCCGTGAGCCCACTCCTGACCCCCGGAAAGTTCTATCCGGACCGCTGATAGAATTTTAATTTGACTGTCCGAGGCAAATTAAAAGAAATATATATTATAGATGGGCCTGAATGGCCGAGTGGCTAGCGCTCTGGCACTCGGTACCACAGGTTTCGGGTTCGAGTCCCGGCGGTGCCATGGATGTTTGGAGTGGTTTGGAATCCACTTTAAATTGTAGGTCCCGGTTCTAATGCGATCGTAGAGCGTTGCGGGGGCATTGTGACTCCGCGTTCAGTGGTTTATCTTCAAGTGACACGCGCCCCCTGGGTAGTGCAAAGTGAGTAACGTCTGTGCAGCGCTTGCCTTATGGCATAAAAGACCAACGGTCTAATGTTTGCCAGCTGCACTGAAGAATATATATATGTTTATACATCCATCTCCTTTTCTACTTTGATCAAAAATGTATTTATTTTTATTTATTTTTTATTTATTTTTTGATTTTTTGTTTTTTTTTCAAAGGATCCACGATCTTTTTACTTTCTCATTTTTCTACAAATTTTATAAATCGTGTTTTAAACTAAAACTTAATCTGTTTGCTGGACAGCTAGCTAAGAACGGTTTGTTCTCATTTATCGATTTTAATTTCAACACTGTTCAGTAAATCCAGAAGAGAAGTTTAGGAATTATGAAAATGGCTTGAAAAAACAGCATTTTTGAGTTCGAACGCAGATTTCAAGATTTCAGTGCCATTCAAACAGAATTGGATATTTTTACCATGCATTTCAACGTAAATTGTGAAGCAGGGAGGTCAGATTTGCAGGTTGAATGAATTGAAAAATATGACAATCATCTCAAAAGTTTTCTAAATATGCCAAAGTTACTTTTACAAATCATGATCGAAAGTAAGTTTCCCAAATTTAATATCTCACGCCCAGAAAATCAGTGCTATGTTTTCAACTATGGACCATAAAAAGAATTGTTTCAGAAGTAGACTGACAGATGAGCATTGAGCCTCGTTTCTTAGAATCGCTCCATCTCACTTCGAACCTCACTATAAGGAACTTTTAATACTGAGATCACAATTTCATTCATCTCATTAACATTTAAATTGTAATACTTGTATATCGTTCTTAAAATTTTAGAAAAATGTATCTTGACCCGCCAAACTTTTTTTTTTTTTTTTTCGATTTTTGGCCCGCGTCCGAAAGCGTTTGCCCATCCCTGCTCTATGGCTCATCAACTAACTAACAAAAAAAAGAAATCCAGATCCCCTTCAAGGTTCTTTGCATCAAACGAAATCAACAAAATTGTTACCTTTGTCAATGTTGTGCAGGGAAATATCGCACCACAAGCTCCATCCTTGGTGAGCGGCCTGGTGGCCAAGTGGCTAGCGCTCTGGTCTTTGGTATCCCAGGCTTCAGGTTCGAATCCCGACTGTGCCATGGATGTTTGTGAGTGGTTCGGAATCCACGTTAAACTGTAGGCACCGGTCTGTTTAGTCCAAAAGAGTGCATAAGATGACCGTAGAGCGACAAACCAAACCAAACCATCGTTGGTGCCTGTCACCATTATCCGCCAGACAACATTCATGATCCTATTAACGATATTTTCAATATCCTTCATGATCACATTAGAAAGGTTCTCTCAAAGAAATGATTACTATCTTCAACTCTCTTGGAGGTTTAGACACTATTTATTCTAAAATAATAAAATGTAATGATACTAGGGACAGACTCCAAATTATTCTCAGATGTTTAGAAATAGTAGCCGAAATAGCTCAGTTGGGAGAGCGTTAGACTGAAGATCTAAAGGTCCATGGTTCGATCCCGCGTTTCGGCATGAGTAGATTTTTTAGAGCCTGATGGCCGAGTGGCTAGCGCTCTGGTCCTCGGTACCACAGGTATCGGGTTCGAATCCCGGCGTTGCCATGGGTGTTTGTAGTGGTTCGGAATCCACTTTAAAGTGTAGGTCCCGGTCCTAATGGGATAGTAGAGTGTTGCAGGGGCATTGTCACTCCGCGTTCCTTGGTTTATCTTCAAGTGACACGCGCCCCCTGGGTAGTGCAAAGTGAGTAACGTCGGTGCAGCCCTTATGGCATAAAAGACCACGGTCTATCTTGGCAGCTGCATTAGAAGAAAAAAAAAATGTTTAGAAATTACCTCCAAGCAGTTTAATTGATACACAGTGTATAATTATTTTCTCTTTTATTTTATTATGATTGTTTTTGTTTACTATTCGGTTTGATCCACTATCTCTTACCCTTAGTATTGTACATGTTCTCTTTATTTTATTCATGTGTTTTCTCGTATCAAATGGCCATTTTTTCTGATCCTAACACGTTTGTTTTACATCTATCGTCTTATTTTTATCGCTCTGTTCAAAATATCCAGATAGGGAGTTTAAAGCCACTGAGGAGCCAAGGTACTCCGTCAACCCCAAACGATTTTCTGAGCACTGTCTAATTAGTTGACTTGCTTCCGTTAATTAGAGCGTGGAAAAATGAAATGCTGTTCGATATTGGTGAAGTGATTTGGAAATATTCTTTATAAATAATAACATACAACCGCATACCAACAATCGAATATTTCAATATTTGTTTTGGTGAAAAAAAGTGTTCGAAAAATATACAGCGCTTAGCAAAAGTTTTTGAGTAAACATGTTACTTTTACAAATCATTAAAAAATTATTGTGTCCGATGTGTAATCTACTCATGGAAGAAGGGAAAGGGTGCAGCTTCTGATGTGATGGAGCACCCGTAGGTAGAAATCTGACTTGACTCCTTGTCGCTGAAGAAGGAGGGCAGTGCCTTTCTAGAGGACTTCGGGGAAATACACCGCATTTGCATATCGTATGCGAGAAAACATGGAAAACTCCCACTAGGTAGTCCGACTTAAGAGGCCAGATGCTTAACATCTTCATGTTTTTCTTCTTTAAAGTAAACAACGATACTATTCGGAAAATGAAAATGATGCTGATTATCACAAACCCCATCAAGTTTCCTCGTTTTTTGAAACAATGTACAAAGCTACTACAGGTTTGAACCTCAGCCCTAATGCTACACAGCGGCGCACGTTGCCATTGAGCCACGAGTCGAACAAAAAATTATTTAAAAAAAAATTTTTTTTTCTAATGCAGCTGGCAAGAATAGATCGTGATCTTTATGCCATAAGAGCTGCATAAACGTTACTCACTTTGCATTACCCAGGGGGCGCGTGTAACATGAAGATAAGCCACGAACGCGGAGTAACGCGCTACGATCTTTTTAGGACCGGGACCTACGGTTTAAAGTGGATTCCGAACCACTACAAACACCCATGGCACCCCAAAATTATTAAAATAGATAATGAAAATTTACAGGTTTTAAACAATTTTGTAGGGATATATTTTACAGCTTATACGCATTTTTTCTTTATAATTATCTTAGAATAATCTCGTTAAATACGCAATAAATGACAAAAGAATAAATGAAAAGTTGTCGCGTAAGAACAATTTAGTCCACTTTGAACGTCTTATTAAACAATTTTTCATATTTGGCAGAATATCATGAGATTTAAGATCACTTTTTAACCATTTTGGTACAGATTCTAATGAATTTTTAGAAGCCATTTTGTTCCGTATTTTTTGCATTACAAATTTTAGTGACTGCTTCATGGAAATGCTGTTGGATCTACTTTCAAATGATGTTCAAATACGTTTTACTGGGTTCAAATCTGGTGACAGGGGAAGTTATATTAAGAACTTATTTGCAGTTAGGGCAACCGCAATCGGACAGTATGTTTAAGATCCTTATCCTGATGCAAATAGTAAACTTTACAATGTCCAATCTGTCATCACTCCGGGTCATCTTTCCGAATAGTGTCAACACAGGGAATCACCTTCCTGAGTCACTTAACAACAAGCAAACACATCTGCAAACAATTTGTGCACTTTTACAGTGCATATGTACCCCAAACTGGTTGTAACAAAATTATAGGGTTAGTAGTACTCAATCAAGACGAACACTATTTACTTTGGGATCGTAAATATAGGGTTTCTAATTTTTCAAAAATAGTGGGAGTCGGGGGTCTAGAGTCAAAAGGCGATTGAAAAATTCGACTTTTTCGTAAATACAATTTCTATTTTTCCAAAATCTTATGGTTGGTTTTGGATTGTCCCTCTACGGTCATTTTCTGCACACTTTAGGCTCTACGGTCATTTTTTAGAGACCTACAGTTTAACGTGGATTCCGAACCACTAACTAGCATCTATGCAACATCTAGGTTTCGAACCTGAAGCCTGTGGTACCAAAGGCTAGAGCACTAGCTAATTGGCCATTAGACCACAAAATCTTAAGAATTAATGTTAAACTTAAATGTTAAGAAGGCTATTAAACTGTATCTTTTCATAATACAACAAAGACTGATGGCTGAATAACTAGCCCTCGATGTCACAGGTTTCGGGTTCGAGTCCCGGGGGTGCCATGGATGTTTGTAGTGGTTTATATAGCGTTTATAAATTTCTGCATTGTACAGTCTTTTCCAACCATCGTTTTCCCCAACACCTCCAAGAGTAGCCCTTAAAATTTTCCTTTCAAATAGACCCAAATGGGCCTCATCAGATCTTGCCAAAGTCCAAGTTCCAGAGCCGTAGACCAGAATAGGTCTAATAAAGGTTTTATAGAACAAGAAGTTAGTTTTTCTGCTCTTGAACTGATCCTGCATAACTAATTATAAATCAAAAATATTTAGAAACAAACGAAGAATAAGTTTTAAAAAAAATGCAATCCCATGAACTTTAAAAAAAATTTTTTTTATTGCAATCAAACTACATTAATGCAATATCATGAATTAAATTCTTTATTTACTTTATTGTATTAGCATTGTATTTCTATCACATGTATAAAAATATGAAGCATAAATAGATTCGATAATTTTCGAGAGTTATTTTTATTAATATTTTATGCGCAGTTTGAGGGCAACATTGCTACAAGAAGAACCAATAAGAGAGAAGTATAATTTTTAAAAAAAACCTAAATGAATATGCAGATATCTGCACAAAATAGTTTTGTTATCTTTCTAACAATAATCTTTACTTAATACACGTGATATACCGGGCACTAAAGAAAATAAAAAAAATTCATCTTCTAGAATATTTTGAATTGGAAAAAAAAAAAAAACCAGAGTAATATCTGATTTTTTTTTTTTTTTTTGTTTTTGTTCTGGAGACAATCAAACGATTCACCGCGAGGGTGCACGTGATGGAAGAAAAAAAAATGGTCCATCCTGTCCCGTCAATTGGGTGAATGGACGTTTTCCTGCCGAAAAGGAAGCATCTTTTTAGCGGGGCTCCAATCAGAACCGGCCTCACAGATTGGACTCATCCTCCCCCACCCCCATTCGATCCTCTGACAACCCACTCCAATTTCTGTCTTGATCTAATACTCTGTTATTGTTATTATTATCAGTAGTTTTTTATTTCATGTTTTAGATTTCAATTTCCCGTTTGGTAAATCAATTGGGCAAAACACATTCATTAATAACAGGCCATTGACTTCATAAAAATGGAATGTTTTTTCAGTTAACGTCTGCCAGCTAGATAATAGAATTCAACCAATTTAGATTTATATATATTCTTATTCTGTCCAATATGGTATCTCGGTATACGGTTACTTTGCAATAAGTCCAACGTGATATACGTCCTGTTTGGACGTACAGTTTTGACATACGACTTTTGTATTATATATTCTCTGTCCAAAATGATATATTAGTATACATTTGTTTTGGAATAAGTCCAACTTAATATACTATATATCCTGTTTGGACGCAAACAATTTTGTTTGTATACGACCTTTGTCTGGGACACGACTTCTGCTGTCTATTTGATCAAATAAATTAAATTATTAAAATCCTCTGCGTAGATAAAATAATGATATATATATATATATTCTTATTCTGTCCAAAATGATATCTCAGTATACTTTTACATTGGAATAAGTCCAACTTGATATACGTCCTGTTTGGATGCAAGCAGTTTTGTTTGGTATACAATCTTTGTCTGGAATACGACTTTCCTTTCAACTGCTTATTTTGAATAAATAAATTACATTATCGAAGCCCTCTGCCTAGATAAAACACTTAGAGGCTTAAATCGAATTTAAAAACAAGATCCCACGTAGGCAGGGAAAATTGTCAAACGGTAAGTCAAACGGATTCAGGCATAGCGATGTTATATAGGAGAAAGGATCACTTCAGAGGAATTACAATTACAACAAAAAATAATTTTAGCTTTTAATAATTAAAAATTTTAACTTAAATAATATCAAAAGAAAAATAGAGATAAAATTTTGGATTCCTGGCAATTTCTTACTCCTAAAAATCCTCTAGGGGAAAAAAAATGATTTCATCAACATCTACACTTTTGAAATATTTGTTATTTTTCATTTTATAATATTAGAGAGTTTTTGCATACCGTACGTTAGTTACCGTAGGACGTCCGATAGCTTTTTCTCCCTAGCGCGCATGCTCATAGGAAACTGAGCATGCGCGCTAGGGAGAAAAAGCTAACGGACGTCCTACGGTAACTAACGTACGGTATGCAAAAACTCTCTACTAACACAAAGGGCACCGCTATGCTTCAACATTTTACAATGAAGAAGCTAGTGGCCGCTACGCGGCCAAGGATCTCCGTATTAATCTACAATAAGAGATGTAATCAAAAAATAAAGCAAAATGAGCAAAGGTCAAATCGTCGGAACCACCATTTGCGTAACTTCAGAGTATTGCCATATATGACACATTAAAACAAGTGCGTGCTTTTGCCAAACTTGCAAACAGATAAATATTTTCATTTTATTAAATTCTTAGTAAAAATGCAAAATATTATAATTAAACATTAAATTGCTACAAGGTTTAAGAAGAAAAAAAAAATGGAAAAAAATCAGTTATCTGCAAATATTTATAGCAATATCTATAAATATATGTAAAAATAAACACGTAATGAAAATAAACATGGAGTATTGAAAATGAACACTTCTTCTTTACTGGCATTACAGTCTTGCACAGGCTCGAGCCTCCAACACAACAGCTCTCCAATGCCAATCTCTTCCAGTTAACCTCAGTTGTCCAGGATCCTCTTCGACACCATCCATCCACCATTCCCCTGGTCTTCCTAGTGGCAACTGGCAACTGGCGTGCCGATTACGGAGTACCAACAGGGGAAAATACCCCTTAAACCACCTCATCTTAATTCATAGATATGATTTCAATTTTACTTGGCTGCTTAATTATTGTTAGTAAAATTAAAGATAAAAGTTTCTAAAAATTCAAATTAAAGTAGGTAAAAAAAAAAAAAAAAAAAAAAATGATTTAAAATACTATTTATAAAAAGTAAGATAAAAAAGAAACGAATTTAAAAGTTAAGTTTTAAATTCGGTACAATGAGGGACCAGTTGTCGATGCGGTAAACATATTGCGAAAACGCTTCCTAGTGTTGAGCAATTTACATAGCATAATCCTTTTAAATGTGTTTCCCTCATCTCTGCCATGTGCATGTCC
The DNA here is from genome assembly GCA_021605075.1 of Caerostris darwini. Classification (NCBI taxonomy): domain Eukaryota; kingdom Metazoa; phylum Arthropoda; class Arachnida; order Araneae; family Araneidae; genus Caerostris; species Caerostris darwini. The sequence continues at coordinate 38,346 of BPLQ01007815.1, forward strand.
GAGCCAGGGAATTCTTTGTGATTGGATGCATCTCACAATGTCTCTATTTTTAATGAGGCATTCAATTTCTTTGTTGGGTCCTCTAATCCGTATATTATTCTCAACTCTTTGTCTCAAAATTTTCTTCTCAAAGACCCTGATGTCATCCAAATTCTTAGCATTTAATGTCCCCGTTTCTCCAGCATACGTGGCAATCGTCCTTATTAGAGTCCTATAAATCAAATGTTTTTATTTTCGTGAAATAAACTTGTTGTTATACAACTTTTTATGTGCGTAAAATGTTCGATTACCGGCTTGTTGTCTGTCACATAATTCTCTCTGGATGCTATTGTCATTACATAAGATAGTTTCCAGATATTTGAAATGTGATACTCCTTCAAAAGTCTTCCTTCCGATGTCAATATTTTTGGGTCTTCTTTTTGGATTCATTGGGTGATATTATTCATATATTTTGTAACATGAATACATTTGTATGAAAATATTAATTTTTGATGGCTACATTTCTTTCCTTAATCATCAGAAATTTCATTTATTATAATCTATTATTATAATCTAACAAACAACATATTTATTCTTTTTTTTTTATGTGTAATATAGTGCTAGAGATTTAATGTAGGTTGAATAATTTTTTTTTCCAAAAATATAATTTTGTAGCGGACATTGACGACATGATGACATTAATGCTGCGAAATGAATTTAACATCCTCCACAATCGCTCTCAAATCGGATCAGTTTAAGTAGCTAGCGAGTTCGTATTTTTTTTTTAAAAAATTTGTTTGTTTTGTAACGGATCTTCTTAATCTTTCCGCATTAAATTAATCTTATTACTTCCGATTTAAAACGTTTCCTACTTTTTCTGCCAAGTGTTTCGTTTTTAACGTACAAATATTATCAATACTAGTAGTTATGACCCAGCTTTGTTTGACTTTTATAAAATAAAACATTTTTAATTTTGATTCACTTTATTAAAAAAACAAAATAGAGAAAAGTAGAAATTATCGTTTGGTAACATTTTTAATTTTGATTCATTTTATTAAGACATTGACGACATGATGACATTAATGCTGCGAAATGAGTTTAACATCCAAAAAAAAAAATAGAGAAAAGTACAAATTATCGTTTGGTAACATTTTTAATTTTGATTCATTTTATTAAGAAAAAAAAAAAAATCGTTTTTATACGTACAAATAAAATCACAAATTATCGTTTGGTAACATTTTTAATTTTGATTCATTTTATTAAGAAAAGAAAAGAAAAAAAAAAGAAAAAAAGTACAAATTATCGTTTGGTAACATTTTTAATTTTGATACATTTTATTAAGAAAAGAAAATGGAGAAAAGTACAAATTATCGTTTGGTAACATTTTTTAATTTTGATTCATTTTATTAAAAAAAAAAAGAGAAAAGTACAAATTATCGTTTGGTAACATTTTTAATTTTGATTCATTTTATTAAGAAAAAAAAAATGGAGAAAAGTACAAATTATCGTTTGGTAACATTTTTAATTTTTGATTCATTTTATTAAGAAAAGAAAATGGAGAAAAGTACAAATTATCGTTTGGTAACATTTTTAATTTTGATTCATTTTATTAAGAAAAGAAAATGGAGAAAAGTACAAATTATCGTTTGGTAACATTTTTAATTTTGATTCATTTTATTAAGAAAAAAAAAAAAAGAAAAGTACAAATTATCGTTTGGTAACATTTTTAATTTTGATTCATTTTATTAAGAAAAAAAAATAGAGAAAAGTACAAATTATCGTTTGGTAACATTTTTAATTTTGATTCATTTTATTAAGAAAAAAAAATGGAGAAAAGTACAAATTATCGTTTGGTAACATTTTTAATTTTGATTCATTTTATTAAAAAAAAAAAAAAAAAAAAATGGAGAAAAGTACAAATTATCGTTTGGTAACATTTTTAATTTTGATTCATTTTATTAAGAAAAAAAAAAAAAAAAATAGAGAAAAGTACAAATTATCGTTTGGTAACATTTTTAATTTTGATTCATTTTATTAAGAAAAAAATAGAGAAAAGTACAAATTATCGTTTGGTAACATTTTTAATTTTGATTCATTTTATTAAGAAAAGAAAATGGAGAAAAGTACAAATTATCGTTTGGCAACATTTTTAATTTTGATTCATTTTATTAAGAAAAAAAAAATGGAGAAAAGTACAAATTATCGTTTGGCAACATTTTTAATTTTGATTCATTTTATTAAGAAAAAAAATAGAGAAAAGTACAAATTATCGTTTGGTAACATTTTTAATTTTGATTCATTTTATTAAGAAAAAAAATAGAGAAAAGTACAAATTATCGTTTGGCAAATTCTAAATGAAAAATTGTTTTGAATAACTATTTATCACTAAAAAATAACTTAGGAATTAAAACATAAATAAGCCTGTAAAATAGAACTTAAAAAAATTATTAAAAAGAATACAGTCATATAATCTTCAAAATTTTCTGTTTATTTATTTCAAAAGAATTTCTAAAGACAAATAATAATAATATTTTTTTAAAACAATCCTGCTGACAAATTTTTATGCTTCTACTTTCAAACGATTTTTTAAAAAAGTTAAATAACGATATATCGATTTTTCTTCTAAAGCCCTTTTTTTTTTAAGGCACACATAATACTACGCCTTCATTATTTCACTTCCGAACGATTCATCTTAACTTTCTTTAAAATATATAAAAACAAACATTCAAACGATTTTTTAAAAAAATGTAATAACGATATATCGATTTTTTTTCTATCATTGAAAGTTCAAAACGAATCAGGCATTCGTTTGAAGTGGAAGCCAACGAACTTGCATTGTGACTCATAACTTTCTTTTTGTGTGTGATGTTTGTAATAATGAAATGTGAGCGCACGTTTCGTTGGGGGGTGAAGTCCCCATTCGCAGAAAATTGACCCCGTAACCGTGCTCATTGGATTCTATTGAGCAGAATATTGCCGTTGCCATTAACTATTTAAGAATGCTGGAACACGCGTTCGAGGGTGCTTCTGTCCCCGCCATCTGTTCAGAACGGCATAATTTATTCATTTCTATTATTCGTTCTGTGTTTCACTTTAACCCACGTACTTCCTTTTTAACCTCAAAGGTGTAGTGGGTTAAAAAAAAAATCGTTTTGATCCGCAATTCAAAGGATTTCGTATTTTGAATTCAAAGGATTTTGCGTTTATTCGTAACTTTAACCCTGTATGAGCGTTGCCAATTTTTGAGGTATGAAACGGTTATCATTTCAAATGTTCTACAATAGGGATGGCCAACCCAACTGATCTTGTTGACCACTTTAGAAATGCATCCTAACTTCGCTGACCGCCTATAAAATTATATATCCCCCTATTAGATTGAGACCCACTGTAGACATTCTTTGGAGTAAAAAATTGAAGCATAACGAGTTAATATTTTTGAGTTTACTATTATTCTTACATTTAAATATAGATAATATAATAATAATAATAATAATAATAATAATGCTAAACGCACTTTGTAAAGAAATATAGGACATTAAAAATGAAATATAAAAAATATATAAATATAAACGAAATAAATAAAAATGAAATCATACAAAAATATTTATTCGACTCGTGCAATATGTGTTTCTCCACTCTTTCACTTAGCTTTTGCGAATCGATCTCCATTTGGGTATTGGCACATTGTAATGGATGCTGCGTCCGTTATGTTGGAGCGTGTTTTACGTTGGGTCCATTTCATTTTCGAAAAAAAAAAACGATTCGCAGTTGTCAGTTGAACTAAAAGCACTAACAACTTGAACTAAGAGTCTGGTTTGCCCTGCTATCAACAATCAACGGTGCTTATCTAGGGTTGGTCACTGAGGTTACTTAAAGTGAAACACAGAACCTGTTATAGTAGATGCTCTAAGATGCGCGCGCATCTTGAGTTCGCAGAATATAATTTAATTATTCTGCGGACTCATAACTATAAACTCATCAATAAAATAGGCAACATCTGTTCTATAGTCGCAAAAATTATTATTTTAAAATCAAAGTTCATTTTTTCTCATTATTTCGACAATTAATTTTTGACTATATGGAAGTTCACATAATGTATTTTTTTAATACATTGATTTTTATTTTTTTAATACATTGATATTTATTTTTTTAATACATTGATATGATGAATCCATACTTTGACCATTATACAATATATTTTGTAAAAGTGTGATACATCTCACGTGCCGGAAAAATGTTCAAGGCGGGCCGCGGTTTGGCCACCCCTGGTGTTGTTTGTTGAAAATAAAATATGAATGAAATACACATGCCAAATATTTAGAAGATTTAAATTTACATTTATTGACAGCTAAAAAAAAATATGAATCATTTCTTTTGAAAATCGTTGTAGGATAGTAGACCTCTTTCTTCCTTCTCGCCAACGGTAAAGATGGTTGCCAAAAAATATCGCCAAGCTCTCATCGCATATGTTAAACTATTAAGCAGAAGTCACGTGACAAGTATTATCACGTGAGGAGTCTGTTTGCCCCAAAGTGGAATCCTGATGAGCTTTGTTATATTCCTACTCTACAGCTTAAACTCGTCCAGATTGTAACAGACACGGCATTCTATTTCGGTAGTTCCCTTTAGCGCCTTTAATGTCTAAATTAGGAAGCATGCATGTATGCGCGAATATGTAGTGGGTGTTCGCTGTATTAACGCCAATGATCGTTAATGCAGGAAAAAATTCGTTGCATAAAGTTACGGTGAAGTTTTAGTAATTCAATTTTAATCCCCTTAAAACAATTATATCATCATCATCAATAGAGAGTTTTTGCATACCGTACGTTCGTTACCGTAGGACGTCCGTTAGCTTTTTTCTAGCCAGCTTGCGCATGCTCAAACTATGAGCATGCGCGCTAGGGAGAAAAAGCTAACGGACGTCCTACGGTAACGAACGTACGGTATGCAAAAATTCTCTAATAGTACAAGGCTTTCCTTTGAAGAGATTTCCCTGCATTCCTCTGGGTGACAAGGGTCCTCCAGTTCTTAACACCTAGTAAAGCAAAATCCTTCTCAACTGCGTCTGTCCATCGCAACCTGGGTCGTCCTCTTCCTCTCTGTCCCCGTGGATTTGCCAAAACGAGCCTTTTTTGCAGGGTTCAAATCCTTCATTCTACATACATGAGCAACCCCGTTGAATCTATGGAACTTAATAAACTTTATAATATCTGGGTCTTGATGGCATTTATAAATTTCTGCGTCGTATAACACGGATGATGGATGATAGGAAGGGATAATAATGGATGATATGAAGAAATGGATAACAACGGATATGAATGATAGGGATGGACGACAGAGGATATTAGGGACGAAAGGACAATGGATGATATGAATGAATGGATTGTAATGCCCGATCTCACAGAGATATCCTGAGGATGATGGTAAGGAACAAATGAACTAACCGGCTTGTTGTGCGAACCTTAATCCTGTAGATGATTTCTGAAGCTAACTTGGAAAGCTTCATCGTTCTTCTCCAAAGTCTTTAAATGAACAGGAACAGGAGGTTGCTTTAATGGACAATTTTGCTTTCGATTCAGATGAATCTGTTCAGATCAATAATTTAATTTCCATTCAGGAAATGAAATACCTAGAATCCATTCATTTTTTGGAGAGATTCAAATCTTACTAAAAACCCCTTTATTAAATTATTTTTATTCCCAAAACTGATTTTATTTTGTACAAAAAGTTAAATAAAAAATTTTTAAATTTACGGGGCTGAATGGCCGAGTGGCTAGCCCTCTGGCACTTGGTATCACAGGTTTCGGGTTCGAGTCCCGGCCGCTGCCATGGATGTTTGTAGTGGTTCGGAATCCACTTTAAGCCGTAGGTCCCGGTCCTAATAGTATTCTAAAGCGTTGCGGGGGCATTGTTACTCCGCGTCCGTGGCTTATCTTCAAGTGACACGCGCCCCCTGGGTCATGCAAAGTGGGTAACGTCTATGCAGCGCTTGCCTTAAGGCATCCAAGACCAAGCTGTCTAAGTGTTTGTCAGCTGCATTAGAACAACAACAACATTTTTAAATTTACGCGATGTCGAACTAATGTAAAAGGCAACAAATAATTGTATTACTAAGAGTTCGTCCCATTTTTATTTTGTTCGCAAATTAGATAAATAAAACTTGGCAGCACGTTCGCTGTCGAAGGCAGTCAATAAACCTATCAGATTAGATGACTAAGACAAGATTAGGAAGTTCGAACGATAAAATTCTTGATAAGAAGCTAAGGAAGGATTGCGAAATGTTGCTGTAGTAGAATCGCTACTTTGGTGTTTTATTAACAGTGACGAAATTCGGCGACCTCAGAGATAGATGAACAGTTTTTGTAAGAAGTAACACTTTACTTCGATTAATATTTTTTTAGTTACAGAGTTTGGCTTGTACAGGAAAAATACAGTAGTAAAAGTGATAAATGGGGATTGGTTCAAAAATTTGAAAAATTGCCCTTTTTTTTTATTTTCGTGTAAAGAGTTAAAAACTTAAAGTGTAAAGAGTTAAAAACTACCGTAAAATTAGCGCGCATGCTCATCTAAATTACGCAAAAGTTTCCTTAATTTTCCAAAATACTATTTACATATTCTCCCTTTGTAGTGTTCGTCGTTTGTTTGTCAGTTGGATCTGAATGTGGTCGGGTTGAAACACTTGTTTAAGAATACTTTATTTACAAGCATGTAAACACCACAATTAAAGATAGACAATATTTAATGCACAATGTGAACACATTTAAAGACATACAATTAAAGATTTGTGGAAGGATTCCACTTCTAGCTTTCGGGATGAGAGTTGTAACTAATGGCAGCGCCAGTTGTGCCATACGTCCTCTCGGGTGAGAGTCTCGATGCCTACTGATGATTTCTTCTGTACGCCACAAGCGGCACTCTTGCAATGAGTAGGAGGAAACATAATTGCGTAGGTGGAACCATGGTTACACCTTCTAAATTCTTTTTTAAAATGATGTAAATATTTTTTATACTGATGTTTACAAGAAAACCTCGTGTGCCACAAAGTACCACACGAGGCTTACAAAAGTAAATGGTAAACAAATCTATAACAAGCATCCAATAAATGGTAAATTTAAAAGTGCATGTGACATTACAAAAGAGATAAAAAGATGAGATTTAGATAGCAACAAAATAAGAATTGACAAAATGCTGTAAAAGTTTTCTTCTTATTAGCAAATTGACTGAAGTTTGTTGGCCATTTGACTTTTTAAGGGTGTTAGTTGTTTCCTTAAATTTTTTTCTGGGATATTCAAGTTTCAAGATATTTAAGTCAAGTTCAAGGAGCAACTAAAAACAATAGGCTCGATATTCTGTAATCCACCTACACTGCAGTTGCAAAGATCTGTCGAACACAGATTAAGTTTGTTCAAATAGAAATTAAAATCGCGGTGTTAAATCATAAATTGAGTGATTCTGGAATTAGTAACCAAGGATATAAGCACTATGTGGCTTGGTGGTCGAGTAACTAGCGCTCTGGCATTCAGTGCCACAGATCTCGTATTCGAGTCCCGGGGCTGCCATGGATGTTTGTAGTGGTTTGTAGTGGTCCACATTAAACACTAGTTGGTCCCGTTCTCTAATATGACTGTTGGGGTAACGCTGACAACTCTACCCTGTAAAAAAGTAAGTATCTCCTGTCTCGAAATCTGCTGGTAGGCAGACGGCCTTGGCCTATGGGGCTGTTGCGGCAATGATGATGATAAGTACTGCAGTCACTTTTGTACAAGTTTTTTGTTCTTGTGATTATTTTTTTTCCTGAGAGGATTTATCGCATTCATATAATAAAATATAAACTCCATACTATTTTTTTTCCACATTGCAAGCAAGGGGGAGTGGGAGTTTCAAGTTTTTAAATTTGATAAGGGATTTACGAACTTATAAAAGTTAAATGAGCTCTTAGAACAGGGATGATCAACCCAAATGATCTTGGCATATAAAGTTATATATCCCCCTATTAGATTTAGATCCCCTATAGACTTTTTTTTGTAAAACTCATTCATTAAACAGGCAATATCCGTCGTATATTCACAAGAATATTATTTTAAAATCAAAATTACTTTTTTCTCATCTTTTCGACAGTTCATTTTTGAATATAAGGACACACACAGAATGTATTTTTTAATACGTTGGTTTTCACTCCTTTGGCCATTATAAAATAAATATATTTTGTAAAAGTGTGATAAAACTTACGAGCCGGAAAAATATTCAAGGCGGACAGCGGGTTGCCACCCCTGTCCCATCATTTGCGTAAAACCGCGAATAAAAATAAGTTTCGAAATATAAAGACACCAAACCATTCTTAAAAGATTGGATGCAGGCTGCTTTACTTGAAGAAATGTCATATTGATTTTCCTGACATTCCTGCCCACATTCATTCGGAAAATGGGAGAGTCCTTTGTAATCATGTTGTCCCACTCTTAATCATATACCTTGATATAAACATATTTTTTTCATTTTATGTCTTCGCATTGTGATTTTCCGTTGTCAATAGCAGAATAATTGCTTCGTTTTCGTGACGGAAGAAAACTCATTAGGCCATGTAAGGAAGAGAAGGTTCGAACAAAGGCGGGCCGTTCCTTCCTTTGTGCTAATGGGGCCCCGGAGCGCCCTCTTCAAAGCGGGGCCGCGGCAGAAACCGCAGCTCGCGCGACAGGTACCCAGAAATCTCGGGCAGCCATCTCTTATCGGGCCATCGACGGCGACGAGAACTGCCTTTATTTTTAGCACCTGTCCCGAGCGTGGAAGAAAAAAAAGATGCCAAACCGAACCGACTTCTCCGAAAGTCCGCGACTTGGAAATGGTGAAAGACTTATGTGTCGTAAGAACATCGGAACGAATAGGGAGTGGACAGCAAATTAAGTAATTTTTTTTTTTTTCTAGCGCATCTTGCAGACACTTAGGCAGTTTAGGCCATCAGAAAGGGCTGCACAGACTTACTCACTTAGCACTACCCAGGAGGGGCGTGTAGCTTGAAGATAGGCTACGGACGCGGAGTAACAATACACTCGCAACGCTCTACAATCCTGTTAGACCGGGACCTACAGCTTAAAGTGGATTCCGAACCACTACAAACATCCATGGCACAGCCGGGACTCGAACACGAAACCTGTGGCACCGTGCGCCAGAGCGCTAGACACTCGGCCATCAGGCGTCCATTTTGAATAAAAATAAATGTATTTAAACAAGTTTTAATTAATATTAATATTTTATTTGTGGAGGCCGGATGGCCAAATGGTAGCGCTCTGTACCACAGGTTTCGGGTTCGACTCCATACATTCGGTGCCATAGATGTTTGGAGTGGTTCGGAATCCACCTTAAACCGTGCACTCCGGTCTATTATGACTACTGCTACACACACCACATCACTGTGCCTAGAGTTGAGTTGCCCCTACACAGTTTCGGAATGATGTAGGGGAGAAGAAATCTGATTGGGCTTTGATTTTCTACGGTCATATAAGACCGGGACCCATGGCTTAAAGTGGATTCCGAACTATTGCAAACATCCATGGCACCACCGAGCCTGGAATCCGAAACCTGTGGTACCGAGCGCCAGAGCGCTAGCCACTTAGCCATCAGGCCCTTAGGTCTAATATGACTGTAGACGTTGGCCGTCAGGTTGACAACCCTATCTCGTAAAAATAAAAACATCTCCTGCCCAGAAATCTGCCAGTAAGCAGGGAGGCCTGATGGCCCATTGGCTAGTGCTCTGGCCTTTGGAACCACAGGCTTCAGGTTCGAGTCCCGGCGGTGACATGGACGTCTGTTAGTTGGTCGGAATCCGCTTTAAATCGTATGTTCCGGTCTAATAGGTTCGTAGAGCGTTGTCTTGAGTTTTCGTCACAGTCTTCGTGATTCGTCTCTAAAATTGAAGCTGCATATTACCCTTAGCCATGGACCAGTCGCCTGCGACGGGATCTTCTGGACTTGGTATAGGCTTTTCTGTGCCAGGGGAATTAGTCACAGCTTAAAAAGATTTTTAAGGTTATGAATACTGGCAAGTAACCTAAAGAAATTGCGGTAATGAAAAAAATCAAATGTTTCTATATTTTACAGTGCCTGACTCGAGGCAACGTGCGCCGCTGGTGAGCATAAGGGCTGAGGTTCCATCCCCTGACGGCTTTGTTGCAGACGCTGTTTAATTTTCTTTCATACGAAACGCAAATGCGAGGTAATTCCCCCCTAAAAAGTCCTCCCGAAAGGCACTACCCTCCTTTTACAGAGCGAGCATCAAGTGAGACTTCCACCTACCGATGCCCCATCACAGCAGAAGCTGCCCCCCCCTTTCCCACCTTCCATGATGCCACAAAGGTTCGTGGACTTGGTCTAGATGTCGCTGTCCACCAATTGGGATAAGAAACAACAACAAGCAACAAGAGATCGAGAAATGAAAGATCTTTCTACTTTTAGTCTTTTTACTTTATTTTATTGAGGCTGAATGCAAATTACTATGAAATGACATGCCCTTTGAATTCCGTACGGAATAGATGAATGAATAAAACACAGAATAGATGAATGAATTGCATGGCATGGCGGTTTCTGTAATTTTCACCGATCACTGAATCCAAATTAACAGAAAAGTGAAACTATTCAAACAAGAGAAACGCTGAAAATAACTAGCTTTGGTTTGGTTGCCAAACAAACAAAAAATTTAAAACCACGTACCTCAGAATCCGGATAGAGTAAATCGGGGATTAACTGGAATGTATTGTGCATTACTGGTAGTATATGTAGTGTAAATGTATAGTATAAATTCAGTTTATAGAATAAAATCAAGCCACCATGGGGAAGGGGGGAATAATACATCTCCAGACATCTGTCTGGGTATCGTTTTTTTTTCTGTTGTTTTGTTGTTGTTGTTTCTTATCCCACATGGCTGGCCAAGCCCACGAGCCCATACGTACTCATGATTGAAGGGGAAGGAAGCAGCTTCTGTTGTGATGGAGCACCCGTAGGTAGAAGCCTGACTTTTGCTCCGTGACGCTCTTACAGTCATAGGAGACCGGGACCTACGGCTTAAAGTGGATTCCGAACCACTACAAACATCCATGGCACCGCCGGGATTCGAACCCGAAACCTGTGGCACCGAGAGCCAGACACTCGGCCATTCAGGTCCCAAATTTGCCAACGGCACGCAGTGTTCCCAGGTGGTCACCCACCCAAGTACTGACCGCGCCCAATGATGCTTAACTTCGGTGATCTAACGAGAACCGGTATATTCAGCTTTTTTTTCTTCATTTGATATGCTTAGGATTGATGTTGTTGTTTCTCCTTCCACTTGGTAGACAGTAACATCTAGACCAAGTCCATGAACCCGTGTGGTCTCATAGAAGGAGGGGACGCAGCTTTTGGTGTGATGGAGCATCCGTAGGTAGAAGCCTGGCTTGACTCCGTGACGCTGAAGAAGGAGGGCAGTGCCTTCCGGAAGGACATTTTAGGGGGGAACTACCCCTCATTGGCATATTGTACGGGAGAAAACCCAGAAAACTCCCAGCAGGTAGTTCGACTCAGTAGGCAAGATGGTGAATATCACAAACGCCATCGAGGCTCATCGCTTTTTGCGTCCTGTTGGCCAATTGGCTAGCGCTCTGACATTTGGTCCCACATGCTTCAGGTTCGAATCGTGGCGGTGGCATGGATGTTTATGAGTGATTCGGAATCCTCGCTAAACTGTAAGTCTCGGTCTCATGAGACTAAAGTGTGCACAAATTGACCGTAGAGCGACAAACCAAACCAAACCTCGCATTTTGAAACTGCGCCTGCAACAGCCTAATACTCATCAACGGGGCCCGTTGCCACTAAGCCACGAGTCTGGCTCAGGATGGATGTAGGCCTTATTAATAACGAAATCAAACTGATTTTTAAGATTGTTATCCAGGTTGCAATTATGCTTGTATTCCTATTGCTATTAAGACGAAAAATAAAATGAAATTACGGTGCTACACTATTTATTTGTATTATGTCTTCATTTGTATTATTATTTAAAAAGAAAAAAAAATCAAAGTCGTTTATTATGGCACACGCCACTATTAATATATTACAAAACATAAATTCATCGTCCAATCTATTATTCCATGCTTCAGGAAATCGCTATTTCAGGAATACTCAACAACCCGGGCCCATTCGTCACCCACCCTGAACAAAGGACAGGCACCTTTGGTGCAGGTTGTCTCTGGAAACCTTCAGGGCCGCCCTTTCTGGGGGGGGATGATTCACCCGCCACAGGTGCCGCCTTTCCCGCCAGGTAGCAAGAGAGAGGATGCGGATGAGGTCACGTGGTTGGGAAACGGAACAGAAGTTCCTCTCCATTATCTGCGTGTTGATGGATCGCTGTTGTTTCTCTACAAAAACCTCTATTAATCTCTGCGGTGGCTTCTGTTGGGCTGATGTAGGTGTTTGGGCAGCACTGCGAGTAGGGATTGAAAGAGCTGAAGTGAAGTGGTTGGGGACTCTCCACAATTAACCCCTTTGCCATTCTCCGTGCCTCCCCCTTTTTTTTTTTATTTGATTGCGTTTCGTCATATGTGTGCGGGGAGAGTAGATTTTTGAGTACCCACTTGTACCACACAATGCTTTTCGAAAAGATAATTTATGCAAATAGATTTTAGATTGGGCGGTGGAGGAACAAGGGACTCTTAAAGGGGATTTTTTTTAGAATGGCTTTAATGGTTTTTCCTTTTTTTTTTTTTTTTTTTTTTTTTTTTTTTAAGACGCTGGTACCTCGATATACTTTTGTTCTTAATCCGTTGTGGAAAAAAGAGGAATGAATGTCTTTAGAGGGCGCTGCGACGCCAAGTTAATTGGGCGAAAGAAGTGCGAGTTTGAGAGCGTGCTTGGAAAGCGAGAGAGAGAGAGGTAACCTTAGAAGTGTGAAAGGTATATTGAGAGAAATTAAGTTGTATGGCATTACAGATTAGAATGTGTGGCATTACTATTAATTTGTAAATATTGTACAAAGTTTTTAATTATTCCTAGTATGTGTAATAAAATAGTTAAGAATTAATTCAAGAGAGCTAATTTATTTTGAACCACCAACAACATTTGTGAATAACTAAAAGAACCCGGTGTTTGACGAATTCATTTCTTCTACGTGTTTTCCGTCACCGTTACAGATACTTGGATCTGTGGACTTGTACCAAACGAAATTTCCTATCAGAAATAAAAGAAAAATGAAAAATTTGTTCCCATACAAAAATTTGTATTGTTAATGATGGTGAGGGACCTGATGACCGAGCGGCTCTTGGTGTTTCGGGTTCGAGTCCCGGCGGTGCCATGGATGTTTCTAGTGAATCCACTTTAAACCATAGGTCCCTGTCTAATAGGATCGCAGAGCGTTGAGTGGGTAATGTGACTCGCGTACGTAGCCTATCTTCAAGCTATGCATGCCCCCTAGGTAGTGTTCAATGAGTAACAGCGGTGCAGCCCTTGCTTATGACATAAAGATTAACTGTTTCTGAATTGTCAGCTGTATTAGGAGAACAACAATAAAAAAAATACTTACTGTTAATGACATGTTATTAATGGATCCATATTAAAATAATTTAAATATTGTTTAATACTAAAATACATAAAAAAAGTTTTTAATGAAATTTTTGTGTGTATTTGAGTGGGTCCCTGGAGGGTTTGGAATTCACAATTGGACCCGGTAGGTAGCGCTGTAATAGATGTAATTCTTCTGTACGTGTGTTTGTCACTGAACTCCTCCTAAACGATTTGGATTTTTTTGCGCATGTTTGACACAACATGGAGACCTGTTTTTAGGCTACCCCCCTTGTTGTAAGTCGCTACTAGAGGGTGCTGCAGTATACCAACTTCTATACAGTTAAACCTATAGCCATGAAAATGGGGGATAATATGTATTCGAGTATGGATCATAGATTCGCGCTACCCCCTTTGTAGTAAGTCGCCACCAGAGGGTGCTGTAGCATTTCATCTTATAGACCATTGAAAGGAAATCCCTGAAAAGCAGTATGCACATATATTGGAACGTGGAGAATACATTCGTGATATATCATTTTCTATATTGCATCTTTTTTTATTTTTTTTTAGCAGGACAATGTATGCTGGGTTCTGCTAGTACAGGGGTCTCCAAACTTTCCAGCCTTAGCGCCATACTGTTTACTCCAATAAGTACCAAGGGCCAAAACCGTTTTAGTTTTTCTGCCGGTATCTATAATTTCTGTGCGAGCATACGCTTGCTAACTATAAACTATTGTCAGTGAATAATCACAATTACATACACTGAAGTGACAAACGTCATGGGATAGCAATATGCAAATTTTCAGATGGCAGTAGCATCGCGTAGAACAGGTATAAATGCGCAGTGCTTTCATTTCTGTTCAAGTTATTCATGTGAAGAGGTTTTGTCGTGATGATGACTGCACGACGGGAATTAACAGACTTTGAACGCGGAATGTTAGCTGGAGCTAGACGCATGGGTCATGCCATTTCGGAAATCGTTAGGGAATTCAACATTCCCAGATCCACTGTGTCAAGAGTGTGCCGAGAGTATGAAATTTCAGGCATAACATCCCACCATGGACAGCGCAGTGGTCGACCGCCTGCACTTAACGACCGAGACCGGCGACGTCTGCAAAGAGTCGTAAATTCTAACAGACAAGCAACACTGCGTCAAATAACCGCAGAAATCAATGTGGGACGTACAAGGGACTTGTCTGTTAGAACTGTGCGGAGAAATTTGGCTTTCTTGGGCTATTCCAGCAGAAGACCGACTCGAGTGCCTTTACTGACAGAACGACATCGCTTGCAGCGACTCTCGTGGGCACGTGAGCATATCGGTTGGTCCCTAGATGAATGGAAAACCGTGGCCTGGTCCGATGAGTCACGATTTCAGTTGGTAAGAGCTGATGGTAGGGTTCGAGTGTGGCGCAGACCTCACGAAGCCATGGACCCAAACTGTCAGAAAGGCACTGTTCAAGCTGGTGGTGGCTCCGTAATGGTGTGGGCTGTTTTTTCATGGCATGGACTTGGTCCTCTGGTGCGACTGGACCGAACATTGACTGGAAAGGCTTATGTTCAGCTACTTGGAGATCACTTGCAGCCATTCATGGACTTCATGTACCCAAACAACGATGGGATTTTTATGGATCACAATGCGCCATGTCATCGGGCCACAACTGTTCGCGATTGGTTTGAAGAACATTCTGGACAATTCCAACGAATGATCTGGCCACCTAGATCACCCGACATGAATCCCATTGAGCATTTATGGGACATCATCGAGAGGTCTGTTCGTGCCCAAAATCCTGCACCATCAACGCTTTCGCAATTATGGACGTCGATCGAGACAGCATGGCTCAATATTCCTGCAGAAGACTTCCAACGACTTGTTGAGTCCATGCCACGTCGAGTTGCTGCACTTCGCCGGGCGAAAGGAGGGCCGACACGATATTAAGAGGTATCCCATGACTTTTGTCACTTCAGTGTAAATGTTATTAGTATTTTTTTGCAAGTGGATAACCACGCGGTTTCATTCGTGTTAATTTGGCTTTTCCACTCCTGAGAGATTTTCAGGATATATATGTTCTATTCAGGATATATACATTCCAAACATCGACATACACACATATGCGATACTCTTTACCCCAACATAACTACCGAGGGTAACCGCGGGATGTTCACTAGTTTATAATGTTAGTGGTATTCATGTCAATTATTTGTTAGTTGTTATACTTAAGTTTTCTGCGTATTATGCTTGTCATGAAGCTTTACCTAGCAAGTCAATAAAACCGAGTTATTATCATTCTGTGTTTTTTTATTCAACTTATTACAGCAACAATAAGCTATTCGCTGTCGCGGGCCGTAGTTTGGAGACCCCTGCTCTAGATGTTGCTGTCGACCAAGTTGGATGAGAAACAATTATAGCATCAATCCTCAGCATATCAAATGAAGAAAAAAAACGATACCCGGAGAGATGTCTGGGGATGAATTATTCTTTTCCCTGTGGTGGCTTGACGTAAATAACGTAATAATAATACGTACGCTAATAAACGTATTCTATAAACTTCGTTTATACTATACGTTTATTATCATCATAACTGGCTCGACAGCCCGTTGTGGGCCTTGGCCTTCTTTACAAGATCCAGCCAGGCTGTTCTCCTCTTGGCCGTGGACCTCCAATTTTTTTTTTTTTTATCCTAATAACATCAAAATCGGAGTCGACCCATCTCTTTTTTCGGCCTTCCCCTTGGTACTAGCAGCTAGTACATAACTAAAATTTAACCCAGCTTAGTTTCCTGTAGCTTTTCCATACTTGGTCGAGGAACACAAGATGCCAGAAAGAACTTCACCACAGGATGTTTTGGAAATGTCACACTATCTGATCACACACTTTTTGTTTTTGCATTCCAGATAAAACTGTTACGGGTTGTTTGGGATTTGCTGGAGTGTTACTTCTCTACAAAGATTCTAACATCCATCCACTTCACAAAGATTTTGAGGCACGCAAGTCATTTCAAACAAAGGTCGTACACCAAACAAAATTGTTCACGTCCAAACAGGACGTTGCATCAAGCTGGACTCATTCCAAAACAAAGTGAGGAATCCTTAAGCTTATTTTTTGTGGTCCAAAGCAACCTGGTGAATTTTTGCCATCCTCATCAGTCTATTTCAATTCTTTGAATTTCAGTGTCATCGGTTCGTCATTCTCATTTTTTCACAAACCACTGTCAGCGTTTCATCGTGACTTTTCTAGTGACCCGTATATGGCACTTGATAAACGGGTCACCAGCATGTAAAATGATAAGTAATTAAAAAAAAATTGTCAGCCATAATTCATTACAAATAAGTAAAAAAAAAATCAAGTTCAAAAGACTACAGATTACCATTTATATAACATATTTGGAATAAAGTCAAATTCAAAAGACTACAGAATAACTTTTTCATAACCTATACATAAAACCACAATCAAAAGACAGCAGATTAAGTTTTATATAACATATACATGAAATAAAGTCATATTCAAAAGACTACAGATTAACCTTTTATATAACCTATACATAAAATCGTATTCGAAAGTCTACAGATTAACTTTTATAAAGTCTATACATAAAAATAATATCATATTCAAAAGACTGCAGATCAATTTAAAGGTAAAAAAAAAAAAATCACATTCAAAAGACTACAGATTATCTTTTATAAAGTCTATTCAAAAGACTGCAGATCAATTTATACGTAAAAAAAAAAAAAAATCATTCGTACGGTCACGATCTATAAAATTTTTCATGAATTTATTTCCATTTTTTAAATGTATAACAAATCTGAATTTCAATGTAAGTGTTACATATGTGAAACATCAAATATTCCATAGGTGTAAAAATAAGAAAAATTTTCCCATTTTTAATGTTCCTCGTTTGCTATTTTTTTCCATCTTCAATTTGTCTATATAAAGCCGTCATACGCGTGCCAATGTTAGGAGACCTGAATATTAATTTCCCCACATAAAATCCTCTGGAGCCTAAGAATTGTCCGCCGTAAATTTTTTGTTATCGAAAAACTGTTAATTCGCCATTATTTATTCCGAAGGCTAACCGTGCTGGTTACAGTTTTTCGATTTTCCTTCGCTTAACGGCGATCTTACAACAGCACATATCACCCCATTTCATGGTCGAAAAACTTTATGGCCAAATTTTATGCTCCTTAAATATGATAAACATTCTAGTTCTGAGCATTTCTGAACGTAAATATTAAACTTTACATTCAATCTTGACACCATTTTAACATAAAATCAAAAATTGAGTATAGATTTATTGTGATGTTCATGTATTCTTGTTCGTAGCAGAATTATGCAGTGTTTGTTATAAATTCTTGAGCAGACGATTTTAAAGAGAAAAAAAAAAAGACTTCAACTTTTATAAAGATTTTTAAATTATTTTTATGAATTATTGTATGGAAAAAAGTATATTAAATTATTATTATTATTTATTTATTTTTTGTAAATTAAATAATACATAAAGTAAATAGTATTTGTAAAATGTAGTTTCACAGACAATTCTAAAGAGAAGAAATGACTTCAACTGTTGTAACGATTTTTAAATTATTTTTTTGAATTGTCATGTGGAAACGAAAAGAGTATTCGATTATTATTATTATAAATAGTATTATTATTTTGTAAATTAAAAAATAATAAATAACGTAAAGAAAGTATTTGTAAAATACTGTTTCCCAGACGATTCTAAGGAGAAGAAATGACTTCAATTATTATAACGTTTTTCAAATTATTTTTATGAATTATCGTATGGAAAAAAAAGAAAATTGGATTTCTTTTTCTTTCTTTTTCAATTATTTATTTATTTTATAAATTAAATAAAAAATAACGTAAAGACAGTATTTATAAAATATTATTTCACAGACGATTCTAAAGAGAAGAAATGACTTCAACTATTA
Source organism: Caerostris darwini (assembly GCA_021605075.1). Classification (NCBI taxonomy): domain Eukaryota; kingdom Metazoa; phylum Arthropoda; class Arachnida; order Araneae; family Araneidae; genus Caerostris; species Caerostris darwini. The sequence continues at coordinate 56,766 of BPLQ01007815.1, forward strand.
TAAAGATTTTCAAATTATTTATTTATTTATTTTTGAATTATCATATGGAAAAAGAAAAGTATATTGGATTATTATTTTTTATCTATTTTATTTATTTTTGTAAATTAATTAATAAATAACATGAGGATAGTGCTTGTAAAATATAGTTTCACAGATGATTTTAAAGAGAAATGACTTCAGCTATAAAGATTTTCAAATTATTATTTCGAATTATCATTTGGAAAAAAAAAAAACAGAATATTGGGTAATTATTATTATTTTTTATTTATTTTATTTAATTAATTTTTTATTTTTCAATTTTTTTAAATGCTTTTTTATTTATTTATTTATTTTTATTTATTTATTTATTTTTTTTATTTATTTATTTATTTTTGTAAATTAAATTATAACTACCGTAAAGAGATAATTTGTAACATTTACTTTCACAGACGATTCTAAAGAGAAGAAATGACTTCAACTGTTATAACGATTTTTAAATTATTTTTTAAATTATCGTATGGAAGAAAAGAATATTCGATTATTATTTTTTTTTTTAAATTAAATAATAAATAACGTAAAGAGTGTATTTGTAAAATTTAGTTTCACAATCGATTCTAAAGAGAAGAAATGACTCCAACTATTTTAACGATTCTTAAATTATATTTTTGAATTATCGTACGGAAAAAAAAGAACATTCGATTATTATTATTATTATTTTGCAAATAAAATAATAAATAACCTAAAGAGAGTATTTGTAAAATACTGTTTCACAGATGATTCTAAAGAGAAGAAATAACTTCAACCATTTTAACGATTTTTAAATTATTTTTTGAATTATCGTATGGAAAAAAAAGAATATTCGATTATTATTATTTTGTAAATAAATAATAAATAACGTAAAGAGAGTATTTGCATAATATAGTTTCACAGATGCTTCTAAAGAGAAGAAATGACTCCACCTATTATAAAGATTTTCAAATTATTATTATTTTTTTTTTTAATTATCGTATCGGAAAAAAATGAATATACGATTATTATTATTATTATTTTGTAAATTAAATAATAAATAACGTAAAGAGAGTATTTGAAAAATATAGTTTCTCATGTGATTCTAAAGAGAAGAAATGACTTCAACTATTTTAACGATTTTTTAAATTATTTTTTTGAATTATCGTTCTGAAAAAAAAATATTCGATTATTATTATTATTATTATTTTGTAAATAAAATAATAAATAACGTAAAGATAGTGTTTTTAAAATACTATTTCCCAGACAATTCTAAAGAGAAGAAATAGCTTCAACTATTATAACGATTTTTAAATTATTTTTTGTGAATTATCGTTTGGAAAAAAAAAAATTGGATTATTATTATTTTTATTTATTTATTTATTTTTGTAAATTAAATAATAAATAACCTAAAGATATTGTTTGTAAAATATTGTTTTACAGACGATTCGAAAAAGAAGAAATGACTTCAACTATTATAAAGATTTTGAAATTATTATTTTTTTTTTTAATTATCGTATAGGAAAAAAATGAATATTTTATTTATTTATTATTGATTTTTAAATTATTTTTTGGGAATTATCGTTTGGAAAAAAAAAATTGGATTATTATTATTTTTATTTATTTATTTATTTATTTTTGTAAATTAAATAATAAATAACCTAAAGATATTGTTTGTAAAATATTGTTTTACAGACGATTCGAAAAAGAAGAAATGACTTCAACTATTATAAAGATTTTGAAATTATTATTTTTTTTTTTTTTAATTATCGTATAGGAAAAAAATGAATATTTTATTTATTTATTATTGATTTTTAAATTATTTTTTGGGAATTATCGTTTGGAAAAAAAAATTGGATTATTATTATTTTTATTTATTTATTTATTTTTGTAAATTAAATAATAAATAACCTAAAGATATTGTTTGTAAAATATTGTTTTACAGACGATTCGAAAAAGAAGAAATGACTTCAACTATTATAAAGATTTTGAAATTATTATTTATTTTTTTAATTATCGTATAGGAAAAAAAAATGAATATTTTATTTATTTATTATTGATTTTTAAATTATTTTTTGTAAATTATCGTTTGGAAAAAAAAAAAAATTGGATTATTATTATTTTTATTTATTTATTTATTTTTGTAAATTAAATAATAAATAACCTAAAGATATTGTTTGTAAAATATTGTTTTACAGACGATTCGAAAAAGAAGAAATGACTTCAACTATTATAAAGATTTTGAAATTATTATTTATTTTTTTTTAATTATCGTATAGGAAAAAAATGAATATTTTATTTATTTATTATTGATTTTTAAATTATTTTTTGGGAATTATCGTTTGGAAAAAAAAATTGGATTATTATTATTTTTATTTATTTATTTATTTTTGTAAATTAAATAATAAATCACCTAAAGATATTGTTTGTAAAATATTGTTTTACAGACGATTCGAAAAAGAAGAAATGACTTCAACTATTATAAAGATTTTGAAATTATTATTTTTTTTTTTTTTAAATATCGTATAGGAAAAAAATGAATATTTTATTTATTTATTATTGATTTTTAAATTATTTTTTGGGAATTATCGTTTGGAAAAAAATGGAGAAAAACACCGGAATTTTTTTTGTAAATTATATAATGAATCCAATAAAGATAGTTTAACTATAAGTTGTTGTTGTTTCTTATCCCACTTGGCTGGCCAAGCCCACGAGCCCATATGGACTCATGATTGAAGGGGAAGGAAGCAGCTTCTGTTGTGATGGAGCACCCGTAGGTAGAAGCCTGACTTTTGCTCCGTGACGCTCTTACAGTCATTTTAAAGTGGATTCCGAACCACTACAAACCTCCATGGCACCGTCGGGATTCGAACCCGAAACCTGTGGCACCGAGCGCCAGAGCGCTAGAGACACTCGGCCATTCAGGTCCCAAGTCAGGTAACTATAAGTTATGTACAATTACAATATAAGAGTATACAATAAATATGAAACAAATTTAAATATACAACAACACTATTTAAAACTCTTTAAATTTTCACAGTAAATAAATTTCTTTTAAATATAATTTTTTTGAAGTCAATGACTACTTTTGTAGATTTGCCTTAAAAGAAGTTTCTGTTCCACAAGCCCAAAAAGCAAGCAAAATGAACTGGAACAAATGTTATGTTGCCCAACCCACCACCATCCAAAAAGTGAAGTATCTGGTAACTTGTTTTCATAAAAAACATTTACATCCTCCTAAAAAAATAAAACCAACTAAAAATGCTCGATCCGTGTTTATAGAATCGGCAATAAAAACAAGACAGTAAAGACAGAGAACAAGTGTTATGTATAATAAGGTTCCCACTATTTTAAATCGAATACTTCATTTTGACATCTGTTTATTCTTCGAACGTCATCTTCTCGTGAAGAATCATTCGATGGAATTTGCAATTTTGTTCTTGATATTCTTGAGACATTTGAAGTGTAAGTGGTTTTTTTTTTCCAATTCGTAAACATGTGGTAACAATCCAGCGACATATAAAAATATTCTTGTTTTGGCTCCAGAATTATTTATATTTCAAATATAGTAAAGTTCTGTAGATATTTTTGAATGATCGTTCTATGAATAATATCCAGAATTATTTATATTTTAGATATAGTAAAGTTCTGTAGATATTTTTGAATGATCGTTCTATGAATAATATCCAGAATTATTTATATTTTAGATATAGTAAAGTTCTGTAGATTTTTTTAATGATCGTTCTATGTTCAGAATTATTTATATTTTAGATATAGATATTTTTGAATGATCGTTCTATGAATAATATCCAGAAATTATTTATATTTTAGATATAGTAAAGTTCTGTAGATTTTTTTGAATGATCGTTCTATGAATAATATCCAGAATTATTTATATTTTAGATATAGTAAAGTTCTGTAGATTTTTTTAATGATCGTTCTATGAATAATATCCAGAATTATTTATATTTTAGATATAGTAAAGTTCTGTAGATATTTTTGAATGATCGTTCTATGAATAATATCCAGAATTATTTATATTTTAGATATAGTAAAGTTCTGTAGATTTTTTTGAATGATCGTTCTATGAATAATATCCAGAATTATTTATATTTTAGATATAGTAAAGTTCTGTAGATTTTTTTGAATGATCGTTCTATGAATAATATCCAGGATTATTTAAATTTCAAATAAAGTAAAATTCTGTAGATTTTTCTTGAATGATCGTTCTATGAATTATATCCACGATTATTTAAATTTCAACTATAGTAAAGTTTTGTAGATTTTTTGAATGATCGTTCCATGTATAATGTCCAGATTATTTAAATTTCAAATATAGTAAAGTTCTGTAGATTTTTTTTCTTTTTTTGGATAATAGTTCTATGAATAATATCAAATATTATTTCAATTTCAAATGAATTAAAGTTCTGTAAGTTCTGTAATTTTTTTATTATCGTTCTATGAATAATATTCAGGATTATTTAAATTTCAAATATAGTAAAAGTTCTGAAGTAGGGGTTTTTTTTTTTTAAAGAATCGTTCTATGAATAAAAAGATAAATGAATAAAATGAACGAATTTTGAATTTTAATGTTTAAATTATAATCTAAAGAACCAACAGAAAAAAAAGAAGAAAACCCTTTTTGATAATCAGTAAACGACACAAATAATGATGCGTGGATATAAATAAAATTAATAATTCCGTAATTATTTCTAATAATGAACTACAATAACGAAAACGGGGAAATCTGATCTGATTCTAGGATAGCAATTCGTAAACATCCAGCAGAAATGATTTTTTAATCTGCGAGGACTTGGAATGAATTTATTTAAAGACAAAAAATTCGATTATTTAATATGTTAACAGTTAACTGAGTTTGTAACTGGTATGAAAATGAATGTGTAATTTCACAAGGACCTAAATCTTTACATTTTCAATATTTATATAATTATTAACTTTGTGTTTAATATGTGTGTGTTCTTCATATAAACCGTTAGAGTTTCTAATTATATATATTTTTTAGTCGACATTATCAAAGGTCTTTAATCATAAAAAAAGAAATGAAAGGGCATTTGAGTTGGAAACTGATTAATTAATAATATATATATACATAAAATATAAATAAATAAATAAAAAATTGTAGTATTTTTCTTTCTGTATTTAACTCAAAGTTGAGTGATTTTTTTTAAAAACAAAAGTTAAAACCAAATTCTGAAGGGGCCTGATGGCCGAATGGCTAGCTCTCTGGCGTTCGGTACCACAGGTATCGGGTTCTCAAATCCCGGCTTTGCCCATGGGTGTTGTAGTGGTTCGGAATCCACTTTAAACTGTAGGTCCCAGTCCTAATAGGAGCGTTGCGGGGGCATTGGCTTATCTTCGAGTTACACGCGCCCCCTGGGACATGCAAAGTGAGTAACATCGTTGCAGCCTTTATGGCGAAAGATCACGGTCTATTTGCCTGCTGCATTAGAAGAAAAAAAAAAAAAAAATTCTGAGCGAATAAAATTGCATATTTTTTTTAAATGTTCGATATAATTATGCTATCTTATATCCTTCATATTTCTTTTAAATTTTAAAAATTTTACAGATAATTTACAAATGATCTGTGTATAATAAATATAATAAAGTAATATAAATAATGTTTACAAAAAATAAATAAAAGATCTGACTGCGCCGATATTAAGGTTACCCATATAAAATTTATAATTATGTTAAGAACAAAACTCATAACAGTAGTCTTAAAAAATAAAAATAAAAAACTACAGAATCCCAAACGATTTTCTTTCCTTGAAAAATCTCCTTTTCCTTTTGAAATAGAATTATCTTCGCTTTCACCAGACGATTTTTTAGAAGATACAATAAATAATAGAATAATAATTAGAAAAAATAATGAATAATAATAATGATATTGTTAATAATAAAAATAATCGGCTGAGTCTATATACAGATTACCCATAAAATTTAGAATTTAATGCAAGAACAAAACGCATAAACTTCGATCTTAAAACAAACAAACGAACTACAGAATTTCAAACGATATTCTTTCCTTCAAAAAATCTCCTTTTCCTATTGAAATAGAATTATCTTCGCTTTCAAAAGACGATCTTTTAGAAGAAATAATAAATAACAGAATAATATTTAGAAAAAAAAATAATAATATCAATAATAATAAAAATTATATAGCTGAGCCTATATACAGATTACCCATAAAATTACCCACAAACTAATTACTAATTTTTCTTTTCTTGAAAAATCTCATTTTCACTTTGAAATAAAATTGTTCTTTGCTTTCACCAGACGATTTCTTGGAACAATTTTTACATTATTTATTTGTATAATTATTAGCTCGTAATAAAAATAAATAAATAATAAATAAAATAATAAACACATGATAATTTTAATAAATTTCGAAAATAATCGAAAAACTACGCTCTCAAAAATCAATACCTATAATTTTATGGGTAATAATTAATTATTAATTATTTAAATATGTATATATGTATATATTAATTATTTATTAAAGTATTATTATTTATTAGGCTTGTTGTGATGTTGAGACGGCCCTGCTTCGAGCTCTCGTGCACCACCTGTTGACGCATTCCGAATCTCATACCGAAAAAGATTATCCAATTGCAAATATTGCCCATCTCAGAGAAGGAAATCGTCTGGCCCACCCCTTCTGTTTGATTCTTTGTCGTCTGGCATTTGACGAAAAGGAGGCATTCTGCAACATTAGAAGGGGGAGGTGGGCATTGTTAAAGCGATCCCACATTCGGTAAGTGGGGTTGCGAGGGGAATGGGAGGGGGATGGGGGATGATCGGAGGTGCGGAGCAGAGCAAACGATCTCATTTTGAGGTGTGATGACTGGCGAACGAGGGTGGTCGTTTGCGCTTGTCACAATCGTTTTCTAGTATGAGACGCAAACGGTGGAGCTGGAAACTGGATGGTGGTTTCAGGTGAGTGAACGATTCTTGCTCGAATTATTAAAATAAGAGGTTCTAGCATCCAAAAGACCAGGTTCGAACGTAGGGCACTTACCAGAACCCCCCGCCCCTAAACTATTTCGTATCATACATTTCAATTACATTTAATGTGTTTTGCTATTTCAACACTTTATATTTTTCACTACACCAAGTAAAAAAAAAAAGTGTTCGTTAGTTTATTTTTATAATTTATTTATCTAATTCCGGGCATTATTTTATAATGAATATTATTTCTAGATAATGAATAATAATAATCAAAATATAATATAATAATATAGATAATAAATAATCAAAATATAAAAAACCTAGACTGCTTCGCCCCATATTAGCTTTTTTGGAAAAATTCTGCACTGTTCTCAATCGAGTGCACAGTGAATAATACTAATAATAAAGCTCCCATGAATAAGTAGGATGATTGATGTTATTTTGCAGAAATTGTTCTCACACACGGGCATTGTTAGGGCAATATTAAAATAGCTCTTATTTTTATTTATTTATTTAATTAAATAAAAAGTCGCTGCGATCAGAAATGTTTCAATTCCAATAAAGTTTCAGTTTTGAAAATGATTGCTTTCAAATGACTTGAGTTATGACTTGATGTCAATCGTCAATGCAATGGCAGGCCTATAGCAGATTCAGCGTTATTCGGGGTACATCAGACTAACTATATTGTATACAGTCGTGGCACCATAGTAACAGTAGTTATGTTAATCGTAAACAAATAGCACCAAGTAGATAGATTAAAAAAATCATCCTATAAATAAGATGTTTTCTTTTAAAACTTATTATATTACTTATTAAAGCAAAACAATATATAAATAAGTAAATATCGTTTGTTAGTTTTTTAAAATTTTATTAAAAAAAAATTCAAAAACAAAATTATGTGTGTTTGGGTGCATGCTTTAAAATCCCGATTAAAATAGTATAAATCCTACTTTAAATTTTCTTTTTCCCTTTTGATATCTTATCAATTAGCTTTTAAAGTTTATAGCCTTCTAAAATATCACGGAATAATGTCGTTATTATGATGATTCATGTTTACAATACAAATGTTTTATTATAATAACAAATGCATAAAAAATAAAAAATAATATAAAAAATAAAAAATAAACACAAAAATATGTTTTTACTTGCTTCTTTTTTTAGCTAAAATTAAATAGCAATAATCGCAAATTATGGTATATAAACTCTCTTAAATTCATTTTTAATTTACATCAACAAATTGGTTTACACCAATCTTACAACAAAAGTTTTAAATAAATTCACATAAACATAACGACAGCAAGGCAAAAAATTTCAAAAGTGTTATCTACGACTGTAAACTAGCATCCAAGAGTGCAGATTCCTAAAATGCATGTTTTAAAATGCCGGCCGCTTTGATCTGTGGTTATTTGCCCCTGGAATGGAAGACTTGTAGCAGATTCAGCGTTACCTAGGACAGCCACCAAAGTCTGTTATTCTACACCCCACCCCCTTCCTGTGGCAGCCTAATTGAGAGCGACATCTGGGTCAATTTACACTTCCTCAATCTGAAAGGAAGGACTTCCCGGATTTCTATCATGCCCATCCCAGGCATAGACGCGAGAAACGGTTACGGTTACAGTTTCAGATCAGAAACGAAAAGTATTTCTCACCAGTCCCAATTATTATTTTTTTTTGTTCCAATGCAGCTGGCAAACACTTTAGACAGCTTTGTCTTGGATGCCTTAAGGCAAGCGCTGCACAGACGTTACTCACTTCGCATTACCCAGGGGGCGCGTGTTACTTGAAGATACGGACGCGGAGTAACAATGCCCCCGCAACGCTCTACGATCCTATTAGGACCGGGACCTACGGTTTAAAGTGGATTCCGAACCACTACAAACATCCATGGCACCGCCGGGACTCGAACTCGAAACCTGTGGTACCGAGCGCCAGAGCGCTAGCCACTGGGCCATTCAGGCCCCCGGTCCCAATTATTAAAATATAAATTTTTTCGTTGTTAAAAAATTTCTTCTATAGTAAAACTGAGTGATTTATAAACAAGTAATATAAAAAAATTTTTTAAGCCAATTCCGACTTTTTTTTTTTTTTTCACTCTATTGCAGAAAGTCCTTTATAAATAATGTTCATTCATTTTTTTAAGTTAGAAAAAATTCTCTCACACATACACACTTTCCATCTCTCTCACTCATTTATTCATGTGTTTCAATTTCCATTTTGTTCCCTCCTTGACTAGAACCTAGAATGAAAAAATACATTTTTTTCCAGCGCTTCTTCCACGCTTCGCCACTGACGGTATTTATTCCTCAATTTATATCCTGCTTAATATCTTATAGAAGAGAAATTTCTTTCTCCCCAATAAAACTAAAATGTATTAATTAAATTTAATGAATGAATTAATATTTGAAAAAACTGTATTAACATCCAGTGTCATCCACTACAAGTTAAAAAAAAAATGTATTTGAACTCGAGTGGATGAATAAAAAGTATTTTATGAACGGTTGAAAATTTGAACAAGATATATATAGGGAGAGTGTGAGCTAATAGGAGGATTTGAAAACGATTGGTAAAAGCAGATTATTAAGGCAGGATTCAACAATTTTGATCAGCATAACATTAAAACTGTCACGTGATTGAGTTATGCCTTATTTTGGTGTAATTAGCTTTTAGCTAGTTGAACCGTCTGTGAAACATATTCTTTGTCAAAACTATGTGTTATAATGAAGATGTTTTATTTTTTTGCAGTTAATTTCTTGTAATTAAATTATGTGTCATGTTATAGCTATAACATGAAATAAGCATTCAGTTATTTTTTAAATTCATCATCAAAAACGTTTAACGTTAAACGTTTTTTAAATTCATCATCAAAAACGTTCATTGTTCGTAGTTCATAGTTTTTTAACCCATAATATTGGATGCTTAAACCTCTTTAAATAAGCATATTCGTAAAAATATACTTTTTCTAATATTAAAATACTTAAATTTAATTAAAAATGTTAAAAAAAAATCACACGTTTTTTAAAGTTAATTATTACCATTGAAATATTATAACTAATTATATTTTCTACTCTCAAAAATACATTTTAAAAATAAATAAATAAAATCTAAGGATTGTAATGTTAAAAAATAACAAAAAATATTGTCTAGATATACACATAGAAATAATCTATCTATTTTTTTTTTCAATATATATATATTTTTTATCTTATTAAAATAATATTTTTTTTATTAAATTTGTAAAAATAAAATTCAAAAATAAGTTAAATATATAAGTAATTTTTTTGCAGTTGAATTGTGATGTTATATAATATCTAAATGTGTATCTGTGATGCTATATACTATTTTTATCTGTGATATTATAGGATATTTGTATTTGTTATATAGTATCTGATCGTGAAAAATTGTTTGCAAATATTCCAATGGTGTCGAAAAAAATATTTTCATTTGATAATCTGATTTCATTTTCACAACGAATCACTTTTATCGAACGTATATCAAAATAGCATCATTTTGAAAAAAATAAATAAATAAATACATTTTTGGACCTCAAAAATTTCAGCAAAAAAAAAAAATAATAATAATAATAAATAAATAAATAAATATAAACATTCCAACAGATATCAATGATAAAAAGATATTGATAACGCTTGATAATTTATTATTAAAGAAATTTGTGACATAGTTTTTAAATTATTTTATGACATTTTTTCATTCCAATTTTTTGTATTAAAAAACAAGTAATATAAAAAAAATTTTAAAGTCAATTCTTACTTTTTTTTCACTCTATTACAGAAAGTCCTTTATACATAATTTCCATTCATTTTTTAAAGTTTATCTAGCGCCCTCTATTGTTAGATACATGCAACTTAAATCTAAAAAAAACTAAAATGAATTAATTAAATTTAATTAATGAATTAATATTTGAAAAAACTGTATTCACATCCAGTGTCATCCACTAAAAGTTAAAAAAAAAATGTATTTGAACTTGAGTGGATGAACAAAAAGTATTTTATGAACGATTGAAAATTTGAACAAGATATATATAGGGAGAGTGTGAGCTAATAGAAGGAATTGAAAAATACGAACAGAAAAATAATAATATTCTTTTTACTATCACATAAAAATGTGTTACAAATTAAAGTAGATTATTTTAACTTACAAAGCATCGTCTTTCTAAGTATTTGAAAATCTTATAATTGTATGTTTTGAAAAAAAACCAATGCTATTGATAATTTTTATTTAAAGAATGTTTATTCTTTTGTGTTAAGATTTAGAAGGTGTAATGTTTACACAAATCTACAACCTCTGTGGGTTTTTTTTATTTTTTATTTTTTACCCTTCCTTTTTTAATTGCACAACAGATATTAAGTAATAATCTTATCACGTTTATCGAACGCATAACAAAATAGCATCATTTCAAAAATGTAAAATTAAAAAAATAAAAATTAAGTTTTTAGACCTCAAAAATTTCATCTAAAAAATAAATATAAACACTCTAACAAAAATCAATAATATAAAACTACTGACCATGCTTGATTGTTTGGTATTAAAAAAATTCTTGACATAGTTTGTAAATTAAATTATGACATTTTATCATTCCAATTTTTTTATTATTAGTTATTTATTCTTTATTTTTATTTATTTTTTATTTATTAGCTATTATCCAATTAGTTATTTATTCCATTTCCTTCATTAAAAAAATGAAGTGGAAATCGCATCTGTAATCAAAATTTGCAGCGATTATAATAATAATAATAATTTTAAAAAAAAGAGCTGTTTTTTTTTTATTTATTTATAATTTTTTTTTTTTAATTAGATGCCACAAAAAGAAAAAATCTATTTTGAATGTGCATTAAAGTTTTATATAACTTGAATATACATTTATATATAAAAAAAAAATTAATCATTTGTCAATGAATTAAAATTCAATAACTTCCAATAACTGTTTTTTTTATAACAAACAGAAAAATAATAATATTCTTTAACTAAAAGAATATTATTATTTTAAATATAAAAGAATATTATTAACATAAAAATGTGTTGCACAATAAAGTAGATTATTTTAATTTAAAAACCATCGTCTTTCTATTTTGAAAATCTTGTACTAGTAATTGCACGTTTTGAAAACATCAGTGCTATTGATAATTTTTATTTAAATAATGTTTTTTCTTTTGTCTTACGTTTTAGAGGTGTAACGTTTTCTCAAATTTACAACCTTTGTGGGTTTTTTTCCTTTTTTATTCTTTTCCTTTCCTTAATTCCACAACAGCTGTTAAGTTAACCACACATCCACCTAAACAAGCCGAATGCTTAGAGGAGACGGGAACATTCACGCCCAATTTCATTGCTGTTAACCCTACGTCAAACGATACTTTTGGAGGATGTTTACTTTTCAACCTTGGCAACACTGGTTGAATGACATCACGGTGCGGAGGAGGGGGCGGCTGAAAAAGGGTGGTCATCAAAATTTATCGTTCGCAGCAGTGACATTTATGCATTTCTTTTTCGGATTTTTGTACACTTAAAAACATATTTCTTTCGAACAGATGCCATCGGAGGTGTTCTAACACAACAATCTGCTCGTTTCGTGCGCATGTCACGTGACCTGCGTATGGGAAAAACCGAAGTGGGTTGTTGATTTGGTTCAAAATTAAATTTTGAATAAGACTTTGGAAAGATAGTTTTGCATTTAAATTTAAATTAATTTTTAGCACTAAAATTTGCATTAAAATTTAAATTACTTTTCAGAATTAAAATTTACATTAATTTTCAGCATTAAAATTTTGCATTAAAAATTAAAATTAATTTTCAGCATTAAAATTTTGCATTATTATATAAAATTAAAATTTAAATTAAAAGCATTAAAATTTAAATTAATTTTTAGCATTAAAATTTAAATTAATTTTTAGCATTAAAATTTAAATTTTTATCATTATTATGCTTCTGTGAATTTCAATCAAATAATTTAATGAATTTATTAAAATTCATAGATTTTTTTTTTTTTATGAAATGGGCATGACTGTTAAATTTAAAATTAATTATTTAGATTTGCATTGCTTATATGTATCAAATATGTTAATAATTTATGCTCACGGAAATAAGTAAATTACTATATGAAACTGTATTCATTGCGCATTTTTATCCTTATTTTTCCCTTTTTTCTTTTTAAAAATTAGTTCATTAATTTTATTTATCCCTTTTTCAATTTTTTACCCTTTTTTAAATATTTCATTTAATATAAACCTATTATGTTAATTTTTTTCCCTCGCAGTGATATAACAATAATACCATGTTTTGGTATTATTTTTAAAAATATTATCCCTATAATTTAAAATTTAATTGGCAAACTAGTGAAAAATAATATTAAAATTGACTTTCAACTAAATATGATTTATTTTAAAAAAATAATTTGCAATTGTAAATTAATTTTTCTTTTAAGTTAGATAATATATAAATAAATGTATAAAATTTATCTTATGAATTGTAATGTATTTGAAAAAAATATCATACTGATAATTTATTATTTTGACTTTATTTACACAAAAATATTTAAATGAGTACAAAATAGAATTAAAAGTATAACACTGTTTAATAATGTATAATTTCCCTTATACAATATTTAAAAGTTGTGATTAAAAAAAAAAATCATGATATCCTATAAAAAAAATATTTTTTTGTTTGCTAAATATGAGGTTACCGAAATAACAATTAAAAGCCGAATCAAAATATCAATTTTAATCAACAGCTTATTAATTAAATATTATGATTTGTAAGATTTTAAGCTTTTAATTTGTCGTATCTAATAAAGAATAAATATCAAACTTTCATTATAATATTGTTTATATATTTTTTATCATTAAATATAACTTCATAATATGATAGCAAAGTAGCAATTTTATACACAAATTGATTGAACACAATCACTTATGTTATGAAATATTCATATAAATGCATACATAAATGTTCTTTTTATTTAAATATTTCTTTATATATATATATTTTTTTTACTATAATTAAATTATTGTAACAATGAATTGTCATTTTATTAGCAATAATAATAATAAAAATGATATATAATTTTATGATATAAAAATATATTAATGTATTGTAATAATTAAAAAAATTCCTAACTATATATATGTATATATATATATATCACTACAAATATTGTAATATTAGTTAATATTGTTATTATAAATATTGCAATATTGTAATATTATAAATATATTAATGTATTGTAATAATTTTTAAAAAAATTCCTAACTATATATATATATATATATATATATATAACTACAAATATTGTAAAGATTGTAATATTAGTATTTTAATATTAGTTATTATAAAATATTACTAAAAAGATTTTATATTTTATATTATAAGAATTTTTTTAAACATTATACAATACGATGTTGAAAACACAATAAATTATTTTCAGACGAGGTTTGATTTTAGCCCCTAATCAGCTACAATTATTCTGTGATCTAAAACCCCCCCTTTAAGTGATAAGGTATCCCATTATTTCCACTATCTGGAATGGCATCACTTCACAAATGAGCGATCGTGTTATTCAGTCGTCATGACAACGACGAGCGTGAGGCATGTAAACCAGCTGCCAACTCGGAGATTGCTATCTTGTTCCGAAATTCATGACGGAAGCACTCGTCTTCCCTCTCTTTACTCATCGGATTAACACACTTTTTTTTTATTGTTATACTTTGTATCGGAGCGAAAATACATTCACTTATTGGCACCTGTGAGATGTTGTTATTAAGTGTCTGCCGATTTACGAACATTTCTATTCATACCAGCTGTACAAATAAGAACTAGCTAATAATTGTAAATAAAAATAAAAATTAAAATAAATCGAAATTATGTATTCTATTCATAAAATAATAACTCATAAAAAATAATTTGATTTATAATTTTAATGGAGATCGAAATTATATATTCGATTCATAAAATAAAATAATAATTTGATTTATAATTTTAATGGAGATCGAAATTATGTATTCGATTTATGAAATAATAATTCATAAAATAATAGTTTGGTTTATAATTATAATGGAAATATTTTTTTTTAACTGAAAACGATTTAGCTATTATATAAAATTAGAAAATTACTTAGTTACTTTTATTATGAATTATATTATTATGGCACATTTAAGATACATTAATAATTAAGTCATAATTATTAGTGTGTCTTAAATGTGCCCTTTTATGTCTCTTTTAAGAGACATTAATAATTAAATCTTAAAACGAAGACATCTGAATAAATACAAAAATAAATAAAAACAAACATATAGAAAAATACGAATTATCAACAATAAAAGTTTTATTATTATTATTTTTTTTAATTATAAATTCTCTTTCACTCATTTTGTTATTTTTAATTTATTATATTTTCTACACAATTCTAATTAAGAATAATTATGAACAAGAGTGTTGGAAGCAAATTTTCAAAATAATCGTTAAATCGTTTCAAAATAATCGTTTAATCATTGCAATAGATAAAAAATAATTCTGAATTACATAACTTTAAAAATCTAATTAAATTGCGAATTAATGTTAAGTTTTTAATTACCTAACCTGTCTATAAATCTTACTCTACAATAAATTATTCATTTTTTGGGGGACTTTTCTTACGTTTTATTAATTAATTCAATCGGTTTCCTGTTAAAGTTTATTAGGAATAAATAATTATTATTAATAATATTTATTAATGAATTTAAAGTAATTCCGCTGTATATTTAAATGTTTGTTTTGATGTGAATAGTTTAAAGTAGAGGTAAATTAAAAGTAAAGAAATTAAACAAAATAGCTTTTTTTTTTTTCTAATTTGAAAGTATTAATGAATGAGATTGCAAACAGTTTTTTTTCTAACATTTTCGAATTTTTTATTTTTTATAAGAGTAAATATTGTCGGCCATCCAACTCCTGCTAATTTATGTTTCAAAATGAATGCCATAATAATTTTAGCATTTTACTCACTTTATTTTAAAATGTCTAAATATCATTAGTTTCTTGTAAAAAAAAATTATGTTCATAATCTTCAATTACAACAAATTAATTTAATTATTGATATCTAACTAATATGCATTAAAATCTAACGAACTAATTATCTACTTCATTTTTAACCACGAAAAAGATTTGACATTTAGATAGATATAAAAGGTCGATTTAATATCATAAAAGTCCTATCTAGTTTCACTAGAAATCTTTTATTCAGAATTCTATCTTCAAAGCAATTAAAAATATGCCATTTTTATTACTGTCAAAGAAGCGAAGATTTTTAACATTTTGGAATTGATTTTTTTTTTTCAATCTCAAAGCTCGTTGATAACGATGGATTAATACAAATTTTAAAATTCTTACATTTTACATAATTTATTTCAATCTAATAATTAAAAAATATTAAATTTTGTATTTATTTATATGCATAAAAAATATATAATTTTAAAATTGAAAAAAAAAAAAAAAAAAAAAAAAAACTTTTTTTTAAAAATATCTTATTATTGTTATTATTCAATAAAAAAAAATTTTTTTTTTTTTGATTCTAATCATACTGGAGAAAAAGAAAGCAACGATCAAAACATTATTTATTTTGATATATAAAAAAATATATAATTTTAATTAAAAATTAAAAATTTTTCTTTTTTTTAAATATCTTATTTTTATTCAATGAAAAACAAATTTTTTTCAATTCCTACTATTAGTTCACACTCTCTCTCAATATATATATAGCTTGTTCAAATTTTCAATCGTTCATAAAATACGTTTTATTCCTCCACTCAAGTTCAAATACATTTTTTTTAACTTGTAGTGGATGACACTTGATGATAAATACAGTTTTTTCAAATATTAATTAATTCATTAAATTAAATTAATTATTTTTAGTTTTTTCGAGATTTAAATTGCATGTATCTACCAATAGAGGGCCCCAGATGTAAGTGGAAAATTTCAACTTTATTTGTAAAGGACTTTTCTGCAATAGAGTGAAAAAAAAGTAGGAATTGACTTTAAAATCTTTTCATTATATTACTTGTTTTTGATTCTAATTATACTCATTTATTTCTTTGATTCTAATCATACTCATATATTTTACTCTAGGAAAAAAAGCAACAATCAAAACATTATTTATTTAAATATATAAGAAATATTAAATTTTAAAACTGGAATTTTTTTTTTTTTTTTTAAATATCTTATTATTGTTATTATTCATTCGAAAAAAAAAAAAAACTGATTATAATCATAGTTGAGAGAAAGAAAGCCAACAATCAAAACATTATTTATGTATATGAATTTAAACATCCAAATCAATGGCATTAAACATTTGTCATTCAAGGCTAATCAGGGCGAGATTATATTTAACAGAATTTTTTTTTATAACTACCTATGCCAAAAATCGCTTCCAAACTGGTTTTCATAACCTTTAAGTGAATAAATCAATAAAAATTTAATCTTCCACAACTAAACTTACAGACGATAAAATCTCACGGATTTTTCTGCGAATCCCAGTGGAAGGCGTTGTTTGTCAAACACACCTGCATAACACCTGAAAAGGAAGAAGGGAGGAGGGGGGAGGTGGAACGGATTGCAGGTGTTTAAACCCCATTCTTCACAAATGTTAAATGATCTTTAATCCTCGCACGTGCCATTACAAAATTATTAGTTTAGATCGTTTTATAGTTAAATTGAATTTCTTTTTTGCAGATGCAAACGATTTGGCAAAAAATTTGTTCTTTTTCAGTAGCTTAATTTTGTTCGATTTAAATGTTCCAAATTATAAAGTAAATAAATAAATTAATTAATTTTTTAAAAAAACTAGTTATACTAATGATTCTTCTATTATGTCAATTAATTTTTTCGATTGAGTTTTCAGTATTATTATCATTGTCAAACTAAGTCATAGTTTATTATTATTTTTTGTTGTGTAATATGCTTAAAAAGCAAAATTTAATTTAAAATAGAAAATATTTAAACAAGGAATAAAAAGGTAAATTTTAACAGATTATTTAGCTTAGATTAATAATAATATATTTTACTATTTTTAAATAAACTTTTTTTGTTAATTGATTTTACTATTTTAATTTTTTTTTACTAATTTTATGTCAATAAATTTTTTTCGGTTGACTTTTCACTATTATTATCACTGTCAAACTAAACCAAAGTTTATTATAATTTTTTGTTGTGCAAATATGATTAAAAACAAAATTTAATTTAAAAAAGAAAATATTTAGAAAAGGGATAAAAAGGTAAATATTAATGGTTGATTAATTTAGGTTAATAATAATTTATTTTACTATTTTTAAACTAATAATTTAAATAAAACATTTCATATTTTTATTTTTATTTTTGTTCTTTCTTTTTTTTATTAGAATTAGTTTAATATATTCTTTATTTTTTATAATGTGTCAGAAATCTCTTTTTGACTTTATTTCGAATTGAATTTTGAGGAAAAGAAATTCTAAATAAATAATAAATTAAAGTAAACAAGGAAGTAGATACGAAATTTGTTTTATCAATCTGTTTTTAATTAGTATTACAGAGAAAAATCATTGTTTGCGCAAATAAAATTTTGCGTAATCAAATTGCAAAACATTCGAAATTTTAATGACTTTCGTTTTTATCATCACAAACAAGTTTATGTGCTTATTTATGACAAACATGAAGTACCTCTGCTTTAATTCCGTAACATCTTTCAACTACCAGGCAGAATTAAGAATTTGACGACTTCACATAAAAAATCATGAATATTCAAAAAAAAAAAAAAAAAAAAAAAAAAAAATTCATCTGAATTATTCAGAAATGCACAGACAGTGGTCTATTTCATCATAAGTCAGTTTCATTTTAAGAAGTCTTACGACAGGTAAATATTTTGAAAGATTTTTAGAATTTGATGAAGGATTAAAACTTGGAATAGGGTCCGATTCTCCAGTTTATTAAAAAGTAAACATTTAAATATTAGAAAAATATTTTTTACAATATATTCTGATTTATTGCAAAACAAAGAGATAGCTTTTATTAATACCGCATTAGTCCAAATGCAATGTTTCTATTTATATTATTACCCATAAAATATTTTTTTCGCTTCCTTGACCACTTTCAGTAATTCTTATTGGTTAATTTCTTTAAAAAAAATTTCTTTCACGTGCTATTGGTTTATTTTTAAAAAATTTCTTACATGAGCTTCTTAATAAATAATATTTATTTAAATTTCTTTCGTGATCTAATAATTATATAATTAAATAAATAATGTAAAATTGTTCTAAAAATCTTCTGGTGAAAGCAAAGACAATTTTATTCTAAAGATTTTTCAAGAAAAAAAAATCGTTTAGAATTCTATAGTTTTTGTTAAATTTTATTTTTATTTTTTAAGATTGCTGTGATGCGTTTTGTTTTTACATTAAATTCTAAATTTTATGAGTAGCCTGCATAAACTAAGCCGATTAATCTTTTCTAATGTAATGCAAGTTAGAAGTAAAGTGTCTTTTGTCAATTACGCTCTAACCTAGATTTAGGGTTCCTCTGTATATTTATTTATTTATTTTTCTTTAGTAAAACGTTACTTTGTTTTAGTCTTTCATCAAAATTTGAAACTGGCAGCTGACGTACCGATTATGGAGTACCCATGGGGATAAACCCCTTAACCCCCTTATCTTAATTCATATATAAAATTTACGTTTTTTAATTATCTGTTTAAGGTTAGTAATATGGTAAAAAATAAAAATTATTTCTAAAAATTAAAAATGGTACCCTAAAAATTAAAAAAACACTAAAAATAAATAAAAGTAAGATAAAAAATAAAAAGTTAAAATTAAAGTTAAAAAGAATTTAAATTAAAAATTCCGTACAGTTAGGGACCCGTTGTCGATGCCATAAAAATATTGAATAAGATTAAAAATTTGTGATTGCTGAACGTGTGGGCCGTAGCGATGAATCTGTATATAAAAACATTAGTAAGCGCCCCCCAAAAAAAAAAAACAAGGTCGTTCTCAGAAACAAAGTTCTGGCATTTTATTTATTATTATTACTTTTATTTTTAAATAATTTATTTAATTTATAAATAATTTATTATTATTACTTTAATTTTTATTTATAAGTTTTTGTCTACCTTTTTATTTTACACAAAAAAAATTGAAAAAAAATTTAATAATTATCAATTTTTACTATTAATTAAATGAAATATGCATATGACATAGTGGGGTACAAGAATAGCTTCTGCGGTCTGTTCATACTTGGTCTAAGTATTAATTTAAAAATAAATAAAAAAAGGATATCGTTTCCATAAAAACAAATAATATTAAAAAAAATTTTTTAAATCAATTCCTACTTTTTTTTTCACTCTATTGTAGAAAGTCCTTTATAAATAACTTTCATTCATTTTTTTAAGTTTATCTGGCGCCATCTATTGGCAGATATATGGAATTTAAATCTAAAAAAAACCTAAAATTAATTAATTAAATTTAATGAATGAATTAATATTTGAAAAAACTGTATTAACATCAATTTTCATCCCCTACAAGTTCAAAAAAAATGTATTTGAACTGTAGTGGATGAATAAAAAGTATTTAATTAACGATTGAAAATTTGAACAGGATATATATAGGGAGAGTGTGAGCTAATAGTAGGAATTGAAAAACAACAGGTTTTGTACAATGTTTACATAAAAATTGCTTAATAATTGTTTTTAATGTATGGCCTTCTTATAGAAGACACTTAACAAAATAAAAAAAAAATAATAAAAAATGTCTTCCTTTGCAATAGAATTTTTCTTCGTGTCACTGAATCATTATGAGAATAAACGTCTTTTAGATCAGCCACGCCAAGTTTATAATAAGTTAATATTCAAGCGCACCGTTAAAGAGCATCTTCTACGAACATAATGTATCGTGAAACTCATATTCGAAAATCATTAATCATCAGAAGCGCTGTGCTATTAATCACAATATTATATCTATGAGAAAATGTGCAGATTAAACGCAAACGATCTTCTTTACATAAGAGAATAATAATAAAAAAAATAATAATAAATAAATAAAATAAAATAAATAATTCTTTTATGCCGCGTGAAAAAGGAAAGAACAAAAAGAAAAGAACGAAAAAAAAAAGAATAGTTGTTCTAAGCGAAAACGAATGTTTTCGTTTCTGAAATCGACTTTGCTTGGCGTCGCAGACGATTTGGTATTCTTCTCATTTGTGTAATAACGGGCGCACCCCTTCCACACCTGCAGAATATTATACAAAAAAAAAAAAAGGATTAAAAAAATTGAAGGGGGGGGATAGAGAATTAGGGGCGTGTGTATGGTTTGGGACAAAACATATTTCTTGCCTTTACAGAGGTTGACGCCGTTAAAAGATAATGCATCAGTTTTTCAAGGTCGTCGAATCCGCATGTGTTCTTTTTCGCTTAAAAAAAAGAAATTAGAATAAAAATTATTCTTCTGATTGTAATATTATTTGTCAGATAAAAAAAGAAACATAATTTCGAATTTATATTCCATAATTTCCATAAATTTTACAATAATAATAATGATGATTTGATCATTTTTTGATCGTAACCGAACCCTAAAATAAGTTGTCAATTCTTTCTGCAATGAAATTGCTGACTTCTTATTTACTATAATGGAATGGACTATTAGTTAGTACGTCGGTACATATTATTCAAGGTCAAAAGTCACGTTAGTGTGATTTTTTCATAACGATTTTATGATTGATATGCAAGTCGTGACTATGTGAATGTTATCACAGTGATTTTTGAACCGCCGAAGTATGACAATCAGAAACCAGATTTAAAAAACTAATAAAATTCTAAAAAAAAAAAAAAATTGTAACTAAAAAAAAACTATTTAAAAAATTCTAACTAAAAATATAACTAAAAAATCATAACTAAAATATAACTAAAAAATTCTAACTAAAAATCTAAACTAAAAAAAAATCTTTTCATGCTGATGGAATGATGTTATGGTTGTGATTTTATCAGTTTTTTGAATGAAAGTCAGTTTTGGAAATACAAATACTTTTGAATTCCTTTTACGAATTGAGTTCAATTCTATATTTATAAAAATTACGAAATAATTTTTTTCAATATATCTAAATTTTTAAAATTTTATTTTATTTTTAATTTTTCAATTTTATTCCCCAATTTTATTTTTAAGTAAAAGATTAATTCGTATAAATATTGTTGTCGACTCTATTTTTCCTTCTAAAATTGATATTTAATAGCCTATTTTTTAATATAAATTTTAAAAAATAGTCTCAAAATGAACATTTCATTAAAATAGTTATTTTTGATGAAGAACGATAGAAAATGGAATAAAACACAAGAAATTAAATTAGAAAGCAGAAGAACAAAAACAAACTATAGCAGAAATTCTAGAAATTTAGAAATCACAACATTTATTATATGTGATATTGCAAAAAACTTCCTTTATATGGAAAAATAAATAAATTAAAAAGATATAAAAATAAAAAGTTTTTTTTTTTCCTTCGTATTTAAGTATTTTTGATAGAACCTAAAATTAAAAATAAAAAAAATAATCATTCGACCTATTTAATTGATTTATTATCATTTACTTTCAAAACATAATTTATTGGAAAAAAAAATTATTATTTAATGAAAAAAAATGTAAAATATTTTTTTTTCTTGATTTTTATTTTTATTTTCGATTTAATTGTTAAAATAGTAAGATAATAATACTTCAAATTATATTCAAAAAAATTACAAACATTATAGCTATTATTCTTTTATTCCAAAAATTATAACTGAAAAAATAATTATTAATTTATTGAATTAATTTTTCCTGAAAAAGATAATAGCTTTACATTTTCTAGTATTAAAATCTATCCGATGATAAATAAATTATTAAAAAAACTGGTTAGTTAGTTAATTAATGCAGCTCATTAGTACCATTAAAATAATGAAGTAGCTAAAAACACTGTTTCCGCCCGGGTTGGAACCGGGGGCCTTGCGCGTGTGAAGCGCACGTGATAACCACTACACTACGGAATCATGTTTGAAAGTGCGCTAAAATAGTTATATTCAGGTTTTTATTCGATATGTAGGAATATTATTATTTATTATATTATGCGTTTTAGTTTAAAACAAGTTTTTAAATTAAATATGAAATAAACATTTTAGTAAGTATTTATATATACTTTGTAATCTGTTTGGCGGAATTTTTGATATCGCCAAATTTAGCAATTACTGCTTCTGTTTTAGAGCCAATGGCAACCGGGACTCAACTAGGGTTATTTTGAGTTGAATTCTTAATCTTGTTAATATTTTAATTAACTTTCTATGAAATGACTCTTAATTCAAAATATTAATACCATTTAGTATACGATTGTATTATTTTAGTTTTGTTTATATTTTTCTTAATTTTACCTATTTATTTTCTTAATGAAAATAATTTAATTTATATTTTTGCGAATAAAAATTTATTTGTATCATACTTAATGCTTTGATTGCTCATATTTGACGATTTTAAAAATTTTAAGAAGCTACTTTAATCCACTATAGCCATAGGTTTGAGTTGTTAATTTTTAATAGATATGGTTATATGTGAGATGTCATATAGATCTGGCTTTAGCAAATATCACAAAAAAAGAAATTTACGATCTTTTGGGAAAAACATTATTGAAATTTGAAAATAGAGTTTCGCAAAAGGTTTAAAAAAAAAAAAAAAAAAAATGTCTTACAATTTCAATTTTCATATTTGAAAAAAATATTATTATTATTATTAATTTCTTATAAAAAACAGGTTTGATTTATTAAAAAATTATTTAATTATTTTTTAATTACGCTTCATATAAAAAAAATTGTGTTTTTAAAGGAAAAAACAGGCGATCTTCACAATGTTATAGTTTTTAATTTGTAAGGAAATATGTGTCATAAGAAAATGTATGTGATAATCAAAAACTTTAAATATCTTTTTAAACTTATTATTCGTGCAAATTTATTTTGTTTTTTCAGTTAAAATATTACAATTTATTTATCACTCTCCCACTCACACCTTCCAAAAAAAAAAATTTTTTTTTTAGGTCATTTTTGTTGTTACGTCATACTTATTAATAACTTTACAAATAAAAAACCGTTTTGCTAGATTTAAATTTTTTTTTATCCTTAACATTCTGGGTATTGTTTTCGAGACCGTAGATTTTTGCTTCCTTGACCAATTTTTTTGTCTTTGACCACTTTCAACATTTCTTATTGGTTATTATTATTATTATTATTTTTAATTTCTTTCACGAGCTATTCTTATAGGTTTATTTAAATTTCTTTCACGAGATAATAATTATATAATTAAATAATGAAAAAATGTCCTAGAAGATCATTTGGTAAAAGCAGAGACAATTTTTTTTTTTTTTTTTTTTTCTGTTAAAAATGAGATTTTCCTAGGAAAAAAAAACTTTTGGAACTCTAGTATTTTTTTTTTTTTTTTTTTTAACATTGCTGTTATGTTTGTTGTTGTCGTATCCCTCATAGAAGGAGGGAAGTGGGGGGGTAGCTTCTGTTGTGAGGGAGCACCCGTAGGTAGAAGTCCGATTTCTGATCCATGTCGCTGAAGCAGGAGGGCAGTGCCTTCCGGGAAGACTTTCAGGGGGAACTACCCAGCATTTGCGTATCATATGAGAGAAAACCCGGTAAACTCCCCACGGGTAGTCCGATTAACGTGGCAAGATGCTGACCTCCTCGTTTTTTGAAACACTGTTCACAACACAGCCGCCAGTGAGTTAAAGCTAATTATTTTTATTATTAATATCAATATTATTATTATTAGTTATTTATTACTTTTTCCTTTTTACGTAACAGTTTGAAAAGAACATCCTCAAGATGGTAATTGGGAATTTTTCATATCCTTCTGCGCATTATCCTAGCGAGTAGAAGAATATTTTTTGGGACAGATTTAATGAACCCATTGCTGGCATAGGAAAATATCTATACATGGAGTACATACGGTATATCTATATAGGAATGTGGGAGTACTGCATACATGTGAGTTTCAAGGCGGTACACTTTCGTATTCAGAACTATTCCGAAAATGACATACAGTTAAGAAAAAGTAGAAAGAAAAAAAAAATTAAATTTTATGGTGTTCAATACGTATCATCTACGTTAGTCTGGGATTTAAATCAAGAAATTATTCGCCAAAACACACGCGGTAAAACGGTATTTATTTCTGTAAAAAATACGTTATTTTATCTTCAAAAGGATATCAGACAAAAATGTTATATCTTTGTGTTGGAAAATTATTTTTAATTAATTTATATTACTACTACTACACCTCACTGTGCCTAAAGCCGAGTTGCTCCTTTACAGTTTTGAAATGATGTGGGTGAGAAGTCTGTTTGGGCTCTGTGACACTCTACCGTCTTAGCAGAAAACCATAGGGTAGGGGAAACCATATCCAAAACAAATTGATTGTGCCAAGTTATTTTCTGATTCTCTTGCATATTTAGAATCCTCCTCCCCCACACACACACACAAAATCTCTTGTACGTGGAAAGTCCTATAGATAAGTAAAATAATTTTTTACCCGACCCCTCAGAGAAGAGCGGGAACCCCGGAGCTTTTTGTGTGTCAATAAAAGCGGACCCATTTCTGTGCCCGACACCTGTGGATGTGATTCCTCCAGCCGAAACTCAAACTTCCAGGAAAAACAACTCTCCTTGTTTGCTGGCAAATATGTGACTTACAGATTTTGTAAGAAAAATGAGTGAGAAACTTGCTTTTAGAGCAAGTCTCTAAGATTTGTAAACAGATTTATAAAACACATGTTCAAAAAAATTAAGAAATGAACATTTAAATTCTGTTTATCAGAATTAAATGTCTGTGAAAATAAAGTCGTCTGCGAAAAAAAAAAATTAAATCTTGGGGGGAAAAAAAAAATCGACATATGTTTGTGAAGAATCCATTAAAAGAGCATGAATTTTCGACTTATTTCTTGAAGTTACATAATTTTCGTTCAAAAAAAAATGTTCTTAAATAAATAATCAATAAATAAATAATTAAATAAATAAAAATAAAAAAAAAATAATAAACAATAATAATAATAATAATAAATAGCAGAAAAAAACTTTTTTCAATTTAAGTTTTATTATGAGCTACTTTGTTGTGAATAAAATTGATAATATTATATTTTAATGTATAGTGAAAACAGCGTTGCATTTTTTTTATGTTGGATTTATTTTGTTATAAGAATATATTTTATTAAAAAACAAAAAACAAAAATGTACAAAATTTATTGAGTTTCTATTATTGTTCATTTAAATCAATTTTTATAATATCGAATCGATTCTTAAACAAGTTTGCTAACAAAAACAGTTTTTTTTTAGTAAACAGTAAATGGGAAAAAAGAATTTTTTTTCTAAAAGTAAATTAAATAAAATAAAATAAATTAAATAAATAAACTAAAATAATTAAATCCTAAAAAATATTTGTCATAACTATAGAATTGTTTACATAATTAAATGCTAATTAAAAATGATTTGATTGCATTTGTATTTCAATAATTTAGATGTAAAAATTAATTTGTGCAAGTAATAACTTATATTAAAAATTCTATTCTTATTATATAGACTCAAAATTGTTCATGTTTTTATATTGGCTTTGGAATGCTTCTCGATTTTTCCTTCATTCCTGTTACAAAGGTAACCAATGAAAATTAATTGCTTATTAATTAATTAATTATTTAATAATGCCCATTTTAAAAACCATTAAAATCATAAATGAACCTAGTTTATTTTCAATTGGTCCAATATACTGATTTGAAACAATCCTTCTATGATTTAAATCAATTGCACCTTTAAATATTATACAGTAAAAATTGAATTAATTTCTTAATAAATTTTTTACTTAATTAAATAAATTTTAGTCTGAATTATATATTTTTTTCTAATTCAGCTGGCAATACTGAGATTTTATTTTTATGCCATAATGGCTGCACCACTTGTTACTCACTTAGCACTCCCCAGATGGCACGTGTCGCTTGAAGATAAGCTACGGACGCGAGTAGCACTACCCCCCACAGCGATCATATTAGACCGGGACCTACTGTTTAAAGTGGATTCCGAACCACTACAAACATCCATGACAATGACGGGAATCGAACCCGAAACCTGTCGGCCATCAGGTCCCATCATTAACTAGTATATAACAATAATAAATGGGCCTGAATGGCTTAGTGTCTAGCGCTCGGTGCCACAGGTTTCGGGTTCGAGTTCGCGCGGAGCCATGGATGTTTGTAGTGGTTCGGAATCCACTTTAAACCTTAGGTCCCTGTCTAACAGGATCATAGAGCGTTGCGGGGTTATTGTCAATCCGCGTCCGTAGCTTATCTTCAAGCTACAAGCACCTCCTGGGTAGTGCTCAGTGAGTAACGTCGGTGCAGCACTACCTTATGGCATCCAAGACAACTGTCTAAGCGTCTGCCAGCTGCATTAGGAAAAAAAAAAAAAAAAAAAAAAATTATGGCATTAGTTCTATTTTAATTATTGCCATTTAACTTCGATGTATTACAGATATTAGGATTAGTTTCTTAAACAATGTCCTTACTTAAGAAATGATCATTAACTCTCTTAAATGTGCCCTTAAACAATTAAAAGTTATTGGCGATTTTTCATTTTGTCTCGTCTGAACAAATTGGAAGTCATTTGCTGTTGCAAAATGGAGTTAGGTGACGTCTCCACCCACTTCGCGATCGCCCACGAAGTGCCAGAATTCACGGGGTGTCCGACAAAACATTCTTTTATTCCATTAATTTATTGACCTTTTCCGGTCTCAGATGACCGTTCCCTTTCCTGCAGGACGCGGCGGGTGACTTCGTTCTCTCTACGGGGGCCGCACGATTAAGCTGCAAGGATTCGGCAAGAACGTTCTATTCTTCCAGGATGAGTCCCAGAACAATGAAAATGCATATTATTACAGGAATTATCGTCGATATAATCAGAGAGTTATTTGAGTAAGAATGTAATTTTATTTGATTATGCAGTTTTACTTTTGCTTTTCCAACAAAAATCAATAAAAAAATGTATAGAAAAATTTATCTACTTTTATGTGAAAGAAAAAGAACAATAATAATAACTTTTATTAAACTACTTATTTTAAACAGCAATCTTAATAAATAGAAAAAAGTATAGAATTCCAATCGATTTTTTTTTTTAAAAACCTCGTTTTCACTTTGAAATAAAATTTTGCTTTCAAAAGACGATCTTTTAGCACATTTTTACATTATTTAATTATATGATTATTAGCTTGTGAAAGAATTCTAAATTAAATTAAAAAGCTCAGGATAGAATAAAAAAAAATTAAAAAAATAGATAACCAATAAAAATAATTGAAAGTCATCTAGGACACGAAAAACCCTGCTCCTCAAAGCAATACCCTTAACTTTGTGAATAATAATGAAGTAAAATAATACAGGAGCAGAATTTTTGAACATTAAACCTTATTTCAATTACATTATCTAACAAAGCATCAACATTTCCGAACTATAAATAGATATACGTATTTACTAATAGTATTTCCAAACGATAAATATATATACGTATTTACTAATAGTATGCCAACGGCCGTACCATGCTGAATATACCGGTTCTCGTTAGATCACCGAAGTCAAGCATCATTGGGCGCGGTCAGTACTTGGGTGGGTGACCACCTGGGAACACTGCGTGCCGTTGGCAAATTTGGGACCTGAATGGCCGAGTGTCTGGCTCTCGGTGCCACAGGTTTCGGGTTCGAATCCCGGCGGTGCCATGGATGTTTGTAGTGGTTCGGAATCCACTTTAAGCCGTAGGTCCCGGTCTTCTATGACTGTAAGAGCGTCACGGAGCAAAAGTCAGGCTTCTACCTACGGGTGCTCCATCACAACAGAAACTGCTTCCTTCCCCTTCAATCATGAGTCCATATGGGCTCGTGGGCTTGCCCAGCCAAGTGGGATAAGAAACAACAACAACAACTAATAGTATTTCCAAACGATAATTAAACATACTTATGTGCTAATAGTATTTCCAAACGATAATTAGATTACGTATGTACTAATAGTATTTCCAAACGATAATTAAACATACGTATTTACTAATAGTATTTCCAAACGATAATTAAACTATACTTATTTACCAATAGTATTTCCAAACGATAATTAAACGGTATAGAGCGCATGCTTAGGAAATTGCGCATGCGTATCTGTAATAATGTTTCCTATGAGCATGCGCGCTAGGGAGAAAAAAATACCGTATTATAGAAATACGGTATGCAAAAACTCTCTATTAATAATATTTTCAAACGATAAATAGATATACGTGTTTACTAAAAATATTTCCAAACGATAAATAAATTTAAAAAATAGAATGAATTATAATTTTATTTCGAAATTTTTAAATGAACAATAAAATGCTTTTTTTCCCCCTGTTTACGCTGCTTATAATATAAAATTCGAATTTGTTCTTTTCTGAACCTGTATCAAATCCCCGGTAAATAACGATAATCTTTTCGAATTCCCGAAGCCATATCTCCCGCTCCAGTAGCGGCATTGATACGGAATTCTCTTTCTTTTCTCTATCGTTCGATGACAAGGGTGTTATTCACACTGGTCCGCACATGGGCCTGAGATAGGGCAGCTGTGTTTATGCTCCCGCGCTCCCCCGGCTTCACAAAGCCACCAAAAGAAAATAAGAGCGGAGGGAAGGGGAGCGTCCAGGAATCACGATCCGCTTTCACTGCGTGCCGGAATGTCAGAATCGAAGATTTTCTTTTCAAATGTTCGATCACGTCCGCCATTTTTTTTTTTACTTGTTCTGTTTGGGTTTCATATTTGTCGTGTTCTTAATGTTGCCATTTTGTAAAGCATAAATCATGTGCTGGACAATGCTATTAATTTTAACGCCTAACGTCAAAAGCGATTAAATTCGAAGTTATTTTTTGTGCAAATAGCGCAGACGATAAATGGATTGTCATCACGCAAAAGGATTTGTTTCGATTGTATTGGCATCGTAGTTTACGATTAAAATTCATTATGAATGAGAAATGAATAGCTATACGCCTCTATTATTATCTACTATTTTCGTTTTTATTAAGAATAGTAGATATTATAAAGATGTACCTTACATTCAACATAAATGGCTGTCATTATGCATTAAGATCTATTTTAAATCCTTTAGTGCACACATCACATGGAATAATTATTCTTTTCTATTTGTCATGTTTTTTTATGGCTTTTTGAAAGGACATAACGAGTGCTGTAATAATAATAATAATAAAAAGATTTTACTAACTAGTTTTATTTCTTAGCTAATTTAGCATTTTGAAATGCGTATCTGACTTACAACATTCCAGATTACAGGAGACAGACGACATTTGCATGTCATTAAACATTACCAAAAAAACATTTCTTATTCGAGTTGAGAATCTTTTTAATTAACATTGATTTGCCACGAGAATTCGAAATGAGTAAAATCGTCTGCTGTGTTTATTTTCTTAAAATATTTTTCTGAAGATTATTTATTCAAATTTTATTATTATTCATGTGTTTGATTAATTTTTTTAATATTAAAAAATATTTCTAAGAACAAATAAATAATTAATTGGCGAAGTTCGAACGATGTGTTTGAAAAGAAGAAAGAGAAAAATCGTCTGCAGTGTTTATTTTTTGAAAAGTATTTTTTAAGGAATATTTATTTATATTTTATTATTATTATTATTATTATTATTCATGTGGTAGATTTATTTTTTTAATATTATAAAAGTTTCCTAAAAACAAATAAATAATTAATTTGCGAAGTTCGAACGATGTGTTTGAAAAGAAGAAAGACAAAAATCGTCTGCAGTGTTTATTTTTTGAAAAATATATTTCTAAGGAATATTTATTCATATTTTATTATTATTATTATTATTTGTTATGTGTTTCATTATTTTTTTTAATATTATAAAAATTTTCTAAAAACAAATAAATAATTAATTGGCGAAGTTCGAACGATGAGTTTGAAAAGAAGAAAGACAAAAATCGTCTGCAGTGTTTATATTCTGAAAATATTTTCTAAACAATATTTATTTATATTTTATTATTATTATTATTAATGTGTTTGATTAATTTCTTTAATATTATAACATTTTTCTAAGAGCAAATAAATAATTAATTTGCAAAGTTCGAACGATGTGTTTGAAAAGAAGAAAGAGAAAAATCGTCTGCAGTGTTTATTTTCTGAAAATATTTTTCTAAACAATATTTATTTATATTTTATTATTATTATTATTAATGTCATTTGTTAATTCATTTTTTAATATTATGAAAGTTTTCTAAAAACAAATAAATAATTAATTTGCGAAGTTCGAACGATGTGTTTGAAAAGAAGAAAGACAAAGATTGTCTGCAGTGTTTATTTTCTGAAAAGTATTTATTTTTTTTTTTTAAGGAATATTTATTTATATTTTATTATTATTATTATTATAATTCATGTGTTTGATTCATTTTTTAATATTAAAAAATATTTCTAAGAACAAATAAATAATTAATTGGCGAAGTTCGAACGATGTGTTTGAAAAGAAGAAAGACAAAGATTGTCTGCAGTGTTTATTTTCTGAAAAGTATTTTTTTAAGGAATATTTATTTATATTTTATTATTATTATTATTATAAATGTGTTTGATTATTTTTTTTTTAATATTATGAAAGTTTTCTAAAAACAAATAAATAATTAATTTGCGAAGTTCGAACGATGTGTTTGAAAAGAAGAAAGACAAAGATTGTCTGCAGTGTTTATTTTCTGAAAAGTATTTTTTTAAGGAATATTTATTTATATTTTATTATTATTATTATTATAATTCATGTGTTAGATTCATTTTTTTAATATTATGAAAGTTTTCTAAAAACAAATAAATAATTAATTTGCGAAGTTCGAACGATGTGTTTGAAAAGAAGAAAGACAAAGATTGTCTGCAGTGTTTATTTTCTGAAAAGTATTTTTTTAAGGAATATTTATTTATATTTTATTATTATTATTATTATAATGTGTTTGATTCATTTTTTTAATATTGTAACATTTTTCTAAAACAAATAAATAATTAATTTGCGAAGTTCGAAGATGTGTTTGAAAAGAAGAAAGACAAAATCGTCTGCAGTGTTTATTTTCTGAAAAGTATTTTTTTAAGGAATATTTATTTATATTTTATTTTATTATTATTATTATTAATGTGTTTGATTAATTTATTTAATATTATAACAATTTTTCTAACAGAAAATAAATAATTAATTTGCGAAGTTCGAACGATGTGTTTGAAAGGAAGAAAGAGAAAAATCGTCTGCAGTGTTTATATTCTGAAAATATTTTTCTAAGGAATATTTATTTAAATTTTATTATTATTGCTATTATTATTAATGTGTTTGATTAATTTCTTTAATATTGTAACATTTTTCTAACAGAAAATAAATAATTAATTTGCGAAGTTCGAACGATGTGTTTGAAAAGAAGAAAGAGAAAAATCGTCTGCAGTATTTATTTTCTGAAAATATTTTTCTAAACAATATTTATTTATATTTTATTATTATTATTATTAATGTGTTTGATTAATTTCTTTAATATTGTAACATTTTTCTAACGGAAAATAAATATTAATTTGCGAAGTTCGAACGATGTGTTTGAAAAGAATGAAGACAAAAATCGTGTGCAGTGTTTATTTTCTGAAAATATTTTTCTAAGGAATATTTATTTATATTTTATTATTATTATTATTAATGTGTTTGATTAATTTCTTTAATATTGTAACATTTTTCTAACGGAAAATAAATATTAATTTGCGAAGTTCGAACGATGTGTTTGAAAAGAATGAAGACAAAAAATCGTCTGCAGTGTTTATTTTCTGAAAATATTTTTCTAAGGAATATTTATTTATATTTTATTATTATTATTATTAATGTGTTTGATTAATTTCTTTAATATTGTAACATTTTTCTAACGGAAAATAAATAATTAATTTGCGAAGTTCGAACGATGTGTTTGAAAAGAAGAAAGTGAAAAATCGTCTGCAGTGTTTATATTCTGAAAATATTTTTCTAAGGAATATTTATTTATATTTTATTATTATTATTATTAATGTGTTTGATTAATTTCTTTAATATTGTAACATTTTTCTAACGGAAAATAAATATTAATTTGCGAAGTTCGAACGATGTGTTTGAAAGGAGGAAAGAGAAAAATCGTCTGCAGTGTTTATATTCTGAAAATATTTTTCTAAACAATATTTATTTATATTTTATTATTATTGCTATTATTATTATTCACGTGTTTGATTTTTTTTGATATTATAACATTTTCTAAGAACAAATAAATAATTAATTTACGATAATCTAATCTTGGATAATCTAGTCGATGAGATATTCTAATTGTATGAATAAATACTCAATAAAAATAATTTAATATTCTAAACATTGTTTTATCTAATTATCGCAAGCTGTGTTTGAAAAAGTATTTCTTAATAATGATTGAAAATTTAATATGTTCAAGTCATTTGTAAGCACTTTTGTGAGATTTATTTAGGCTTAATAATATTATTTTTCAATTTTTTCGAAATTTATAAAATATTATATATAAATCATACAACATTAAATAGAACAACTTGAGGCTATTTTCATGTTAATTTTCTTAAAATTATTTATATTCTATTTATTTATTTATTATTATTATTATTATTATTTTGGAATTATATAACTTTCACATATATGTGAAAATTTTTGTGAGACACTGTATGTACATATTTTGGTTTTATTAGAAGGAAATAATTATTAGAATTTTTCGGAATTGCGTTATTGCTTCATTTTCTTGCTTTAAAACGAAATATTTGTTGAACCTCTAACTCGTTTGTTTAATCGACCTTTCTTGTTAACGTTCCAAGAATTCTAGGTCCCATCCCTTGCTTTTCCTTCTAAAAGAGTTGCACCTTTCGCTCGAAAGACGCTGTTATTTGAAAATTGTTTCCTTATAGCTGGCATTCTTTGCGCCCAATTTCACCGCCGTACAATTTAAAATTTGATTTTAAAGAATGTCTGTAAGAAAGAACAAGTAATAAAAAAAAATAAAAAAATTATGTCAATTCCTACTTTTTTTTTCACTTTATTGCCGAAAGTCCTTTATAAATAATTTTCATTCCTTTTTTTCTTCCCTCTATGGGTAGATATATGTAACTAAAATCTAAAAAAAAAAAAAAAAAAAAAAAACTAAAATTAATTAATAAAATTTAATTACTGAATTAGTATTTGAAAAACCTGTATTAACATCCAGTGTCATCCGTTACAAGTTTAAAAAAAAAAGTATTCGAACTCGAGTGGATGAATAAGAAGTATTTTATGAACGATTGAAATTTTGAACAAGATATATATATAGGGAGCGTGTGAGCTAATAGAAGGAATTGAAAAAAAATATATTCAGTGTTGAAGTTCTTAAAGGCTCTAATAGTATGCAACCAAAATTTATTAAAAAGTATATACATATGCACTAAGGAAGATTCCCGCGCCTGTTATATTTAAAATGCTTTATTTTACTCCATGGTAAAACAAAAGGTCAAAAATTTAGAACTAATTTAACAATGTTGCCACAGGAAACCTTAAAAAAATGATTGGAAAATAACGCACGCTAAAACAGAATTGTGTCTGCCAATAAGGCTTTTTTGGGGGTTACGAAATCTGTTTAAATCACTGTTCATAAGCAGAAAAACAAAATTCTTGTTCTATAAAACCCTTATTAGACCTGTTTTGGTCTATGGCTCTCAGGCTTGGACTTTGGCAGGATCTGATGAGGCCCATTTGGGCCTATTTGAGCGGAAGATTTTAAGGGCTATTCTTGGAGGCGTTAGGGAAAGGGATTGTTTGAGAAGACTGTATAACGGAGACATTTATTAATGCTATAAAGACCCAGATAGTATAAAATTTATTAAGATCAATAGATTAAGCTGGGCTGCTCATGTATTTAAAAGGAATGATTTAAACCCTGTAAAAAAGACTCGTTTTGGCAAGGCCACAAGGACAAAGAGGAAGAGGACGACCCAGGTTGCGATGGATAGACGCAGTTGAAAAAGATTTTGCTGTACTGTTGGTTAAGAATGGGAGGACCCTTGTCACCCAGAGGAATGCATGGAAATCTCTTCAAAGGAAAGCCTTGGCCCATTCTGGGTTGCCTTGCTATTGATGATGATGGAGATGTATAAATTATTTGAAACATTGCTTAAGATTAAAATTTATAAATGAAAATTTAGTAAATTGATTTCTCTCCTATCTGTTCCTTTTCCTCACTTACATATGGTTGAGGAATATTGAAACTCATACTTAAATTCTGTCCTCCTGTCCGTGAGATGTATCCCACTTTTTTAGAATGGCCAAGGAAGGGGGCTGAAAGCCGAATGGCTAGCGCTCTGGCGTTCGGTACCACAGGTATCGGGTTCAAATCCCGGCTTTGCCATGGTTGTTTGTAGTGGTTTGGAATCCACTTTAAGCCGTAGGTCCCAGTCCTAACAGGATCGTAGAGCGCTGCGGGGGCATTGTTGCTCCGCGTCCGTGGCTTATCTTCAAGTTACACGCGCCCCCTGGGTAATGCGAAGTGAGTAACATCGGTGCAGCCCTTAAGGCGAAGATCACGGTCTATTTGCCAGCTGCATTAAAAGAAAAAAAAAAAAGAATGGCCAAAGGTGTGAAAGCCAATGTATTCAAAAAATACATTACGTGTGCATCCCTCTATTCAAAAATGAAGTGTCGAAATGATGAGGAAAAATTAACTTCGATTTTCAAATAATAGTCTTGCGAATCTAGGATAGATATTGCCGGTTTTATGGATGAGTTTACACTTATGTGTTCGTAGAATAATTAAATTATAAACACCATTTACAATTACGACTGCAACGTCTATTACGACGTGCAAATATCAAAACTGAGATCGATTTGCAAAAGCTAATTGAAAGAGTGGAGAAACACATATCGCACTAATAAAATAAATGATTTCATTTATATTTATATATTTTTTTTATTTAATTTTCAGTGTTATATATATTTCTTTACAATGTGCGTTTAGTACCATTATTATAATATTATGTAAGAATAATAGTAAACACAATAATAATAACTCATTCTGTTTCTATTTTTCAATCTAAAAAATGCCCGTAGTGTGTCTCAATCTAATAGGGGGATATATAATTTTATAGGCGGAGTTAGGATGTATTACCAAAGTGGCCCGCAAGATCGTTTGGGTTGGCCACCCCTGTTCTAGGCAGTTCAGCTTATTACGGCCTTGTTGGGGTTTGGTTTGGTTTGTCGCTCTGCGGTCATTTTGTGCACACTTTAGGCTCATTAGACCGGGACCTACAGTTTAACGTGGAGTCTGAGCCACTCACAAACATCCACTCCACCACCAATCTTGCTGGGGTGACAGTTCTCTGCGAAGTGTTTGGACATCTAGCCTTTTGTCAACGAGTTTGACGAAGCGAGTCATATATCACCAAACAAAATATTCCACCTCCAAACAGACGTATATCAAGTCAAACGTATTCCAAAGCGGATGCATGCAGATGTATCAATAAAAAATTATTTGAATTTTTATTTATTTGTGCAATAAATTACTTTTTTGATTCTCAATTTTATTAGACCACCTGACGTGAGATTCGTAACATCATAATTTATGGTGCGATTACACGTTGGAGAACAAAAGTTTGACATCAAAGTTTCCTCTGAGCATGCTCAGTTGAGATCATAAGTGAGGCCAGACATTCGAAACGAATCGTTTTTTATTAAGTCTGACAGCACAAGCCTGAGTTCAAAAAGATTCTGCTGCCACCCTAAATCCTCTAAATATAATGCTGGGGCATCCTCAGGGAGGATGTTCCACTAATCCCGGCGACCCTCCCACCCCTCAACTAGGGTCAAATCCAGCTGTGGAAATAAGGGATGGGGGTCTTCGCGCAAGACCGAGTAATCTTGTTCGAATTGGATGGAAATTCCAACTCAGAAAAGAACGGAAAAGAAAAGCGAAGGGGGCCTCCTCGAATGAAAAGGGAGGGGAGGCCTAGGGTTGCCGTGGCTGTGACCTCGGCCCTTGTTATTTCTTGATCGTTTGGTTTCTTGCGATTTTTTTATTTTTTATTTCGCTGGTAGAATTCGCATGTGAGGGAGGGGGGATGTTGTGGAATAGGAGGCGATTCAATTCCCCCGCAAGCCTGTTTCTCACACCTTTTTCGCCCCTCCCCCACGCATGCTCAGCATGAAATACAATGAGAAGTGGGGGTTGGGGGGCGAATGCAGCAAACGATCAAAAGAAAGTGACCCGGCGTAGGCCGCGTTGTGAAGAATGCATGCTTATAACTCGCTATGCTTGGAAATATGCAAAAGATATGTCAGGTCTGGTTGGAGGAAAATATCGTCTGGGTCGGAGTTGGGTGAAAACATGAATGGGCGCCTTCGATTCAAATTTATCAATGTTTAAAAAAATA
This sequence comes from Caerostris darwini, assembly GCA_021605075.1. Classification (NCBI taxonomy): domain Eukaryota; kingdom Metazoa; phylum Arthropoda; class Arachnida; order Araneae; family Araneidae; genus Caerostris; species Caerostris darwini. The sequence goes on from BPLQ01007815.1 coordinate 94,179, forward strand.
AAAAATAAATAAATAAATGCTTTTTTAAATTAGTTCGTTGTTAGTATGCTATTGTAATGTTCTGCTTCTGTAAGATGTGTTTTTTATTTATTTATTTATTATTATTTTTTTTATTATTATCACATGTGAACATGATGTTGTCCTGATTAGGGGTCCGTGACGCTATATGAAAATGAGGGCCAAGAAAATAAAACTCCAATACAAATGTTGGCGGAAAATGGTAGTTTGGGACCCTTAACGTTTGAAATGCTTCATGAATAACGTTAATCTTCAGGAATTTTCTGCAGAATTTGGCTTTTGCTTGAAGTGTTTCGTAGTATGGTTTTGAATCACTTTTCATGTTTTGAGTTGGGATTTTAAACATTTGTATATCCAATCGCTTTAAGTACTCGTAGTGCGTTGATCCATTCCTTCTTCTTGAAGTTTCATATTTATCACTTTTGGCATTTTTCCCATGTCTATTGAGCTGTATAGTGCTTCTTATTGTATTTGGAATACTTCATTCTTCATTTATACCTAGAATTTTCAAACTTTGATATATTCTTTTGGCTATTGAATGTGATAAAGTTTCTTGTAGAATTGGGAATACTTTATTCTTCATTTACAACGACATTTATCTTACTTTTGTATATTCTTTTAGAAATTCTTGGTCTATTCAACATTGCTATATTCATGTGCGTATTGAATTTGGCCGCTCTTGTAGTATTCCAACCAATTGCTTCATATATCTCTTGCATTATTAAACATTGGCGTATTCCTGAGTTTATTCATCCGTTCTCGAATGTTCACACATGTTAAGTTGAAATTTGCCGAGCAGATTTCAGTTTTATTGTCATTATTTTATTATTATTTTTTGTTAGAAAATCGAAGACAAATTAGAACATTCGAAATATTCGAACATAACATTCGAAATGACACACCCCGATTTACACCAACTTGGAATTACACGATTCTCGATCTTTTCGTTCCATTTTTCTTAAAAAATTTTTATTTCAACATCATATTTTGAATCCTAAATTAAACCATTTTTTTTATACTCATACAAACCTTTTATTACTTCATTTAACTCTCTTTTGGTTTTACAATTACAATTGAAGTTTGTACGTTCTTCGCGTTGTGTATTTTATAAAACCGTTCGATTTGTTCTTCGCTTTCCTAATAGTTCTGGCATGACAAATCACAATTTTGTCACCCTTTACACCAGGGATGGCCAACCTAAATGATCTTGCAATCCAATTTGGAAATACTTGTAACCCGCGGAGTTAGATGTAAAATTACAGATCCCACTATTAGATTTAGACCCACTCTAGACATTTTTTGGAAGTGAAAAATTGAAATATAATGAGCTATTAATTTTGAGTTTACTATTATTCTTACACGTAAACATAGATAATGTAATAATAATGATACTAAACGCACATTGTAAAGAAATATATGACACTAAAAATGAAATTTTTAAATATAAACGAAATAAAAAAAAAATGAAATCATTAAAAAATATTTATTTTACTAGTGCGATATTTGTTTGCCAAAGTGGGCGATAGCGCCCCCTAGGGAGTTCTCGAACCATTAAGAGGGGCTATTAGTAGCCTCGGATGCATTTGGGGATCTTTAAATAAAAATAAGGGGTTTAAAATAAGTTATTTAAAAAAGATTGCGCATCTACGTCTGTCGTTCTCAATATAAAATCTAAAAAAAAAAAAAAAATTGTAAGTGTGCTGTATACACATTTCTGAGAAATAAGTTATATTAGAAAAGTCAAATATTACAGAAAACAAGTAATATAAAAAATTTAAAGTCAATTCCTACTTTTTTTTCACTCTATTGCAGAAAGTCCTTTACAAATAATTTTCATTCATTTTTTTAAGTTTATCTGGCGCCATCTGTTGGTAGATACATGCAATTTAAATCTAAAAAAAAAACTAAAATTAATGAATTAAATTTAATAAATGAATTAATATTTGAAAAAACTGTATTAGCATCCAGTGTCATCCACTGCAAGTTTAAAAAAATGTGTTTGAACTCGAGTGGATGAATAAAAAGTATTTTATGAACGCTTGAAAATTTGAACAAGATATCTATAGAGAGAGTGTGAACTAATAGAAGGAATTGAATAAGGGGGCAGTGAAGACATATAGATGGAAGAGAAGACAAAGATAATTCTAATCAAGTATTTAAAAAAAAAGTATATTACGTTACATCATTTTATGTTTCAGATTTCATGTCACATATTTTAGACAACCGAATTTTGCTAATTTTTTTAAGTAACAAATTAGTAATATACTTTAACATCTACATCCGACAAAGACTTTATTTTAAAACATCTATCTCTGTAGCTGCAGAGGAAAAAAATGTTTGTAAGAATTTGAATTGAAGTCCCAGGCAAGGAAAATGACCCCTACCTGTATGAGGACCCTATTGTTGTGTTGGCCCTTTATTCGCAGTGCACCTCGAACTGTCCCCGTCTGGAGCAGGGGTTCTTCACCTTTTCAGTGTTGTTGTTGTCCCGCGGGTCCTTTTCGAGAGTGTGAAGCCCTTTGCACCTCAAGGTGGCAGCTACGGATCCTTCTTTCTCGTCTTAAAAAATTTACATGCATAAACTGAATAGAAGTGAGCTAGATGTTAAAAAACTGTTCATTCAAAATACCTGTGTGCTTATTTTTTTTTCTCTTTGCATTAAATCAGAATGAAGGGGAACATTTTTTTTCTTTCTAATGCAGCTGGCAAACACTTAAGACAGCTTGGTCTTGGATGCCTTAAGGCAAGTGCTGCACAGACGTTACTCACTTTGCACTTTGCACTACCCAGGGGGCGCGTGTCACTTGAAGATAAGCCACGGACGTGGAGTAACAATGGCCCGCAACGCTCTACGATCCTATTAGGACCGGGACCTACGGTTTAAAGTGGATTCCGAACCACTACAAACACCCATGGCACCGCCGGGATTCGAACCCGATACCTGTGGTACCGAGTGCCAGAGGGAGTGAAACATATAATGTGGCGTAATTCCATTATTGAAATTGCCCGAGTTTTGTTCATCTTCGATGAATACATTTGGCACTACGGTTACGCACAATGGTGATATTCAGCACTATGATGATGACATATGGTGATTTTCAGCACCATAGTGAAGCTCTATGGTGATTTTCAGCACTGTGGTGATGCTGTATGATAATATTCATCACTGGTGATTATGGTGATATTCAGGACTATCACTATGGTGATTTTCAGCACTATAGTGATGCTCTATAGTGTTATTCAGCACTATGGTGATACACTATCGCGATATTCAGCACTATGATGATACTCTATGGGGATACTATGGGGATTTTAAGTATTATGGTGATACACTATGGTGATGCATATGACAACCCAAAAAAACATGTATTGTTGGACAACTGCTCAAGTTTGATTTCTTTTATTGTTGCATTGTTTCGTTGCAAATAGATCTATAGTGGAGAAAGTAAATAGATCTGGAGCTTGTTGTTTTCAAATGCATTTTCAGCTGATGTTTTTCGCCTTTGTTTTTGCTTTTACATAAATATTTGAAATTTTTAAAAATTTTAATCATCTTTATTCTTTACTCAATTTTCAAAACTGCTATGCGGATGTTTTGGGGATTCTTTACCGCTTAGGAACTCCGTAATTGTTATATCTGTTGCACCAGAAAGAACGGGGATGAATGGCCGAGTGTCTAGCGCTTGGTGCCACAGCTCGAATTGGTGGATGTTTCAGTGGTTGCACTTTAAGCAGTAGGAAAGCATGACTAGAGCGTGTATCAGTCAGACTTCTTCAGGGGTTCACCGAGATGGAAGGAGGGACAACACCGCATGTCATCAACTGCATACCATCTACGCACCAAGTGCTCCTGGCTCTTCAAAGGTGGGTTTCCACTCGATTCTAAAATCTCACTCCTAGGACGCCAGCCAACAGGAAGTCTGATCTTTTCTTCACCCAGGTCTTACTTAATAAATACGGTATTACTCCGACTTCGCGATCTCGAAGCTATGCACGCTTTTTTTCATCCATAAAATATATAGGTATTGTTTTGAGAAAAACGGTTTTTCGTGTTCTTGATCACTTTCAATTTTGGCTTTAAATCTCTTTTACGAGATTTTTTTTTTTTAATATTTAATACATATATATATCGCCTTTTAGAAAAAGTTCGTGAAAGAAATTTTTCTTTCACGAACTTTTTTCTAAAAGATGATTGTAAAAGCGCAGACAATTTCATTTCAAAGTGAAAATTGATTTTTCAAGAAAAGAAAACTTTGAAATTCTATAGTTCTTTATTTCTTTTAAAGATAGATGTTATGCATTTTGTTTTTACATTCAATTTGAAATTTTCATGGTAACCTGTTTCATGGATAAGCCGATTTCAGTTTTACGTGCTTTTTTTTTTTTTTTTTTCCATTTTTTTTTTCTTTTCTTTTTCTAAGGCCCACAACTTTCAGCGTTTTACTTTTTTAAATGTTTCATTTTCCATAACACTTTTGCTTAACTGTTGAACATATCTCCATTATAGATAGCACCTTGTGATTCAGTTGATTTATTTAACCTAGGAGAAAAGTATCATTAAAAGGACAATTTTTAATTTACAGTTAGTGTGGATGTCTTTATAATTTTCAGCCAACTGTTGTTTTTATTTATCCTTTTTTTATTACCAATATATTTTTTTTTATTAATCACCATCCAATTTTTTTAGTTTTTTTAAAATTTGGTTTGCCAATGTCATTTATTGCGGTATGTTCTGATTGTGAAATTTTTTTTTTTTTTTATAATTCATTTGTATTCGTTTTTGTTTTAATTATGATTATTTTTTTATTTTATTTAAAATGCATTAATTATTACTTTAAAATAATAAATAAATAAATTAAAAATTCAGTAAATATTTTTGTTTCTCCCTTTGATAGCTGCGGTTCATTATTTGAAAAACTCTGATTTAATTTATCAATATAGCATTAATAATTTAAATAAAAAATAAATATATTTTTTATTTTATTTCATTTAATAATAAATTTAATTTTAAATTACTGGCATCATATATTCCATATTTCGCTGAGGTAAAATAAACCTCGTTTCACAAATCATTCCCAAAAATCTGTTGTAGAAGAGCCACTATAAAACAAAAACAAGAAGAAAAATAAATAAATAAAGCAAACGATAAAAAAGTACTGCTACTACTATTTTACTCAATATAACATTAATAATTTAAATAAAAAAAAATACATTTTATATTTTATTTCATTTAATTATAAATTTAATTTTAAAGATGGCATCACATATTCCATATTTTGCTGAGGCACATTGAACAACTCAACGCCACACGTTTTCGCATCGTTTTACAAATCATTGACAAAAATCGGGTGTAGAAAAGCACTATAAAACAAAAACAAGAAGAAGAAAAAACAGCAAACGATAAAAGATAAAAGAAGAGAACTGCTACTACTACTTTCTAATCAAGAAGTTTTGGGAGATATGGGCGATCGCAGCCTGAGCGATAAGAAATGCATCCTGGTGACATGCTTTGCGAGCTGTAAAAGAAGAATGAAAAAAGAAAGAAAAAGAGAAAAAAAAGAAAGCAAAAAAGAAGAAGAAAACGAGCAAACGCGTTGTGTGTCGAAGGCGGGGAGGGGCGGTACTTGAAAGATGAATTGCTGCCCTTGGTATCTCGCCTATCCCCATGATTTCCCAACCCAAGTGGGTGAAAAAGAGACGATTCACTTACGGGGACCGTATACTAAGCAGATAATTCAGCGCTTGAGAAATAAATGAAGCATGATAAGGCTTTTTTTTTTCTGCTATCACCTTTTTTCCTTCCTTAAATACCTTTTATTGATGTATTTGAGGTGAACAAAGTAATGTGCGATACAGTAATAATAAAGGTAGATTTTATTTTACTATTTTTTTTTTTTTTTATAGAATATTGATAACGATATCTAATAGGACGAATTAAAAATAAACAACAACAACAAAAAATTACTTTTTAATATTTTAATTAAATTAAATAATCTTCAAAAGATTTTTTTAGAATTAAATCGAATGAAATAAATGATTTTAAAAAAAATCCAAAATCGTCTGCAAATATGTATGGATGAATAGTAAACAATAACATTTATTTTTTTTATAAATGTTTTAAAATAATGTAACAAATAAATGAAAAAAAAATAATAAATGTAAATATATAAATGAATAGCTGACATTATTGAATGCTGACTCAATATGAATAGCTTACTTCTTAATATTTAATATTTTATTTTAATTAAATAACCTTAAAAAGGTTTCTTATAATTAAATTGAATGAAATAAAAGATAAAAAAAAAAAAAATTCAAAATCGTCTGCAAATATATGTGAATGAATAATAAATAATTACTACATTTACTTTTTTATTCGTGTTTTAAAATAATGTAATAATAACAATAATAAATAAATGCAAAAATATATTTATTATATTTTATTTGTTTATTATTTGTTTTATTTTGTTTGTTATATTTTAATATTTGTTTTATAAGCAAATAAATGTAAATAAATAAATGAATAGCTGACATTAGTCTACAACTATCTACAAATGTCTATTCAAAAATAATTAATACACTAAAAAAGCATTTACTCTATATCATTGGACGACGTGCACGAAAATAACATCTAGAAGATCTGAAAGGAAGTCTGCTTTTAAAAATTTGTTAAGTTAAATTTTCATTTTTAATTTTTATTTAAATAAATTAGATTTTTAGATATGATTATAGTCTCGTTAAAAGAAAAAAAATGTATGAAAATAAATAATTTTCTCTTTAATATTGCATAAAGTTTATACTAGGAAAAAGTTGCTGAAATATTTTAAATTAATTTATTTTAGAATAAATAAAAAAAAAAAAAATAAAAAAGAATGAAAATGTCTGATATTCATTATTACAAAACGATAATAAAAAAAAAAAAAAAAAAAAAAAAATAGAACATTCGAAATCTGTTTGTTTACCGATTGTAAAACGATTTTTCAAATTAAAAAAAAAAAAAATGAAGGATATTTACTTAATGATTTTCTCTCTAATATTGCATGACGTTTATGCCAGGAAAAATTGCTAAAATATTTTAAATTAATTTATTTTAGAATAATTAGTATAAAAAAAAGAATGAAAATTTTTGATATTCATTATTACAAAACAATAATTAAAAAAAAAGATAAAACATTCGAAATCTGTTTTTTTTATAAGCAAATAAGGAGTTACCGCTTAACGAATTTTAATTGTAAAACGATTTTCCAAATTGGAAAAAAAAAAATGAAGGATACTTACTTGATGATTTGAAAATGATTTTCTCTTTACTATTGCATGAAGTTTATATTAGGAAAAAATTGCTGAAATATTTTAAATTAATTTATTTTAGAATTATTAATATTTGATATTCATTATTGCAAAACGATAATTAGAAAAAAAAAAACATTCGAAATATATTTGTTTTACAAACAAATATGGAGTTACCGCTTAACGAATTTAAATAGTACAACAATTTTTTAAATTAAAAAAAAAAAAAAAAAAAAAAAATGAAACATACGTGAAGATGTAGGACAAAATTAATTTAATTTTATAATTTAAAATAAATTATATTATATTAATATAATTTATATTTATTGCACAATAAATTATAAATAATAATAAATTATATTAATAATAATAAAAATATAATAAATTATATTATATCAATAAATTATATTAATTATATTAAATACTAAAAATTATAATTAAATTTAATAAATTAATAATAATAATAAATCATAATAATAAATAATAAATTATATAATAATTATAATAAATTAATAAATAAATAAATTATATTATATTAATTTATAAATGATATTATTCTGCTAAAAATTATAATTATAATTTATAATAAAATATAGTCAATCAGAAAAAATTTTTTCTTCTTTTTTTTAGAATACGAAAACTAAAATAAACAATATTATAATGATAAAGTTTTAGAACGTTACAAAGTTGAAAGCATAATAGATGTCTGTCAAAACAAAAACAAAAAGTATGCCAGGTTAGATTTTTAATTAACAGTTGTGCACAGACAAATAGTTGATTATTCATTTTTATTTTTCATTGTTTACAAAAGCAACTGGAAGTTTTTATCTTGAAATGGTGAGAGGGATATTTCTAGAACGTTAAGAAAAAATTGCAGAAGCTAGAGATAACCAAAAGTAGGCGTTTCATTGGAATGCTAAAATACATATTTGTTTTCGATATATTCAGAGATGAAGTAAAAATTTTTGTTTACAATTTATATACCTCGAATTATTTCGTTATTGTACCTGTGATTGATTTTGGCAATTGTTTTATGTTCATTCGATTATTATCGTTATCAATTTTTTAACTTTTTTGGACTAAAGGTAATTGTATTACTAATAAATTTTTATTTATGAGATGAATTTATACTTATTTTATTATATTTCTTTTTAGTTACGATTTTATTATTATATCTAATAACTTTACTATGAAGTTTATGTAATATCTCTATTTTTCTTAAATTAAAAGTATTTTCAATCTTATTTTATAATTTTTATAAGTATTAATACTATGTATAATAAGTATATACTTAATAACTTTTATATGTATTAATTTTAACTTAATTTTTATATGTGTTAATTTTAACTTAATTTTTATATGTGTTAATTTTAACTTAATTTTTTATATGTATTCATTTTTGTACTTAAAAAAAAAATATCTGCTAATTTTAGTTTGCAAGTGAAATGTTTGACTGAAATAATAAGTATGATAATTATAAACAGTAAAACAAATATAAATGACAATACATTTTGTAAATAATTTTTTTAAAATTTAATCTATTATTTTCTTGCTCATAATAATTTTATAGAATGCTGTTTTTTATGTTTAGTACATAATTAATTAATTAAAAATTATTTACGTATTTCTACTTTTCTATAATTGTTTAATTTAAAATAAAAATAATAATTTAAAACATCTTTTATTTTGATTTCAATAAGATTCTCTAAGTACTTAAAATTAGTATTAAATTTAAATTATATAATTAAAGAAATTGTTAATTAATTCATGAATTCGTTGATTGATTGTTTAGTTGACAAAATGTTATTTTATTTTGGAGGGAATAAAAAGTCCGAATTTATGTTTATAATTTCTGAAAAATTCAACTGAAGCAAATGAGTTTTGAATATTTAAATTAAATCTAAATTATTTAAATTGAATCCTTGATTTCTGAAATGCACACAAATACATATTCCTCGTTATAAATATGCTAGCTCATATTAATACATTAAAACTATTGAAAATAACAATAATAAAAAAAAAGGAATGTTTTAACATCAAAAGCTCAATAAAGGAAAATGTTGTTGTGGGGGAAAAAAACCCCATTGATTAATAATTAAAAAAAAAAGTAAAATAATAATAATAATAATAAATAAATAAATAAATAAAAATAAAAGGAATGTGTGAACATCGAAAGCTCAATAAAATGTTGTGGGAAAAAAAAACCCCCAATAATTAATAATTAAAAGAAAAATAAAATAAAAAAAGGAATGATTTAACACCAAAAGCTCAATAAAGGAAAATATTGTTATGGGAAAAAAAAACTCATTGATTAATAATTAAAATAAAAAAAAAAGAAATATTTTAACATCAAACTCTCAATAAAGGAAATTGTTGTTGTTGGGAAAAAAACAGACAAACAAACATTGATTAATAATTAAAAAAAGAAAATCGGATCTCAGTAGTGACATCTTCCCAAAATTCTTTACAAGGAAAATTAACTTCTCGTAGTAATTTTGTTTCTTTAAAAAAAAAATTTACTCGTTTCTTAAATTATTAATTCCACTGAAACATGAATATCAATCTAACTGACAAGCTTAGTTAAGTCTGAAATAAAAAAAAATAAAAAAATAAATAAAAAAAAGGAAGAAAACATCAGAACATTTTAAAAAAAAAAAAAATTTCCCTCCACTTCGTAGCGCATTCGTTGAACAGTGTGATTCCCTGTAACAGATGAGTGCAATGCCGCAACCTCGTGCGTTTAGAGAATCTCCCTCCGACCAATCGGAGTGTCGACCCGAAGTGCTCGCCGCGCCGCGCTCACTCAGTGCTCGGACGTCGAACGATGCGGTGCACTGTATCAGCGCTGCGTTCGAATCGACACCTACTGGAGTATTCTGCAGATTTTTGCAAACGATCATGGATTATTGCTGTCTTCCCATAATCGGTGACCTTTTGTTGTGTGTTGCAGGGGATGGGCCGTGATGGGTCGCGGTTATTCCGGCGACCTCGCCAACGCCCAGATAGTTCTTCTTCTGCAACTTCTCGTAATCGTCTGCTGTTCGTCTCTAGGTAAGTGCTCAATTTCTTGTGCCTTCTCTTGTTTCTTCCACAGCAGCACCCTGATTGGCGAGCCCGTGTTTACTAATAAGCTGAGGCTATTCCTCACGTGGAAAAATCGTCTGCAAGAAAATGTTGCCCATCGACTCTGGCAGCAGTCAGTGCACTGGCAACTATTCGGGATTTCCCGCTGGGATGAGGAATGCCTTGTGCACCGGTTTCTTTTTTTTTTTATTCTTTTTTTTACCTCTTAATCGAACTATTTGTTGTGGTGGAAGCGATCTGAACTTCTCATCTCATGCGCTGACGCTTTGGGTGGATGTTCTTGTAGAAAGGTTAAAGTTGGGCTCTCACCAGATGGTATCGAATTCGTCTTAGAACAAAAAATTTTTTAGAATTCTGAAAAATAAATCGGACAGGTTGAATTGTGAACGAAAAATTTTAATTTTTTAAGTATTCAATATGCTAATTAAAAAAAAAATAAAACGGCTGCAAAATGTAAACTGATACAAAATACTCTTACAAATGAATCAGTATTAATGTTAAAGTAAGAATAGTTTTTAGGCCCTTCTGTTCCCTAGTTTTTAGGTTCTGTAATAAAAACAGTTTAATATTAATACTTAAGAATTAAATTTGTAAGTGCCTATCAATTTAAATTAAATTATGTTTAAAAAATCGTAGATTTTTAAAAAAATTAATATTATTCGGAAATAACCTTGTAAATGAAACAGCTAAGACAAGAATGTTCCTTGCTTTCGTTACTGCAGTTAAAAAAAAAAATTTTATTTTTCCATTTTTTCAATTATTTAATAAAGTTAATTAAGATTTCCTTCTGTCATAATTTTGATAACGACTTTTGTAAACTTTCTATTGTATTAAAATGTCCTTTATTTTTTCGTTTAGCCAAGATTTTGCAATTATTTATCTTCATAAAGATTTTACTTTTTTTTTATGTCAACAATTATGTTTTTAAAAACCGTTCCCAAATGCAGTAATCTGTAAATAATGAACAAATTACAAAATGAGGTAAAGAAATAGAATAATATGCATATAGAAGAATAATGCATATGGCATAATTGTTCAGCCTTCATTTTTTTAAACGTTGTCAATGCATATACATTTGATTTGAAGGCTAGGAAAAAATTATTAAAGTATAGGTTCTTCCAGGTTTTGAGGAATAATTATAGTTTATTCAGTTTTGTTATTACTTATTTTGTTTGTTTACTTCTTTTTATTCAGTTTTGTTTTTAATTCGTTAATGTTTTTTAAATGATTTCTTAATTATTAGCATCATTATTTTATATTATTATTTCCCTAAAATTTAATATTTCATATACATCAAAATTAAATTTTTCATATATATTCATTTAAAATTTTATATACATTCGAAGTTAAAGTATACAACTGTAAAAAATGTTATTACTAGGATTTATATTTTATTGCTAATCATAAAAATATGTTTCATATGTTCCATAATTATAAAAATGAGAATTGTTGGACAGTTTTTAATAACTATTTAGACAGTAACATATACTATATATAACTGTTAAAATTTGTAGAATGTAAAATTAATTTCTGTTAATTATTAAAATTGTATTGCGTTTTGAAATGCCTTAAATTCTATTTCATACTTTTTATAAAAAAAGTTCTTATTTTTAGCGTCATTTCTTACAAAATACGATTTATGGAAATTTGCCAATTAGTTTTTGTTCTTTTATTATTAATTTCTTTCTTTCTTTTTTTTTTTTTTTTTTTGTAGTTTTAAAAATATTTTTATGTTAATATTTTCAAACATCGTGTATTATTTGAAATGGATTCTATAATTTTCATTTAAAAACAGTGATATGACTGGCATAATTTTTTTTTTTTTTTTTTTTAATTTTGCATAAAAATAAAGTGAGATACTGAAAGAATACTTATCAAGAGCTATGTATTCATTGCAAACGAATTTCAAAATGTGCTCAGTTTAGAATGGCAAATGATGAGTGGACTACGGTCAAGAATAAACTGTCTGCTGGGCAGAAAAACCAAAGGATTTGGAGGGGTGGGGAGAAGGACGAAAAAGGGGGAAGTTTTTAACCTTGAAAGAGTGATGAACAGGTGCAGTTCTAAGATCTTAGTTGCAGATTTCCTTTAGGGAAAAGCTTAAAGAGGGGAGTTTTGTTTTTGTGATTATAAGGGGATAATTTAAAAAACAAAAATTGTTTTGCAAGAGGTTTTCTTTTTTGTTATCTTTGCACCAATTCGTGTAAGGATGATTATTATGTAGTGAAATAGATTATATACTTTTTGGGAATATATATTTTTTATATTTCTTAATAGTTACAAAATATTTATTTGGCTAACTGGCTTAAAATTGTTTTGGATTCCATTCAGTCCAATTAAAAAGAAAAAAAAATTATTTTTATTATATTTTAATTTTTAGTTTCTTTTTTCACTAATGTAATTTCCTATTAAATTGTGAATACTACCCTGAAATATTACATTTTTCTTTTATTTAAAATGATTTTAATAAGTTTAATTAGGTATTTACTAATTAAGTAATATTTGTGTTAATATATACCCTATGTAGCACATTTTCTAATTTAATTTTAAATAAAAAATCAATTGGAAAACATATGTACTTTCCCCTTGCTTTCGTCTTCAATTCTTACAATACGACGAACTTTTGGGTTTTGCTTATGTTTTATGAACAAGCATCTTGTTTCGCTATGTGTTATTTGTACCACGATAAATATTTCTATATATTAGGAGTTTTTAAAGTTGCCAGGGGGGTCGTAAATTTTTTTTTTTTTTTGGAAAATTGCCCGTACCTACTCGTTTAAAGTTAACTTTTGTAATTTGTTAGTAATACAGCCACTTTCGTTTAGTTTCAGTTCTTGTGTGATTATTCACACATATTTTTTTGAAGATGGTTTATTATGTTTATATGATAAAATACATACAATATTATTTTCATTTTTTTTTGTATATCGAATGGAAAACTGGGAGAGTGGAACTTTTTTAAAATTTGATAAGGCAATTAAGTTAAGTTTTAGTTTTAAGAACTACTTGGTTAATAAGTAATTCACAACTGTTACATTTTGTTTTCATTGTATTTTCCAAGATTTTGTGTTAAAACAAGGGTGGCCAACCCAAATGATTTTGCGGGCCACTTTGAAAATGCAGCCTAACTCCGGGGGCCGCATATAAAATTATATATCCCCATATCAGATTGACAACCACTGTCGACATTTTTTGGGAGTGAAGAATTGAAACATAATGAGTTATTATTATTGTGTTTACTATTATTCTTACATGTAAACATAGATACTAAAATAATAATGGTACTAAACGCACATAATAAAGAAACATATAACACTCAAAATGAAATATAAAAAATATATAAATATAAACGAAATAAAAAAATGAAATCCTTAAAAAATATTTATTTCACTAATGCGATATTTGTTTGCGCAAGAATATTATTTTAAAATCAAAGTTCATTTTTTTTCTCATCATTTCGACGGTTCATTTTTAAATATAGGGATGCACACGTAATGTATTTTTTTTAATACATTGGCTTTCACTACTTTTGGCCATTATAAAATAAATATATTTTATAAAAGTGTGATACCATCTCGCGGCCCGGAAAAATGTTTAAGGCAGGCCGCTTATTAGCCACCCCTGTGTTAATAATTTTCACTTTTATAACTATTCGAATTATAGTTCTATTTTGGAACCTGTAGAAATCTTCCACGTTTTGTATCACAATGATAAATATTTAAAATAAAAGAAAGAACGCTGGATAGTTTTTTTATAGTGGATTCAAATCTTATTCCGTTAATGACTTTGGATAGATGTAATGCAGGCATTCGAATTTGTGACACATTTCCGTTGAAAGAGTTGGAATTCTTTTTCCAGGCTCCTGCACACATGTAAAGTGAGTTTTGACCGTTGGAATCTTTGGGGATACGAGCACGTGTCGTCAATAAATTAGCCGTTCAGCAATGATTCGCTAACGAGAACTAAATGGCATGCGCAGCGAGCACTTCCGACTGCCATCTGATGAAGTGACGAGGAATCAAAAACGAGTAATTCGTTGTAAATAAAGAATTTCCGGTCGCATAAGAAGCGAAAGCGGAAGTTATGCTTTCCTTCTTTTTTTTATTCACTTGTTGGTGCTTCATTCAAGCGTTGTCTTGTTCTAATTTGTTGAGTGAAAGCATGGCATTCCTGGGATTTCTTAAGGATGGTTATTATTCTTATTCTTTATTCGCCATGCCATCGCGACAGCTGTTTACAGGCAATGATTCTAAAACTTTTATGTTTGCGCTCTTCTTAACATGCTATTTGCCTGGCCCTTTTCCATTATCACTCCAGTGATGTTTATTTAATTAATTACTAGTGGCAACGACCCAGTTTACTATAGTAGTTGTGTACATAATTACAAATATTCTGAATGTTAGGATGTCTTTTCTTCAAGTTTTATTATTTTTCAATTTACCAATTTGTGCATTTAAATCTAATATTATTAGGAACAAATGTTTATTTTTTTTTATTTTATTTTATTCAAACATTTAAATGCCATGTGACAGTAGTTGAATGTATGATTCTGCTATTAGTAAGGTTTGTTTAAAAATAAGTAAAAGTTCAATTAATTCATTAATTAATTTCGATTCAATTAAAAGTTTATTAATTAAATTAAAAGTTCTTGATAATTATTTCATCATGGAATAATACATTCTTAAGAACAAAAAAGTAATTAGTGCATTAATATTGTTGTGAAAGTAAGATAAAAGTAAATAATAAAGTTTAGAATCTCAGCAATGCTAGTTTAAAAAATTTATAGTAATCTAATGCATTACTCATCAAAATAGGTTTTTAATTTTTTTACATTTATTTTAAGATGGTTTTGTTTTATTTGAAATAAAACTATCGTAATTGGTTAATGCTATTTGTTTTTATGCATTTCGGACATAAATATCGTAATGCATTTAATTATAGTTGTTCTTATCAAAAAATAATATCAGCAATAAGATATGAAAATTTGCAATGGAATGTTCATTGTCATTTATTAAAAGTCGAAACAAAATAATTAATTAAAAAAATTAAACATAATATTTTCTAATTACGAATTATTTGTTTTAGAAAGATTGGCCCTAATTACAAATGATATATAAAATTAACTCTTAATTGGGAAGTAATTTTTAAAAAAAGTAATCATTCGGTTTTTTTTTAAATAGTTCTTTTGTTTTATAACACATTTATGTAATAAAGAATTTCTGTTTAATTAAAAATTTCAAGTGCGATTTATGAGTTCGCAGGAAAATTGTATTTAAAACTTTGTTTATTTTTTTTATAAGGGAAAAAAAGAAAAGTGGAGTATATATTGAATCGTATTTGATATTTAAAAAAAATTATTCAAAACGAAGTTGAGTTTTATTTAAGAATTATTTTGGCTTTACATTAATGGGATTTGTAAATGCCATAATTGAGTGTTAATTATAAGTCATTGAGAATAATCAGAGTCCTTTTGAATTTAACAATCATATTGATTCATTTGAATTTGACTTATTGATTAAATAAGAATTGGCAAGTGTTGCAGTTGCTAGATTCAGTACTGCAGTTTTATAAAAGAATGCTTTAATTTTCACGGAGAAAAATCTCGTTGTAGTTAGTCTATCTAGAAGCTTAGTATCATAACAAATAAATTAATTAAAAAAAATTAAAGGATTTGAAAGGGATAAAACAAAAAAAAAAAAAAAAAAAATTGAGATGCTGTTATAGATAGACGAATCTATGTTTTCCAAAATCGAAATTACATTACAATTCTTAAAAAAAAAAATAAATAATAATTACGTTTAGAATAGCAATGGCGGAAATACGGTTATGGTTAAAATTATTACATTATCAGTCAAGGCTATTTTTATTGTCTTTCCACGAAACATTTCAGCATTTAATTCTACGGTAATCTTTGAATAAGTCGTTAAAACATGAATGATTTCTTTTTTTTTTTTTTTTAAATCAAATTTGTAATACGGAAATTTTAAATGAAATATGTGATTTGTAATTTCTAAACAATGACTTTATAATGAGATTTTTAAATCGAAATAAGAAATGCAAGTCATTATATAATTAGTGATGGCATTATTTCTGAAATTATATATATATTTCAGAGTTTTTTGCAGTAATATGCTAAATATGTTAATTTTTTTTTCTGTTTATAACCATTGTGTATTTTTTTTTTTTTTAAATTTTTTTAAAGAATACTTCATTTGTTTTTTAAAGCATTGTATTGTGAATCTAGTTTCATATAACTTTCATTAATTGCCTTTTATAGAAAAATCGAAATTCTTGCTTCAGTGTTTTCAAAAATAATAAATAAATAAAATAAATTGATAATAATTAATTTTATTTTTAGCATTGTTAAATAACTACCATCAATAATTTAATTATGCTAATAATTAATACCAATTAGATTCGTGTTTATGAAAAATGTTCTAAAAGAAAACGAAAGTTTTAAGTAATTTTTTAACTGTTCTAAAATCCCTATTGAGTCGAAATATTCGAAAAAAATCCCACTTTATCCCTAAAAATCCCACTTTATCCCTTTCTGAAGAAAAACGGAACTAAAAAGAATTTTTTTTGTCAGTGAGTGATTCTTTCGAACAAAAGGTCAGTAGGAATTCTGTTTTTCCCCTCTGATACAAAGTTGGGCCATTTTTTACACAAGATAAGATTGAATTGACAGTTGAAAGGTTTGCTCTTTTGAGAATTGTTCGAATTTAACCGACTACCTGTTGATCTACCTTGGCACACAGCAACAGCATTTTTCCAATTTGTAAATTTGTGTGGGGGAGGGGGTTAATGAATCACAATTACCAGGATTTAATTAGATCTTCAGAATATAAATCTGATAATTTTAAAATTAAAATAATAATAATTCAAGTTTTCAAGTAATTTGTGATGGTTTTTTTTTTATGAATTCAGTTTTAATGTAGATGTGAATCAATACTATTACAAAATTCTTTTAATTTATTACTGAAATTTATTAAGTGGTGGGGAAACAGTATTTTTCCATTTTGTAAAATTGTAGGGGAAAAGGGGAAATGAATGTATCACAAATATCAGGATTTAATCGGATCTTCAGAATATAAATTTGATCATTTTAAAATTAAAATAATAATAATTTAAGTTTTGAAGCAATTTGTGATGTTATTTTTTATGAATTTAATTTTATTGTAGTTGGAATGTATACTATTTGAAATTCTTTTAATTTATTATTAAAATTTATTAAATTCAAGAAAACATCTTTGCCATGCAATAATAATAATGGTATATTCTATTTTTTAAAATGAACGTACAAATATTGGTTTTATCTCTTATATAGAAATTTATATCAAAATATTCATTACCATATAACTTAATCTGGAATCGAAAATGCAACTGAATTATTTAATGAATTTATATTGAATATTCCATGCATTTCACAATTAAAACGCTTTACTTCAAATAATATATCTTCTCCATTTATTAATGATGCAAATATAAATTTCGAATCATTCTGATTATTAAATTTTAATTAATAATTACTCAAGAATTTCCAAAAAATAAATGTCGAAATTCTTACGATTCAACGCAGAACGTTTTTGAATTTTAATTTTCGAATGTTTGTTTTTATGAAAACACACAGAAGAAGCGCCTGTTTCGAAAGATGACGCAAAGATGGCGAAATTCGCTATTGTAATTACATTCCGATTTCACATCACCTGGCGATGATTTTTATTTTGAAGAAGCAAGCGGCAGCCAAAAAAACATTCCGTTGCGTCACGGCTAAAAGTAGCAGGGTGATGCTTCTCCTTTCACTTCCCAAGTGAACGAATTGTCACGTGAGATCGAATGCGAACTTTCAGTTTCGCTCCTCGCGGTTTTAATTAGTACTCGTTCTTTCCAAGGACTGCCTTGCTTACTACTAGCGAATGCATATGGACTCGAATGCTAATGTACGAATCAGTTTAACACTTTTGAAAAATATTTGCGTGTTTGGTAAATAAGAATACACAAATATTGCATACTTCAGAACAGGGGTGGCCAATCTGCGGCCCTTGAGATGTATCGCACTTTTACAAAATATATTTATATTACAATGGCCAAAGGAGTGGAAACCAATGTATTAGAAAAAATACGTTATGTGTGCATCCCTCTATTCAAAACTGAACAGTCGAAATTAAGAGAAAAAAGTAACTTTGATTTTAAAATAATACTCTTGCGAATATAGGACAGATAGTGCCTGTTTTGTGGATGAGTTGACAGTTATCAGTTGGCGGAATAATTAAATTATAGTCTGCGAACTCATGATACGCGCGCATCGATTTGCAAAAGCTAAGCGAAAGAGTGGAGAAACAAATATCGCACTTGTAAAATAAATATTTTTTGACGATTTCTTTTTTTTTATTTCATTTATATTTATATATTTTTTATATTTCATTTTGAGTGTTATATCTTTCTTTAATGTGCGTTTAGTATCATTATTATTATTATATCTACTTTTATATGTAAGGATAATAGTAAACACAAAAATAACAACTCATTATGTTTCAATTTTTCACTCGCAAAAAATGTCTATAGTGGGTCTGAATCTAATATGGGGATATATAAATTTAAAAGCGGCCCGCGGAGTTAGGATGCTTTCCAATGTGGCCCGCAAGATCATTTGGGTTGGCCACTCCTGCTTGAGAATGTATTTATTTAGAATTTTTTTAAAATTTACACATTTAATTTGGCCGCTACCAAAGGGAAAAATAAAAGTGAAATATTGCTCTATCCATTAATAAAATTTAAATGAGAATTTTTTTTTTATAAGTCTTAAGTTTTTCTAAACAAGACTACATTAAATATTTTAAGAACTTAGCAAAACATACTGCCTTTACACATTTCCATTTTTATTAAATGAAAGTCAATAGTTTAAAAAAAATTTATTTGTTTTATTGGGAATCACATGAAAATTATATAAAAAATATTCCAGGTTATAGCGCTCTTTTTATAAATTTTTAAAGTGTACGAACGCATTTGGGAGTCACAGTTTGTACTGTGTATTAAAATTTATAGAATTAAACGAAATTTGGGGGAAATTTTAGTGTATAGTTTATTATTTTAACAATATGTCCTTGCCTTTAAAAAAAAAAAAAAAATGGTTTTATTTAAAATATTTATAAGAATAAAAAGGAGAATTTCGTGTAAAAAAATAATAAAAGAAAAGAAAGGAGATCTCGGTCGAAAAAAAAATATAATGAAATAAAATAAAAATAAAAAACATAGGCGTTCGCGAATAAAAAAAAAACTTACACATATACGTGTGAAAGAAATTAAAATTCTGAACAGAAAAGCATGTAGGCGGTAAGCTATCAGTAAAGATCCAGTTGCAGTTAAAAAAAAAAAGTTTTTTTTCTCCTTTTGATAAACTCGTAAAATTGCAAGGGAATGTACCTTTTTCTGTCTTAAGTTTTCGAAATTATGACATTGATAGTGGAAAAGACAAGGTTTCTGACTCGTAAAATATTCTTTCTAACGTTCATTCTATCTCTTTTTAATAATAAACGTGACGTGCATTCCAAAATGTATCTATTTTTGAGTGAAAATACGACAAATAAATTATATAAAAATTTTTAAGAGTTGATATTAGATCTTATGCGTTATAACATTTTTTTTTTTTTTTTTTTTTAATTAAATTTAAGATACCTTGACGTCTTATTTCAAATAATTTTTTAAACTGTTTGTTGCATACAGCACAAAATATTTGAAATAAACATTAGTAAAAATATATTTTGAGCATTGATTTCAACAACAAATTAATTTAGTATAAATTAATAAAAAATATTTACTTATTGAAAAAGAAAATCCATTGGCAATAAATTAAATATGGTTTTCTTTTTTGAAAAACAAATATAGATTTTTAATAAAATCATTCCTAACTATTACATAATCAGAAGTATTTTTTAATTTTTTATTAGATTTTCATTTAATATTAGGTTAATTAGTTACATATAAATGCTTTACTGTTTTGTATTCCAAATACTACTGTTAATAAATACATATAATTATCTTTATAAAATAAATTCAAAGGGAAGGGGGGATATTTGAGCATTGATTTCAACTTGCATTAATAAAAAATGTTTACTTATTGAAAGAAAATCCATTGGCAATAAATTAAATATCGTTTTCTAAGAAAGAAAATTATAGATTATGTTTTAATAAAATAATTCTTAACTATTACATAATCATGGGTATTTTTTAATTTTTTTATATTTTCATTTAATGTAGAAATAATTAATTAGATATAAATGCTTTACTGTTTTGTATTCGGAATACTGCCGTAAACAAATACACATAATTTTCTTACTAAAAAAGAAAATCCATTGGCAATAAATTAAATATCTTTTCTTTTTTGCGAAGAACAAATATAGATTATGATTTAATAAAATCTTCAATAACTTGTACATATTCAGTATTTTTTAATTTTTATTGATTTTCATTTAATATAGAGACAATTAATTAGATATAAATGTTTTACTATTTGATATTTAGAATTCTACTGTTAACAAATACACATAATTATCTTTATAAAAAATTCAATATAAAATAAGGGAGGGGTGGCAATGAATATGAAATTTAACATTCGAAATAAAATAAAAAAAATTATTTGATATTCGTTTAAATTCATTTTATTTTGAATGGATAATTTTATTTCAGTAAAGAATAATACTTTCACATTAATATAAATTTTTGAATGGTTTGGTTGTTTTTTTATTAAATTATATTTCGTGTACAATTAAAACCGAAAATCCATATTTTGTAACGACATGCCAAAAAATATAATTTTCCTTAAAAAATATTATATATACTTAATATTTTGCATTTTGTTTTTGAAGACTAATGCTAAAAATTAAATGCGCTAATTTGAATTATTTAAGAAACGTGGACATAGGTCTCAAAAAGATAGTTGAAAATTTATGGGAATGTTGATTTCAAAATTATTCTTAGATATTTTTAATAATTTAACGTGTCTAATTTCGGGAAAATAATTTTTTCGAAATTTATAGTTTAAAAAAAGTCTTGAAAATTTCCGGTGTGAAATCACGCTAGGCTTCAAATAATATGATAAAGAATGAGAAAAGAATCTTTTTGGTCAGGTACCTCAGCTCACCCTGTGGTACAAAACGGAAAAGCTCCTTTTTCTTGCTATTCGAAGGCAAAAATTCCTCCGAAAAGCCTCTGGGGCGGGAAGGAACGATTCTAAGAATGGAGTAAACATTCATCTTAAGGGACCGTCCTAAAATTACATTATCTAAATGTATTTGTCTGACGAATTTCACTGCTGAATTTTTATTCCTTATAGAAAAATCTTTTTAAAAATACGTATTTTCTTAGTATAATTTCATGAATTAATTTTGAGATTTGTATTAGTAAATGATATTCAGCTACGAACTATTATTTATAGTTAAATAGTTTAGAATATTTAACAGATTCTAAAAATTCTCCATTTTAAAAATAATTTTGTTGGTTTATCATTGATGGTTTTTGCTTTACTTTTATCAAATGCTTTTTAATCTCAAAATTAATTTTGAGATTTGTATTAGTAAATAATATTCAGCTACGAACTATTATTTACGGTTAAGTAGTTCAGAATATTTAACAGATTCTAAAAATTCTCCATTTTAAAAATAATTCTGTTTTTTATTATGAATGGTTTTTGCTCTACTTTTATCAAATGCTTGATATAGATAAATTAAATAGTTTTAATTAATTAATAAAGTATTTATTTAATTTTGAAAAATATTTGTTTTTAAGGAATGGCAACAGGAAACAATTCATTGAAATAAATAAAAAGTTTTGATTAAAATTTCATAGATAAATTAAATTAGATCATTATTATTATTTTGAAATTGCACTGAAAGTTATGTTTACATTTTCAAACTACTTGTTCAAAAAAGAGAATGTAATTGTAAATAAATATATAGGTGTTCTAATCAAAAGATAATAAGGCTGTTTTCGTAAAAAGTTTCGGTTGAAGGTTTTCATAATAAAATATTTCATTTAATTATCGCATGGTCCCAAACATAATTTGCGTAAGAATAAAATTTGTTCTTTAAAATGAAGTACTCTCATAGACCTTTTTTTCTTGTTTAAAAAAAAAATGATAATAAAGAATGAAATTATAAACAATTATCTGTCGAAGGATTTTTCTGTACTGAAAAACATACGCACTTTATTTTGAATTTCATCATATTTATTTTATTTTTTACGGTGTTGAAAAAAGAGCTGTTGTTTAAAACTGGAACACTTGAAATGTTGTTTATTTGCCGTTCCTGATTGTGTTGTCGCTCGCAGTGAAGTTTTAGACCACGTGATATCTCTTATTATTTGAATCGTCACGTGGTATTTACATTTTGTTTTTTTAAATTCGATTTGGTGATGGCGTCCTCTCACGATCGATTGATCGAGCGTGTCAAATTTGTCACATTTATTGAATTATTATCCGATGATGTGCTTTATCGCAGAATTATCTGTTGGTTTTGGGACGAGGTATTGTTTTTCTGAAGAGAAGGCAACTGAAGTCCAATTGCCACCTCCTTTTTATCTTATCGCATGCACCCCCCCCTCCTTCCCCGACTATGATTTACTTTTTTTTATTTATTTTTCTCTCTCGTTGGAGACTCCTGCGTTTTGTAATCAGGGAAACCTTTAAGGTTACATTCGTGTTATTGACTTATCACGTAATTTTTTATCATGCCGTTCTTAAGTTAGAAGACTTTATATATATATATATTTTGATACGACTGTCTGGAAAAAAATTGTTAGCTCGGTTTTAATCACATTTGCAGTTTATTATTATTATTTAGTAAGACATTATTTGAGTTTTCATATTTGCGAACTACATCGAACAGAAATTGGCGAACGACATCGACTTTTCGAATGTATAAAAGTTGAACGATCATACCTCAAACAATCATCATGGATTTATATATATATATATATATATATTTATTTTTAAGTTTTTAATTAAAAAAAAATAGTTTAAAAATTAGTTCATTTTAGCTAAAAAAAATTTTTTTTTGTCGGTTGCCATTCGTCGGTATACAAGACTAATTGGCCGAATTCAGTTACTTACTTTTTTTTATAGAGTATTTTTGAAAGGAAAGATTAAAATTTTAATTTTATGCGTCAATAATATTTAAAAAAGACAGTGAAAAGTACAATGAATTAATGTGGTTTTTTCAGGATAAAAGATTTTCTTTATTAAATTTATGGAAAATTAGGAAAGACTATAATAAAATGAGATTGATAATAAAGGATAAATTAATTGCATTTTTTTTCCTTGTAATTTTTCTTAATTCGTTTTGGAACTCAACTGGAAGATTATTTACTTAAAAATTTTGTAATCCATGTCTTTCTTCACATGTATAAACCACTGGTGGGTAATGGGTTAAAAAATTTTCAACTCTTGATTCTTTTCCCTGATGATCTTTACTAATGAATCTAGAAGAAATTGTAAAATAAATTCAACCACTTTTATTAAACTCGTCTGTCTATCATCATCATCAATAGCACGATAGACCAGGGTGGTCCAAGGCATTCCTCTGGGTGTCAAGGGTCGTCCAATTCTTGAACTTTAGTTAAGCAAAATCATTTTCAATTGCATATATCCATCGCAGCCTGGGTCGTCCTCTTCCTCTTTGTCCCTGTGGCTTTGCCAGAACAAGTCTTTTTTTACAGGGTTTAAACCATTCGTTTTAAATACATGGGCAGCCCAGTTTAATCTGTTGATCTTAATAGATTGTATAATATCTGGGTCTTTATAGCATTTATATGTTTCTGCGTCTTCTCCAACAATCACTTTCCCTAACACCTCCAAGAACAGCCCTTAAAATCTTCCGCTCAAATAGACCCAAATGGGCCTCATCAGATCTTTCCAAAGTACAAGTGTCAGAATCGTATATCTATCCATTTCTCTCTCTCTCTCTCTCTCTCTATATATATATATATATATATACACTCAAGAGGCAAAACGTTATGACCATCTGTCAATAACGAGTTGGCCCACCTTTGGCGCGCAACACAGCTTCAACCCGCCTTGGCATGGATTAATACCAGTTCAATACCACTTCCACCTGATCACGTGCCTTCCACGTCATCCAGGCGAGTTCATTGCAAAATGTAGGGGTGGTCATAATGTTTTGGCTCTTGAGTGTATATATATATATATATAAAAATTTAACTTTAAAATTGTAAAAAATACTTTGTTTTGAAAAAACTTCATATATATATATATAGATATGAAGTTTTTTCAAAACAAAGTATTTTTTACAATTTTAAAGTTAAATTTTTTATTTATTATTTTATTACAACTTATGTTTTAAAAGACATTCTTGTACTCTAAATTCGCTTATAAAAAATGCACGAATCCTGTAAAAACAACAAAACCAAATGGACAGATACCCAAGTATTATAGAACAGCTTAAGACAAGCCAAAGAAAATTGTATAATTTAAGTACAGAGATGCTCTATTTGTAATACATTAAATCTTCTTTTTTTTTTATTAATAAAATAGCTTCTACAAAATTTTCGTTGTGGACCCAAGAAATCTTTTTATAAGCTTCAATGATGAGAAAAGTCTGTTACTGGGTTTAGTGCTATAGCAGTTACTGTATTTTTTGCTACTAGTTGTATATTTTAAGGATGCAGTTGAATTGCCTCCTTATCATTTAATTTCAACACTTAATTCCTTGAATTTTGGGAAAATAAAAATTATTTTTTGAAGAAGTCGGATTTTTAAACTGGACTCTTGACTCCTTCAAAAATGCTTGGACTTCATACACCGACTTATTATCTCTGGTATGAAGACTGTAGAGAATCACATTACAATCACTTTTTCGAATTTCATTCGCTTAATGTCTGTTGCCATTCATCGGTATACTAATTTTGTGCTATGAGCGAAATAGACCGATTGGATAGTTATTGTTATAATCGCTCGCGCAGATGAAATTGCTCGTGAGACTTGTAAAGTAGAAGGGGTGGGTGGATCATGAGGTGGCTCGACTTGGAGTGTCCTTTGTCATGCAGTGGCTCACATCATTACAACATAGAAAAAGTAAACAGGTGTTAATCTTGACTAAAGTGTAGTTTGTAATGATCACGCAATGATATGCAGTCATCAGTATGATAAAAGTAGTTAGCATGTATGAAAAGTGGTTGCAAGCACAATCATCAACATCCAGTCAAGGTTTTGTTGACCAAACAGCTTGGATGGTGGAGGTGAACAGCAGTAAGTAGGTATAAGAAGTCCAGCATTTTTTGAAGGAGATGAGAATCGGTTTAAAATCCGACTTTATTTGAAAAAATAATTTTTATTTTCCCACAATTCAATGATAATAATGGTGTATAAGATAGCAAAAGCTGGATTTCCACCAGACACTAAAGCTGCGCGTCACGGAACTTCAGCCAATCAGATTTAGTGTCTTGTAGGAATCCCGCTTAGCATGCAAGTAACGGCAGTGGATAATTATTTCTAACGTAGATGAATTTAAGTGTGTGTTATATATTATGTGTGAAGTAATGCATTGTTTTTCACAGCGCGGTCTGCCGAGTGCAAGATCCAGCTGTGCTCGCGCCAGTACGCCCGGACCGTGGAGGAAGGGAACATCAGCAAGGGCGCCACCTACCGCTACTGCAGCGTGCTCAAGAGCTACTCGGAGTGCGTCCGGACCACCGCCCGCCAGTGCAGGGGCGACCTCGACTACCACTCGGTCCAGTCCCTGGTGGTGCAGTGGACGCGCACGTTCGATTGCCCGCGCGTGCTCGAGAGGGGACCCCAGCCGATGCCCCACCCGCGACCCCAGGGAGGCAAGCACAAGCTGCAGAAGCAGCCCCACCAGGAGTGCTCGCACTACCGCCCGGGCGGGGCGCTCACCCACTGCGGCCTTTTCGGCGACCCCCACCTCAGGACCTTCTATGACGAGCTCCAGACGTGCAGCATTCCCGGCGCGTGGCCGCTGCTCGACAACCCCCACCTGGCAGTGCAGGTCACCAACGATCCGGTGGGGAAGGGGACCGTGGCCACCGCGATCACCAAGGTAAGACTCTCTCTCTCTCACGAATCATTTTGACGACTTCGTATTGTGCGAATAAATCGTTTGAAAGAGTCGCGTATACTTTTCTATTCTGTTCTACGTACACAGTCCATTCACATTAATTTGACCACCACCTACTTTCGACGTCAACGTGAAATAACCAATCACAACAGGCAGGTGGCAACACATTGCAGTGGAGTGTATATAAAGAATTCCACCTAATACCACACTCCACATAAAGCCAGAATATATATATTTTTTCTTTCTAATGCAGCTGGCAAACACTTTAGACAGCTTGATCTTAGATGCCTTAAGGCAAGCGCTGCACAGACGTTACTCACTTTGCATTACCTAGTGGGCGCGTGTAACTTGAAGATAAGTCACGGACGCGGAGTAGCAATGCCCCCGCAACTCTCTACGATCCTATTAGACCGGGACCTACGGTTTATAGTGGAATCCGAACCACTACAAACATCCATGGCACCGCCGGGATTCGAACCCGAAACCTGTGGTACCGAGCGCCAGAGCCCTAGCCACTCGGCCATTCAGGCCCAAGCCAGAATATACAAGAGTGTATATTTTGACAGGTGGTCACATTAATGTGACTGGACTGTGTACATGCATGACAGTAGGCTTCCTGCTATCATAAGTTTTTCAATTCGGCTATTGGTTTTAAGAAATTACGAGAACTCTTTAACACATTCTTAATTTTAATTTTTTATATAAGTACTATATCCCATTTCTAGGCATAGTGTTAACTCGTCCACGAAATTGATTTGTACCAATCAAATTTTAATCCTATTAAACAAAAGCAAGTTCAAAAAGGAAACCATGAAAGTGATTCAGTCGCCAAAAAGCATAGATGGAACATAAGGCGGGATAGCATTATCATGGATTTTGATAGCAGAATGAAAATGTGTGAACTTAAAAGACGTTTAAACCTCCGGAATACACAGTAAGGATTACCTATAGATCTATTAAGAACTAATAAGATCTATAGTGATTACACATGAGAAGCGGGGTGAAGGGTAGATCACCCTGGATGAGATGCGACCCAATGTGGAGTCGTTATTTCTCTTAAAACATGGAGATTATTATGCGACTTACTTTTTTTAATTTTAATCCCAGTAATCATTGTTACATTATTACAAAGATTATTGTGAAAGAAAATAACATTGAAAAAAAAAAAGTACGATATAACTGACTTTTAATATTAGTTAAATTTATAAACGTAAGTGTTTAATAATTTGGAATTAAGTAATATGGGGGTTTGTGTTTGGAAATACAATTAATGCTTAGAATGTAAATTCCATCTCAGTTATGTAAATTTGATTGTTCGTAGCTTTTTTTCAGCTTTCATTTATTAAAATGTTTGCATTTTCGGTTATTTGTAAGGTTAGGTATTATAGATTATTACATTACTTACTAGAAGTTTTGCTTAGTAACTGCTGTTAGATTTAATGTATTTTTAACAAGTCTTAAACGATTTTTACTTCTTGAAATGCAGCCCAGAGTAGTTAAAAAGGTGCACATCCCTGAGAAGCGATTGTTTGGTGTAAATCGCATGCGCACCATCCACATTTCTAATTAATTCAAGAAATATTTAGATCGAAGTTACATAAATATGAACCGTTGTTAATTGGTTTTGTATTTCGAATATTTTTGACTGGAATTTTCTTGTGTTTTATCGGTAGTGTCCAAATTATCACAGGGTGGAAAATTTGGAACAAAATTTGGTTTTGGGTGTTCTTTGGTTGGGATAGTTTTGCTTCAAATATCTCCTGTCACATAGTCGATTATCTTAAGTTGCACAAACATAATCACATTGCACGTAATCCGTAATTTCACAATCATTGATAAGCTTAATTGGTATTATTTCAACAGTACTAAGTTTAAAGCTGTTTTTGAACTTAGCATATGAACCGTTATGAATGAATGCTGTTTTCGAATGCCGTGCACTTAGACCATTTGCCACTACAATGGCAAATATATCGCGGATTCAGAGTTACACAAGGTGCACAACGATGGGGCTCCTATATTGCAGCCACATTTTGCCTTCGCACTCTCTTAGCCTACCCTAATAGTAGATTTTTTTGGACTGGCCCACTAATTTATTAAAATCCATCCCTAGCATATAGACACGAGGGCTTTCTGTGTTGAGATTCGAACCAGACTTTCCAAGCTAGGAAACCCAGTGCGCTATCCATCAAGCTCTTCTGGCACTCTATGTATTTACTAAAATAAGGGACATTAAATTCTTAAAACACTAATCAATGTATATTTACAATTACACTTCATTGAAGAACTCTCGAACACTTTGGAAAACAAAAGACGTATTATTCGCCATTGTCTATTGCAATTACATTTCATTGAGGAACTCTGGAACAATTTTGGAAAGCAAGAAACGTAACATTCGCCATAATCTATTGGCAATTACGTCTCATTGAAGAACTCTCGGACACTTTGGAAAGCAAAATAAGTAGCATTTGCCATTGTCTATTGGCAATTACGTCTCATTGAAGAACTCTGGGACACTTTGGAAAGCACAATAAGTAGCATTTGCCATTGTCTATTGGCAATTACGTCTCATTGAAGAACTCTCGGACACTTTGGAAAGCACAATAAGTAGCATTTGCCATTGTCTATTGGCAATTACGTCTCATTGAAGAACTCTCGGACAATTTGGAAAGCAAAATAAGTAGCATTTGCTATTGTCTATTGGCAATTACGTCTCAGTGAAGAACTCTCGGACAATTTGGAAAGCACAATAAGTAGCATTTGCCATTGTCTATTGGCAATTACGTCTCATTGAAGAACTCTCGGACACTTTGGAAAGTAAGAGAAGTACCATTCGCCATTGTTTATTGGCAATTACATTTCATTGAGGAACTCTGGAACAATTTTGGAAAGCAAGAAACGTACCATTCGCCACTGTCTATTGGCAATTACATTTCATTGCGGAACTCTGGAACAATTTTGGAAAACAACAGAGTACCGTTTTCTTGTTTTGTTCCAATAACATTTTTATGGTTGATCATTGATGCATCTTGCGAACTGTCCAGAATAAACTATTACTCAACTTTGAAGAATAATTAAAAAGCGTTTATCGACAGAAATGCACAATTTGCTGTATTTTTATTGGATAGCATATCGACTTTCCAAATTAGTTACAAACTACTATGCCCCTTCATTCTGGTGCCTGAATAATGTTGACTTAATGAAGTTTACTGGTTTCGCAATAACCAAATGGGCCATCTCTTTCTTTGTAGTAAAAACCTACGGTTGAATGTGACCATAACAGGGGCCTGATGGCCGAGTGGCTAGCGCTCTGACGCTCGGTACCATAGGTATCGGGTTCAAATCCCGGCGGTGCCATGGATATTTGTAGTGGTTCGGAATCCACTTTAAACCGTATGTCCCGGTCCTAATAGGATCGTAGAGCGTTGCGGAGGCATTGCTGCTCCGCGTCCGTGGCTTATCTTCAAGTGACACGCGCCCCCTGGGTCATGCAAAGTGAGTAATGTGCAGCGCTTGCCTTAAGGCATCAAAGACAATTGTTTAAGCGGTTGCCAGCTGCATTAGAACGTAAATATATATATATATATGTGACCGTAACAATAGATAGATAACTGTTCTGTAGGGCAGAAGAGCATAAAGTGAAATCTGAAATCGTCTTGGAATGTGCGAAGGTCCAGGTGGCTTGACCATCCATCAATTGGTCTTGCTTGACCTCTTTTCCCCTGGTGGTGGGTCCACTTTTTCTGTTTGTTTTTCTTCTGGCCCAAACAGATAAGGTTTACCAACGAAAAATAAACAATTACTTATCTAAGCACTTAAAAAAGACTTATTCTGGATTTTTCGAGAATTGTAAAAAATTGCCCATTTTACTGATGTTTATTTTTTTAGAGATTTTGGGGAAAATGAATATGATTTAATTGTTTTTAATTATTAAAATTTGTGTTATAGAAAAAAAAAAAAAAAATACAATCCATTTGAAATGTTATACGATTCTATTTAATAGTCAAATTCAAGTTAACTTTTTAGTTTTATATATATTTCATGGGGACATATTTTGTTTGTCTTTTAATTATTTTCTCATGATTATTTGTTATCGATAAAAGAAATTTCGAATGATTTATATTTTTTTCCCCATGCAATTTTAGAACATTAGTATTAAGTGAAAACGGTTGGTTGGTTTGTGGCTCTACTGTACGGTGTTTTTCTTATCTGTATCCACTTGAATATCGTGTCTGAATTTGTTGTTTCGTTTTTACTGGTTTAATTTTAATAAATATTCATCGAAATATTGAAATTGACATGTTGTAATCGATGAGATGTGGCAAAAATGGGTGGAAAAATACATGGAATTTTAATTTATTATTTAAAAAAAATATTAAAACATTTTTGTGCAATACTTCTTAGTTTTAATGTCCTTTTTTTTTATTATATGTATTTGAACTAAATAAAAGCAGCATAAAAATAATTAATATATGGAATTTCGACTTCAGATACCTTTTCTATTACTTATAGTTATTAATCTAGAGCCTGAATGGCCGAGTGGCTAGCACTCGCAGGTTTCGGATTCGAATCCCGGCAGTGCCATGGATCATAGTGAGTGGTTCGGAATCCACTTTAAAACGTAGGTCCCGATGTAACGTAATCGTAGAGCGTTGCGGGGGTAGTGTTACTCCGCGACCGTAGCTTATCTTCAAGCTACACGCACTTCCAGGTAGTGTTAAATGAGTAACGTCGGTGCTGCGCTTGCTTTAAGTCATCACAGACAGTTTTCTAAGTGTTTGCCAGCTGCATTAGAACAAAAAAAAAAAAAAAAAAAACAAAGAAAGAAAAGCTATAATAATCTATGGAGCTTTCATAAACGGTTAAACTTTATTTGGTTAAGCCTTAAGACAAATTCAAGGATGCACCTGTACACAATTTCAGTTATTTATATAAATTAATATTAAAAATATTAAATTTTAGTTGTCTAATTATTTACTATCATAACTGCAAATCAACCAATTAATCAATAAGTATTGATTTCAATTGAAATGGAAGAATGAGAAAGAAAATTATCAACCAACAGAAAGTTTTAAAGAATAGGTTTTGATTCTTTTTTTTCACCAAACGATTTTCGCACCTGCAAGCTGTCCGAATTGGAGCTATAAACTAGAATCCTCAATCGGGCACGGTTCCCCTCGCTCTCCCCCTCGGGGTCGGCGCTCCCCTTTTGCAGAAGACCTTGGAGCTCGTTAGTTTTTTTCCCTCTGTGCCATGGGGCAAAGTCTTCTTGCAGCACCCCCCCGCCCTTTTCTTTCGACCCGCATCTTCTGCTCAAAGGGGGAAGAATGTTCCTTTTCTTTTTTTTTGTTCGATTTTTCTTTTAACAGGATGGAGTGCGTGTTGTGTTTCCGAGAAAATATAGTAGTTTTAAGCCGCTAATATCATAAATGATCTTATCCGTGGTATATAAGCGTTTTGTTCTTATTCTTATTCTTATTCTTTTTGTGGGAAGAGGAAATGTTTTTTTCACTTTTATATAAATTATATCGATTTGATTAATTATTTTTTTAATTGTTTAGCTTTAAACATTAAAAATGTTTCTTTCTTTTCTTTAAAAAGAAAAAACAATTAATTTTATTTACAAAAAAAAGAATGTTTCCGAGAAAATATAGTAGCTTAAGCCACTAATATCATAAATGATTCTTATCAGTATTTGTTCTTTTTAAACGTTTTGTTCTTATTTTTTTTTTGTAGGAAAAAAGGAAATAATTTTTTTTCATTTTATATAAATTATATCGATTTGATTAACAATTTTATTTTAATTGTTTAGCTTTAAAGATTGAAGGTGTTTTTCATTTCTTCAAAAAGAAAAAACAATTAATTTTAATTACAAAAAAAAAAAAAAAAAAACTGTGTTTCCGAGAAAATATAGTAGCTTAAGCCACTAATATCATAAATGATTCTTATCCGTGGTATATAAGCGTTTTGTTCATCTTATTATTCTTTTTGCGGGAAGAGGCAATAATTTTTCTCATTTTATATAAATTATATCGATTTGATTAACAATTTTATTTTAATTGTTTAGCCTTAAACATTAAAAGTGTTTTTTCTTTTCTTTAAAAAGAACAATTAATTTGAATTACAAAAAAAGGAACTGTGTTTCCGAGAAAATATTGTAATTTAAGCCACTAGTATCATAAATGATTCTTATCCGTGGTATATAAGCGGTTTGTTCTTATTCTTATTATTCTTGTGCAGAAAGAGAAAATAATTTTTTCATTTATATAAATTATATCGATTTGATAAATAATTTTATTTTAATTGTTTAGCTTTAAACATTAAAAGTGTTTTTTTGCTTTCTTTAAAAAGAAAAAAACAATTAATTTTAATTACAAAAAAAGGAACTGTGTTTCCGAGAAAATATAGTAGTTGATGCCGCTAATATCATAAATGATTCTTATCCGTGGTATATAAACGTTTTGTTCTTTTTCTTATTATTCTATTTGCGGGAAAAAAGGAAATAATTTTTCTCATTTTATATAAATTATATCGATTTGATTAACAATTTTATTTTAATTGTTTAGCTTTAAAGATTAAAAGTGTTTTTTTGTTTTCTTTAAAAACTAATTTTAAACAGTTGAAAAAAAATTAATAAATAAACTCAGGAATATGCCAATGTTTAATAATGCAAGAGATATGGGAAGCAATGGATTGGAATGCTACAAGAATGGCCAAATCCAATAGCCACATAGCAATATAGCAATGTGGAATAGATCAAGAACTTCATGAAGAATGAATTGTTCAAGAATTTCAAAAAGATAATACAAAAGTAAGATAAATGTCGTCATAAATGAAGAATTACAAATTCTACAAGAAACGTTATCACACCTAATAGCCAAGTGAATATACAAAAGTAACATACATGTAGTCGTAAATGAAGAATGAAGTATTCCCGATAATACAAGAAATGTTATCGGGAGACAAGAAATGTAATGTGGAATACAAGAAATGTTATCACGTTCAATAGCCAAAAGAATATATCAGAGTTTGAAAATCTAGGCATAAATGAAGAATGAAGTATTCCAAATACAATAAGAAGCACTCTACAGCTCCATAAGCAGGGGAAAATACCAAAAGTGACAAATGTGAAACTTCCAGAAGATGGAATTGGTCAACACACTATGAGTACTTATAGCCATTGGAAATACAAATGTTTAAAGTCACAAGCAAAAAACATGAAAGGTGATTCAAAACCATACTACAAAAACACTTCAAACGAAAGCCAAATTCATTAGAAAATTTCTTAAAATTAATAACGTTATTCATGAAGCATTTCAAGAGTTAAGGGGCCCAAAGTACCATTTTCCGCCAAAATTTGCAATGGAGTTTTATTTGCTTGATCCTCATTTTCGGATGACGGCACTAACCAGGACAACATCATGTTCACACATGGGTAACGAGTTGATTTAAATGTAATTTGGAATAAATGAAAGAAAAAGACACTTGGAGTTTCTTTATACTTCTACTCAGGGCCAGATTTAGATAAAAAGAGGCCCTAGGCTATTCCGCTTATGAGGCCCTCTCACCTCCCATTTTTAAATTTCTAAATCACATGAGAGATAATAAAACACATCATTACTGTGATATATATCAATATGTTAAATGAAACATGTTGTGATGGGTACTAATCTTTATAAGAAAAAGTGGCATGGATAATAAATAAATAAAAAGTCGAGAATACTTATTTGGACATTCATTCTCAGCACCCTATAGAGTACTAGTAACAATAACTCATCAAACATAACACACAACATTTATAAAGAAACAAAATTCAAATAATAAAAATCTTTGACTACGAAAATAATTATTTTTATGTATACATTTTTATGTTTGTTTATGAGTCATATGTGTAGAATTTCTCCTTATTTTCGATTCAGTGTTTACTGTTTTTAGAATTCTAATTTTGCTAACAATTTGAATGTAGGCCCCTCTTGATCTTGAGGCCCTAGGATGAAGCCTAGTTAGTCTATAGGTAAATCCGGCCCTGCTTCTACTCGTTATCGTTTGCTTGATTCTATTATGTATTTTTTTTTCTTTAAAAAAAAAAGAACAACAGTAAAATTTTTATTCAATTACTTAAGTATATATATAGAGAGAGAGAGGGAGGAAAAGAATTATGCTATTATTGCAAAATTTATTTGACCTTTTATCTTAAAACAATTCTTTTAAAGTAATAATGAAAAACCTTAAATTTTCCTTCGATGCATTTAAATTTTGTATGCATTATTCTTCAGCTATTGTTTCC
This sequence comes from Caerostris darwini, assembly GCA_021605075.1. Classification (NCBI taxonomy): domain Eukaryota; kingdom Metazoa; phylum Arthropoda; class Arachnida; order Araneae; family Araneidae; genus Caerostris; species Caerostris darwini. The sequence continues at coordinate 128,934 of BPLQ01007815.1, forward strand.
CATATTGGTTATGGGTAAAACCCTTTACTATAGAAAATAATTCTTTGTGATGACAGACAGTAATTGATGTTAGATTGCAATCATAATGGAGACTAAAGAAAATGACACTAGTGATTAATTCGTTGAATTTAGCTTTTTTATTATTTTTATTTTTATTAACATAAATATTAAGTTAGCTGAATTTACATTAAAAATTTTAAAATGTGCAATTTTTTTAATATCTTCTATTTATAAAGAATTGTGAATAAAATTTAAAATGTCAAATTTTGGAAATAAATTGACTTAGATATACAAAAAAAATTATTAAATTTTAGTGAATTTGTTTTGTTTCGATTTTTATGAAATGTCGTTTAATTTACTCTCATTAATGAATTTAAAATTAATCAATAATGAAATTGTGTCATTACAATGAAATTATTATTAAGTGCATAATTTTTTGTTTTGATTACTTTTTTTTGTTCAAAATCAAATTCTTAAAAAATTTTTTTACTCTTGTGGGATTTGTTATAGTAGGAAATACTTATTAATCGTAACCTGGCTTTAAGCTTAAAAAACAAAACATAAAAAATGATTTTAATTGTATTAAAATGAAAAATGTTCTCTCTTTTTTTTTCCAAAATAAAAAATAATAAGAGTTTATTGACGACAATTTGCAAAATGATTGTCTGTAAAAAGGTATGGGTGAGAAATTATATTCTAAAAAAAACTGTAATGAAAAATTTTGATTTTTACATCATATTTCAGTAAACTCGTTAAGCTATATTTAATAATATCTAAATTTATTTAAAAATAATTAGCAGGTAAAAAAAAAAAATTTAACCTGATATTAGAATTCGCTTAAAAAAAAAATTTTTTTTTTAAAGTTTCAATTTCCAAACGATTTTGTGAAGATAGGGGGAAGAGGAAGAACTTGTCGTTTGAGCAAGGGCGTGAGTTAACTGTCGCTCCGTGTTAGGAAATAAAATCGGCTGCGAGGGGGCGGGAAATCTGCGTGCCCTTCGCTCTCGTCTGACGCTCTCACTTCACTTCAATGCCGGGAGCGGGGCGGGGGGATGACGTCAAAGCACCTGGGGCTCAGAAAGAGAGAGATAAACAAGCCGACGGGAGATTCCATTTCGTTGAGTGAGGGGTGGAATGAGGAAAGCGTCCTGGAAGGAAAAAAAACCAAAAACGTCCCGAGTTGTGATTGATTGGAATCTTTTCCTTCATGTTCCTCGTGTCTGTAATTCTGTATTCCTAATCGATGTCGCTCGTTGTTCCAAACTATATTAATTTTTTTCTCATATTTTTAATTTTGTGAACAACTGCAGATCGACTGGTGATAAAAAAGAAAAATAACAAATAAAATTATCTTTGTGAAAAATTCTGCATATTAACATCTTTTTTTTTAAATCAATATTTTCTGATTATTTTTGCGCTAACAAATTTTTATTAATTAGATTATTAATTTAAATTTTATTAATTTTATCAATTTAAATTATTATTATTTACTAACAAATTTTCATAATTAGAGAATTTGAAATTAAAATCTCAAAGAAATTCTTCGAAGACATTTGTAATAAAAATTAAGTTAAAAGTTAAATTCTCTTTCTTTAAATGATTTTTTAAAAGCGGTTTTTTTCTGCAATTCGTAAAATTTAATTAAATGTATTGCTATTCCAGGAAAAAAATTAATTTAATTTTGATTGGAGTTCACATCTTATTAAGGAACCTTTTCTCATAATTAAGGAGTTAACACCAGTTTTGTACGACTTATACCTATGAAATGTAACGAATCTTTCGTAATATATGAATTTGTATGCTGCATTTATGAAGAAAAAGATATTTTTATGTATTTTCATCTTAAAATATTACCCTTCCCCCAAAGAAAAATTTTAACTTTTACTTTGTGTTATTACTTTTTTTTTTTTTTTTTTTTTTTTTTGAAACATCTAAGAACTCATGTCAGAACAACATCTAAATATAAACATATTTAAAAAAAGGGTCTTTTACCCAACATACCGCTAATTTTTCACCCTTAATTATGGGTATTATTTTGAGGGAGAGTGTGTCCACAATCAATGGCCACTTTCAATGTTTCTTGTTTATTTATTTATTATTATTATTTTTTTTTTATAAATTTCTTTCACGAGCTTTTTATACATAACATTTATTTAAATTTCTTCCATAAGCTAATAATTATATAATTAAATAATGTAAAATCGTTCTAATTGATCGTCTAGTGAAAGCAAAGACAATTTTATTCCATAGTGAAAATGAGATTTTTCTAGAAAAAAAAAATCTTTTTTAATTCTGCAGTTTATTTTTATTTTTATTTTTTTAAATCTTTTGTTGAGATTGCTGTTATGTGTTTCGTTCTTATGAATAAATTCGTAATTTTTATGGATAACCTGCATTGGCCCAGCCAATTACAATTTTTTTTTTTTTTTTCCCTTAATATACTTCACTCAGGGTTGAATCGTTTCGTCATAAATTAAATGAGCGAATTTTAAGACAGGATTAATTAGAAGTAAAGTGAAGTGAAGACATTAAAGTTTTTAAAAAAAGTTGGCTAACGTAAACTCTGCCATTGTACAAACTTTTCTGATAGGGATACATTATATATGTAAAATAAATTTGATGATGTTTTTGGCCTAACATAATGTTCTCATCACTTCTCGATTAAAAATGCATCAATGAAATATAAAACAAAAAATTAAATCATCTTAAATTACTGCAGACAATACAAAATTAAATGATGAATACAAGACTTCAATTACCTCGAATTTCAAAATCGTTTATAATTAATTACTCACTTTAATCTAATAATTTAAAAACAGTTTAGTTGACTCGAGGTTTTAAAATATTGAATTATTTTTATAGCAATAAATTCAATATTTGATTATTATTTTTCATTTCATTTTAATAGAAAAAAAACCCCTTTTTTTTTTAATCCATTGTTATGAATATTTTGTGGGGGAACTTTTCATTACTGCTAATATCAAATATGCATCTAAATCACTAAAACATTTGAATAATAAGGTTTTAAGTCAGGTGTAAAATAGTTTTAAAAACCATATATATATTAGAATAGGATTTTTTTTTTTTAAATTTTAACTTATTGAACATTTAAATTTCGACTAGAATTGAGAATGATTATTGATTTGAGAATTAAGAATTATTTTTCCTTCCCATCTTTTTTAAACTTTTGGAAAAATATTTTTTTATAATTCTTGATAATAAGAATAAATGATACGATCGCCTAATAAAAATCATCACATGTTTCCATTAAAATTCTTTCTTTCTTTTTTTTTTTTTTTTTTTAAATAACGTGTTCAGTACTATAATGATTTAGAAAATATAAAATGCTTAGTAACATGTACGACGTAGAAATTATTATTTATGTAGTATTACTGTAGTTGAATAAAAGTTTGCTTGGGAATTTGAAAGTTTAAAAATTATTAAAATTTGTATATTCTAATGAATATATAAATACTGCAATAAATAATAACTAAATGTAGCAATGATATTTAAAGAAGCACAGTATTTTTTATTATTTAAAAATTTAACATTTTTTTTTTTTTTAAATAATATCGAATCAAATGCATCGATAAATTGACTGTTTCTGCTTAAATTTAAAGATGAGTGATGCCGTTTTTTATTTGTATCATAAAATACTTTAAAATTTTATTTATTTATTTTATTTAATTTAATTTAGTTATATATTTTCGAAAATTAAAGTGGGGAAAGGAAATCAACATTCTATTTTTACATTTTTTTTAAAGTTTTTATTATTATTATTTTTTTTTACAACGTCTTTGCTCTTCATTTATTTTCAAAACACAATCGATGGTGTCTTATTATTTGGGAAAATGTTTTTCCTCTCTCGTCAGGGGGGGATCATGGGTGAAACAATTGAATTAGAGTAAAAACGTTCTATTTTCTTTCTTTCTGCCATCGGTAAAACAAACCTAAAAAAATCGTCTGAGTCGAACGAAACGTAGCGAATAGTGAAAATGAGTCACAATTCTTTTGGATATTTTCCAGAATGGTTCTCTATTGTTAGATAGCTATTGTTGGACTTGGATATACCCTTTTCTTTCACTTTTTTTTTTTCTCCTTCATTAATGTTTTGCTAGAAATTTGAACCCCATATAATGAGTTTTATAAATATTTTTTAAGCATTCTAATCTTTTCAATTTCTTTCATATTAAAAAATATACTGAAAATCTTTGTTCCCATGTTAGAAATTTAAAAATATTTTTCAGAATAAATGTGAATTTTTGGGAATAGTTTTTTAATCACTAAATATTATTATTTTTTTAAATTCCGTGTTTACTTGCTCTTTAACGGGTTTACTAGTGAAAAATTAAAGGGACAAATAAAATGAATTGAAAGCAATTTTTAAAACAACAAAGATATTTGACTTTTATTAATTTTTAACTTGGAACATAAATTTTGTTAAGTTTGGATTGTTATTCTATTATTTAATTATTTATTGTTCGGCTTTCATTTATTTAATTTTTTTTTCATATTTCAGATTTAATGTGTTTGGTTCATTTAATTATTTTTTTAAAAATATTTTATTTTTATTTATTTTTAGGAGAATCATTTAAAAATATATTCGATAGAAATTTTTTCAAATACAATTGTTATAACATTTTCTCTTTCTTTTAATTTTGTAATCTTAAATATTTTTTTCTCAACAAAAATTATCAAAATAAAATACATATTTATTATATTGACTAAAGCTGCAGAACACCGGATATCTTCGAAATCATGTAATTTTTTATATGTACTAGTATATCGTTATTTAAAGTAAATTGTTCATTTATTAAATCACTGTTATAAATTTCTTTTATGAACATATAATATTGTTGTTTTTTCCATCATAAGTTGATATTTTAACTGTAGTTGTTAAATTTCAAATATAATTGAAAGCAATGAGTGATTGATTGATTGTTACAAAAAAAATAACGATATGATTTTTAATCATCTTTTAATTTAAATGTAGAAGTTATTCTCTTAATTAAAAAAGAATAATAATTTTGTATCGATCTGTTTTAAGAATTCTCTTCATATTATTGTAGAAGTATTCGATTGTTGATAAAAGTACTAATTGAATTCCATGCCGAGTTGTCATTCACATTTAACCTTCAATTGTGGTTTGACATCTCGGATCATCTGACAGAAATAAGCGCGTGCGTAGAACAAATGGCCCCTCCTTTCTATCGAATTTTGATCTCCCCTCCCCCCTTCCGTAAATGGAATCAATAGTTGAATGAAAAGAGGAATGAATATCTATTCAATTTTTATGTCATCGCTGAATTATAGATGCTGTTTGAATGTTTTGAATTCGCTGTTGTTCTCTAATGTTTTTAACGAATCAAGTAGTGAACGAGTCAAGTCGACTATCGAATCAAGATAGTGATTCTTTCAAAAAAGAAAGAAAGTTATAATAGCGTATCTTTTACATTGCTTTAAAAAAAAAGTTATTTTTATATTAAAATAAAATTTAAAATACTTTACATTTTGAAGAAATAAATTTAAAGATTGTACTAATTTTTGTATTACACTTTCTTATATCAATGTCTATTTAAAGAGATATAAGAAAGATCTTAAGCATCTGAATTTTAAATGTGTTATGATAACATTTTCAAAAGTTACCAAGATTTAAAAAGGGGCCTGAATGGCCGAGTGGCTAGCGCTCTGGCGCTCGGTACCACAGGTTTCGGGTTCGAGTATCGGCGGTGCCATGGATGTTTGCAGTGGTTCGGAATCCACTTTAAACCGTAGGTCCCGGTCTAACACGATCGTAGAGCGTTGTGAAGAGGGACATATTTCAAATAAGGAAACACTAACTGTTCATATATATAGTGATTAGGGGATTATAGTCCTTGTTGCTTCACATCCCCATATACCACTTCATTCATTAAGATTTAAAAAGAACGCGGCCAAGGATCTCCGTAATAATCTACAATAAGAGAGATTTAAAAAGAATTTTAAATATCCAATCTTATAAATTTCTAAAATTATGAATTCTTTACTTCATATGAGGATGATGATATTTAATATATGTAATCATTTTTTTTATTAGACAAGAGATACAAGTGCATAATTCTAATCATGTTTTTTTTTTTTATTCATTAGTGTTGCAATGCCGAGTTTAGCCTTTTATTTTACAAAAATAGAACAGTATTCCGGAAGCAATCTATCTAATTGTGAGAGTTACAACATTCCCAGTTAAACAGTTAATGAATGCTTCACACATATCATGTCATTATAAGGAAGACTAGACAATATGTTGTTCGTCCCATAAACATTTGTAGTAATTCGTTTTAAATGCATAAATGGTTTTTACTAAGAATGTTAATGCCGCTCTTAATCTCTGTCATTGCAATTTTATTTGATTAAAATTGAGACCCAAGTTGTGTACTTTCTTTCATCATAGCATGGGAAAAAAAAAATGATAAAAATATTTTTCTATTCTTGGTTTGCGTAACAAGAAAAATTATTTCTTCAAATTAAAATTATTTGTTGTTAACAGTTACAAAATTTTAAAATGAAATTAAATAAAATTAAAACATTTTTATAAAAGATAGAAAATTAGGAAATTAGTTTTTAAAATTATGATTAGATTCAAATCTGAAAGAAATTAAAGTGTTTGAAAAGTTTTCTTTGGATTCAAAGAGGAACAGTTGCAATGTTGTTAAAGAAATTTATTGCAGGTTAAAGAAGTTTATTGCAGTTACAGTTAAAATATGGTGGATTTCTTTTTGTTATGTATTACTCAGTTTAAAATAATTCAGTTTAGTTAAGCAGGTGAAAAAGTAAAAAAATTTGCAAAATAGTTAATTTTACTTGTTTTGAGGCTTTTTCTTTCCTTAGCATAATGTGAGAATTACAATTTTTAATCACTTGATTTATTTGCCCTTCCCTTTTTTTTGATAAAACTATTAAATGTGGATTATTAACAGAAACCTACATAAATTAATTGAAATAATTATCCCAGTAAAATTTCTTTTTAAAGATTCAACATTGATGCTTAAATATTAATGTCTTAACATTATTCTTATAGGTGACAGTAATAATTCGCCAGCATGTTCCATGTGCCATAGAGAAGACATATGAAGCGCAAGCATACTTCTTACCTGGAGTATTTGCAGATGGTTCCCGATGGAGTGGCCCAGGTGTGCGTATCCATGAAGAAGTGCCTGGCAAGCACATTGAACTAAATTTTCGGTATATCAATACTCGAATTATCATCAGACAATCGGGCAGCTATCTGACTTTTGCAGCCAGGATGCCTAGTGCCATAGCTGTGCAAGGTGCCCAAGAAAATACGCTAGAACTCTGTGTCCGAGGCTGCCCACGTAGAGAACGCATTGATTTTGAGCGTGTCTTGGAGACTTCAACTGGGCCAAAGAATGAAGCAATTGCTGCTTGTCGGGCTCTCAACATCACTGACTTTTACTTTGATGCTTGTGTGTTTGATTACTTGACCACAGGGGACGATAGTTTCAGTGTTGCAGCCAGAGATGCCATGATGGACATTGGTCCACAGTCAGTTGTGAATGGAAGCCTTCCTGTGATGCCAAGGAGTGTGGAGAGTGGACAAAAGTCAACCATGCACCCATTCCCAATGCTTTTTGTAGTGCTAGGACTGATGTGGTTCTTTCTTGTGAACAGATAGCCTAGGACTACTTTGAAAACTGTTGTGAAAAATTAAATTTAAAATTAGAATTATTTGTATTAAGAGTTGCCATTTTGAAATCATGATTGTCTTTAATCTAAGATTCTAGATCAAAGATTGTTTGACAAGTAATAGAAAACACATTGTAAATACAGTAAACTGAATAATTCATTGTAAACTGAACAAAGCTTCAAATTTTAACATTATGATTATTTAAAAAAAAAAAAACCTTTGTCATTGATATTTTTTTTTAATCTTTTCAGATGCATATTAATAATTGATTATAAATTTAACAAAAAAAAAAATCAGTAAAATTGAACCCTGTTTTAGATTAAAGAATCTCAAAACTGGCAACTCTAATCTAATTTCTTTGTGAATAAGAATATATTAATTCAAAATTTTGTTCCTTTACAAGAATATTGTAGATTTAAATTATAATTTTATAACATCTATAAACTTTTATGAATGTATAAATAATTTGAACAATATTAGATTCTGGGTTGTAGAATTGTGAGTCTTGATTGCGTTGCTGTTAAGAATGCTCTTAACAAAATAACATTGAAATGTGCAGATAAAGCAGTGCCATTTCTCAGGTTGATTAATTTCATGTTTGTCTGAGCACATTCTCATTTCATGTTTTCCATCCAAATATCAGTGCCACACCTGTTCCATGTGATAACATAACTTCATCAATGATCATTTGTTCTAAAGTGGAACATGCTTGTAAGTTTTATTAGCCCCCTCAGTAAACATATTGCAATCTTCAAGAAGATTAAATTAAAAAATGCTGTTTAATTGATACCCTTTGGTGCATTTTTTTGGGGAGAAAAAAAATCAAATTTGGCTCATTTAGGCATTAGCCAAGTTTCTTCGAATTTTGTAATATGCATACCCTAAAGACACTAGATGTAGTTCATCGTCTCCTAAAGTTGTCTCCAAGGATATGCAGTTGCATTCTACCGGCATTCAGTTGATGTAATTTAAACATTGATTTTATAATCTATTGATACAATAATCACCTTAATTGATTAGTCTTCAAATATTTATTTTATAGATACTGCTGTAGTTTTTGATAAACTTTTATCTCAAAATAATTAATTTAATTTTTGAAAAATATTAAGAATTTCAATATTTTGTCTACTGTTCAACTTAAGCAACAATTAATTTATAATGAAATTTGCATTTGTAAAAAAAAAAAGAAATAATATTAATTAAAATAATTTTACTAATTTCTATAAATATATATTTATATTTGTTTTGTTTTAAATACATTGTTTATTTATCAGTCATTAGAAATAATGATGTTTGTGTATGAGATCATTAGATTTATATTTAAAACTTGACGTGACTGTTCTGAAATTATCAAAGTTACCTTCAAAAATTATTTCTTTCAACATCTTTTAATCAAATAATATATTTATTAATCGTCCATTCAAAATAGGTCTGCAATCAATTAATGTAGATGTTTCTAATAATAATTTGCTTGACATTTACATTTGTATTTTCCATTGTCATGTAATATTATTTGATGAACTCTACATTTACTTGGTTTAAGGAAAAGATTGTTCAATGATTTCAAATGAATAATGTTAGCAAGTGATACAATTGTAAAATTATTTCTGTAGTCTGTATAGTTCCATCACAGGAGCATTCATAGCAGTCTTTGTAGAATCATTGTATGTTAGTTTAATGTTATTTAAATTCGATAGCTTTTCATGTATGTGTGCTATATGATACTTTTGCTGTGAATTGTACTCAATATTCACATAATTTCTTAAAAATCTTCTATGTGGTGTTTTAGATTATAATAGAATTTAAATCAGTAAAAATGCAGTTTAATCCACACTCTTTGCATGATTTAGAAAATTGCTTAAATTGGTGCTGTTAGAAATAGTGAAGTTTCTCTTTATTTTGGAATATTTAGAAGTTTGAGCTGTTAGGCTGAGTATATATTATCATAAAAAATCTTTTCATCAAGAGTGTGTGTTAAACCACATTCCAAAATTTTTAATTAATGAAACTTTTTCTAGTAATTTTATTAAGAATCTAAATAGATATTTATTTTATAGATAATTTGGTAATTAAACTTTTAAATGAAGTAAACGATTTTGTTCAATAAGATTATGAAATCTTCATATATTTTATATAATTCTGCGTAAATTTAAATAATTATAATAAATTAATGTATTTTATTTAAAAAAAATTTCTATTGGCTGAAATTTAAGAGATGTGTCTTGAATGTAAATAATTGTTTATTGTACATATAATGTAAAGCATGTGAAAAAATCAAGTTCAGTCCTTCTAAAGTACATGCTATTCTTACATAATTCCACTTGTCAGAAAGGATTATAATTGTATTATTAATTTATGACTGTAAGTTGAAAATTATTTGTAAAGATAATGTGTTACTACTGCCATTTGTTAGTAAAAAGAAATGTATGTCTACATCCATCCATTCATATATAATGCTTGTGAATCATTGTTTTGCTTGGTGCCTGAACTCATATTGATATTTAAGCTTTTATATGTTTGTGAGCAAATTTTATTATAATATAATATGCTATTTTCATAAGTAACAGTTCAAGTAAATATGCTGTGATCATTACTATAATACCGAGCCGTTTTTGATTCTGTGCATTAAATTTAAATTGTAAAGCCATTTTAAAAAGTTTTCTAACCATATTTTGCCACAGTGGATAGACTCATACTTTTGTACATTGATAAAATTATAAAAATCAATTAAAATATTTTTTTTTTCATTTAAAAATTATAGCATACTTCTTTTTTTCATATATTGTGATTTTGCCTAAGTACTGTGATTCCACATAAAATAAAATGACTTTTATTTTCTAGGGAGAAATGGATATTGTTAGGGTTTTTAATGTAAAACTAATTGAAATTAATGAAATTCTTTATATGTATAGTTTACCAGTTTTTGCAAATTTTACAAATTTAAATATATAGATTTTTTATTATTGGTTTATATAAATTTCACCTTTAATAGAAATAACTTTTATGGCAAAACTAACTAATAAGGTTTGTAATTGATATGGTATTTTTAAATAACCATGCTTATTAAAAAAATTAAATTTAATGAAGACAAAGATATTGTAGAAATGATTAATATTTATATTTCACTATTTGATAAATTTTTGGAGTATCATTTCCCTAAAAATTAGGTACTCTCAAAATTTTCAGAAATAAAGGGAAATAAATAAACATTGTGATAAAGTTTTGCATAAGTTGGTAGCTATGTAGGTGATATAAAAAAATGAGATAATGTGGTTGCCATCTTGTGGTTCCCTTTTTTCTTTCTTAATATTCTTAAGGTAAGAAATGTACAAGTTGTGTATGATTAAAAAAATTATAATGTTGATTTGCATTTAAATTATTTTAATTGCTATATGAAATTATTGTATAAATAATTATTAAATAAGAAGTATCAAAAACAAAAACTAACATTGCAAGTTCCTGAATTGCTTTTCCCTTGTTTTTTGAAAATCGTTTAAATCAAATGACACAGTTCAAATTGATTATAACATTTTGTTTTCAGTTAAATTTAATTTTTATTATTTAAGATTAATTAAAAAATAATGCAAAATATGCCTTAAAACAGAAGCAGTATTTTTTTTATTTTTTTAATAAATAAAAAATATTTTTTAGAAGTGGAAAACAGTACTAATGTCAAATTCATTTTTAATTACTTGATGCTATTTTTCATTTATAGTATTCCCCTTATTTAAATTTATATCTGTGTAAATCCTTATTTAAATTTATACAATTTCATGAATGTTTTTTTTTCTTTTTCTTTCTGTGTTATAGTTTAGTGGTGCCTGTTATATTTAAATTTCAAACTGTATTTTATCCCATAATTCAGTGAAATATTTTTTGTGTCATGTAAAATTACATCCATGGACCAAAGTTATGTGGCCAAACATGAAAAATATGTAGATGTAATAAGTATAAACAAAGAGCTTATTATTTTTAGTGTTTTCTTATCACAGCTGCTTTTGTGAATTCAGTGCTGGCTTTTTAACGAATAAGCATGTATAGTATTTGCTCTGCCCACCATTAGAATTTATTCTAGTCATATTGCTTGTTTTTACAGTGCAAAAAAAAAAAAAAAAAAAAAAAAAAAAAAAAAAAAAATGAGCATTTCAAATTTTATAACCTTGAATAATGTTTCAATTTTTACTTTGTGTGCTGTAAATTTTCTGTGCCTTCTTTTAATGCTTCTCTTTGATAGTTGCCAATTTCGTAAATTCAATTTTCTGATGAAAGTTTGTTATATATTTTATTTTTAAAAATTTATGTATTGAGAAAATGTTTGTGTAGTTCTTTTTGCAATTATATTAATTTAAATTGTAATTCATTCTAATATAAATAAATTTTAAGGTTGCCGAGTTTTCCAAAAGTATGTAGCATATTTTGATATGAAAATGAAGTAATTAAGAAAAAATAAGAATAATTTTAAATTAATAATCTTGGGTATTATTAATTATGTTATTATTTATCAACTTGAAGTTGTTTGGTTTTATCTAATTAATGATGATTGATGGCAAAAATATTGATTGATATTTATTTTTTTAATTAATTCTCATTCTTGTCATAAATTAATAAAAGCAACTTTATTTTCTATGGAAAAGAATTAATATACAATAAGAAGAGGAGGGGTTATTGCTATGAATAGGTAGGACGTTGTACTTTACAAATTGACCTACCATTGACCCTGTAATAATAGTTAACCTAATAGTTATTTTTTTTATTAACTTATGTAATAATAGATTTTGATGTTATTATCTTAAAATCGTCTCCAATATTTGACATTGTATTAGCTGATCATTTATTTGTTAATTAGTATTGTCAACTACTATTTAGCTAACAATCAATGAAAACTTGGCAATTCTTTTGTAAATGATAGATATTATAAATAAATTTGTTATGATTAATCATTTTTTCCATTATTGTAAATTTTCTGATAATTAGTGGAAACCAGTGAAATCTGCCATGTATAGTTTAAATTATTCACTGGTAGGCTATTATAACAAACAAGAGCTACACATTAAAAATGTTTTTATGAAATTGAAACATTCATATTTTCATTTCTCAGGAATTGCCTTTGTTGTATTAAATTTCTTTTGTTTTATATTATGTATATAAAGAAAAACCATCCAAAACTGTTTTATAAAAAGCTTCTAACTATGATAACACTTCTAAATTATTGTGCCATTTGATTTTGTTGTGACCAATTAGGTCAATGTAGATTTTTTTGAAGAATAAAACAAATACTTCTAAAAATATGTTTTGTTTATTGTATATTACACACAGTTAAGCATCTGAACTTTACATCCTCCTAATATGAATAATGGTTATTTCATATTCCAGAAGCATTTATCTTTTGGAATTTTCATTTCAAAACTTCAATGTTAAAAACTTTCTAGCGCAACCAACCCAAGTTCTACGTTTAGTTAACTGAATTTCAATAATCTTCTCAAATGATGTGCAACAGAAATTTATTTCTCCGAGTTTCAGAAAGCTGAATTTGCTTCACATATGTTGAGGAAATTTGACCTTGTAACCACTTTAACATTCACAGAGGATTTTTAAGGGAGAACTTGACTTGGTACTTTGAGATGTATGCTTGCTGATGCTGCTTTATCTCAATTTATCCTATTGCTTTTTTAAATACAACAGATAAAAGAACTGAGGGATGACTGTTCAATAATTGATTGATTATTTTTGAATTGTGATCTGTGGAAAGCTAATATAATTTTCTTCTTTTTTCTATCTATTTCTGAAAATATTTTCTGATATATTTTTTCTTTTAATGTGATTTTGATTAAGAAAAACTTGTTGAAATTGATCATGAAACAATGCATTATGTTACTTGAGTTCAAGAAATACTAAACATTTTATTATCATTTTAAACATGTGAATAATATTTAAAATCATAAATAAAATGTTTAGAGTTGCATTGAAAAGAAAAATCGAATAAGTAGGCCTCTCAATGGCCAAGACATTGAGTTATTATTTGAAGTCTTAGGTTTTTGATTTTTATTTCTAAAACTGTAAAAAACATTGGGTTTTGAGTCTTATTCAGAAAATAAATAAAAGTACACACACACATATATATAAATATATTTAGGCTATGTTAAAGTTATTCTTGAACAAAATGATGCGAAAAAATAATTTCGAAATTATCAATTACGTTTTTTAAGTATTGTTATTTTGCCTTTTGCTCTCAATAGAACTTATTAACCTGGCAACACCGATGCTACCTACTGCGTCTGCGTCAACTTTAATTTTTGCTGTTTCGTGCGATTTTGCAGTATGCTAATAAATTATCCATTAATTGTAATTAAGGAATACGTTTTAATTCAAGATGAATGGATGAAATACATCTCGCAAGAAACATGAATGATATGCTGAATGTTTCAAAAGGAAATGGGCAACTAAAACAGAATTTATGGATTGGCTAGAACAGTACAAAAACCGTTAAGAACTCCAGCTACTGCAAGTGCTGTAAAGTAATTCTTAAAAATGTCTAAAATAGCTACTATCAAAATATGATTCTGTGAAAAAGGAAAGAAATTGTGGAGGTTTCAAAACGAGAACTGTTAAAAGTAATATTTATTAATAGTTTAATAACGTTAAAATACAATTTTTTTATACTTAAATCGTGGGAATTTTTACGTTATCCCTATTTTAATTTTTTTTTTTTTTTTTTTTTTTAAATCTTTATTTTGAAACTAATCTTTTTTCCAAAATGGAGATAATTTTTCCTTCTGAAATGGTTAATTTTGAAGTGTGGGCGCATTTACGAGTTTTCGTGGCATATTGAACTACAAAAAAAAATGAATAAAATATTTTTTTATTAACATAACAATAGTAAAACAATCTACCAGAAAAGATTTCAATATTTTCAATTCCTATTATTAGTTCACACTCTCCCTATATATATCTTATTCAAATTTTCAATCGTTAATAAAATAGTTTTGATTCATCCACTCAAGTTCAAATACATTTTTTTTTTAACTTGTAATAGATGACACTGGATGTTAATACAGTTTTTTCAAATATTAATTCAGTAATTTTAGTTGTATACGGGAGAAAAAAATGTCTCTTACATAAGATATTTAGCAGGATATAAATTTAGGAATAAATACCATCAGTGGCGCAGCGTGTAGATCGCTGGAAAAAAATTTCTTTTTTCATTCTGGTTTCTAGTCTGAGTCAAGGAGGGAACAAAATGGAAAATGAAACATGTGAATAAATGAGTGAGAGAGAGAGAGAGAGAATTTTTCTAACTTAAAAGAATGAATGAAAATTATTTATAAAGGACTTTCTGCAATAGAGTGAAAAAAAAGTAGGAATTGAACTAAAAATTTTTTTTTTTTTATATATTACTTGTTTTCTTCTTAAACAGTTTTAGATCGAATATTTTTTTAACAATTATGGCAACTAGCATACCGATTACGGAGTACCAATGGGATAGACCCCTTAACCTCCTCATCTTAATTCATATATAAATTTACAATTTTAATTGGCTGCTTAAATGTTAGTATGAGATGCAATATAAAGTTTCAAGAATTTAATATATGGTACTCTAAAATTAAAAAATATTAAAAGTAAGATAAAAAACTAAAGTTAAAAGAATTTAAGTTGAAATTCGGTACAACTAGGAAAAGAAAGACAGAAGTTTTTAATTTCTGGAAATAACTGCACTATATAAAAAGGTAGTACAAGAACAAAAATTACTCGTATGTCAGAAGTGGGGTTCGAACCCACGCTCTCGTTAGAGAACCAGAGCTTAAATCTGGCGCCTTAGACCGCTCGGCCATTCTGACTTGACATTCATGGAGCTAATGAACATTTTTTTTTATTTCCTGCTATTAAAATTTAGTAGAACAAAAATATTTGACAACTTTTTGATATTTGGTTTGTCGCTCTACGGTCATCTTGTGCACACGAGGGCTAAACAGACTGAGTACCTACAGTTTAACGTGGATTCCGAACCACCCACAAACAAGCCACCGCCAGTATTCGAACTTGGAGCCTGGGGTCCCAAAGGCCCAACTTTTTGAGAGCAAGACACTAGTAGCATCATATGCACAATGTTTTCATGATTTTAAAAAGTGCCACAGAAGACGTTCATTATTCAGTACACCTCATTTTCCTGATAGATTATTATGTATCTGAACATACAAATAACTATTAATTTTTTTATAATAGTTTTTATTATGACTATGAAGAATATGTTTTTATTTATCACATTTAATTAGCTTTTTTTTTTTTTTTTTTTTAAATTTTATTTTGAAAAAGCACTTCTATAGGGGGAACAAAAATCTGTTAAAATATTAAAATTGTAATTTTTCTGAATGGTAATCCGTTTTCCAGGCATGAATTTCTAATCTTATTTCTTCATATGATTATAACTAATCGTAGTGATATTTCTATCACGAAATATGAATTTATATTATAAATATAACTGAAAATAATTATTTATTAGATTAGAGGGGGCCGACCCCACTTTGGAAATGCATCCTAACTCCGCGGACCGCCTATAAAATTATATATTCCCCTATTAGATTTAGACCCACTATAGGCATTTTTGGAGTGAAAAATTGAAACACAATGAGTTATTATTATTGTGCTGACTATTATTCTTACATGTCAACATGATAATATAATAATAAGGATACTAAACCCACATTGTAAAGAAATATAGAACACTGCAAAATGAAATATAAAAAATTTATAAATATAAACGAAATCATTAAAAAATATTTATTTTACAAGTCGATATTTGTTTTTCCACTCATCATGAGATCGCAGAATATAATTATAATTTTTTTGCTAACCTATAACTGTAAACTCATAAATAAAACAGTCAATAATTTTAATCTATCATATATTCGCAAATCTGTCATATATTCGCAAGAATCTGTCATATATTCGCAAGAATATTATTTTACAATCAAAGTTAATTATCATCATTTCGACAGTTGATTTTTGAATATATGGATGCACACAGAATGTATTTTTTTAATACATTGGTTTTCACTCTTTTGACCATTATAAAATAAATGTATTTTTTAAAAGTGTGATAAATCGGAAAAATGTTCAATCCAAACCACTTCTGTATTGGATGAAAGTGTTTCAGTTTAGATTTCTAGGAACTGCATAATGTAATTTAATAGCTAATTAGCTTTAATAGAAATTTTAACTTAAAAAAAAAAAAAGAATTTCCTTCTTATAGTGGCTCTATATTTCTTTCCTTGACCCCCCTTTCTCCCCCATTTTTTGGATAAAGGCGAGGCCTGCTTTTCTTCACACCTCGAGACCTTGAAGAGAACCGGTCGGCCCCCCTATCCGGTCAGCAGGGGTTCGGGTCAATCCAACACAACGAATTCTTCTACGAGACTTCATTTTAGCACTATGTAGGCCTAGCCACCAGACAGTAAACTGGGGCCATCTTTTTTTTTTATTATTATCATGGAATACAAAACTACAATATTTAAAAGTGCTAATTGAAGATTCAATTCTTGCCATACACATTAAAAAAACCGTAATGATTATGAGATGGAAAAAACTCAAATTAACCCTAATTTGTTTAGAAGTGAAGTCAATGAAAAAGATTTGTAAGAGAGAGAGTGAAAATGCAAATGAAGTCATTACAAAAGACAAGCTAATTCGTTATGTAATTAATAAAAACGAGACTATGAAATAAAAAAAAAATTAAAAAGTAATGGTTTGAAAACGGTTCTTCTCTTGATGTATATTCAAATACTACTAGAATTATCAAAATTGAAATTCACTCATCTTTATTTGGATCAACACGAATTCATGGAAAAGAAATCCTTACGATTACGAATAAAATGAATCGTTCAGTTTTTAACTATAAAAATAAAGCAAAATAAATATTGGAATCCATATTGTATTGATCAAAATCATCACCATTTAGAGTTTGAAACCTTTTTATAGCAGTAAAGATGAACAAAAAATTGTATCAAGAAATATAGAGAAATTGTTCTGTTTTGAATTGATTATGGAGAATATTAAAAACAGTATAAAAAGGAGACCCTATTTAGGTCAGCACTATTGGTTAACGGATAAACAATATTGTTCTGTTAATGTTAATAATCGTTCTGTTTTATAATGAGTATAGTGGGAAAAAAAAGAAGACCTATTCAGGTCAAGTCGAGTGGTTAACGGATAAGTAACATTTGTTTATGATAAATATTGTTTTTTCACCCAGTCAATAATATTTAAAATAAATAAATGTTTAAAGTTAGGGCAGAAAAAAAGGATCAATTTTAAATTCTACATTAAAGACATTCGATTTTTTTCTTTTTTTTATAGATTGTAGTTAATTTGTATTAATTTTCCTAACATTTAAAATAGTAAAAAAATTTAACGGTGTGGATCAATTTAAAGTGAATAATATTAAAAATAATTTTTATTTCATAAAAAGACAGCATTCGGTGAAGAAGCTATGTGTCTATACTTCAAAATTCATATATTCCATTTGAAAATTAAATATAAAATTATAGTTTCAATATTGGCGAATTTATTTCCTAAAATACTGATAAATGGAAAGAAAAAAAGTTTACTTTCTTTATGAAATGAATGTTTTCTTTATGATTTTTCTTTACGAAATGTTTCAGTAAAAAATGCCTTTAGTATGAAATTATATAACTTTGAAAGAGAAAAGTAGAGAAACCTAAGATCTCTTAAATTGCTGTAAGATTAATATAAATATGAACAAAAAATACCGAACCGTAATAATTTTCCAACAATAGAGAATATTAGAGTAATTAAATATTTAAGGTATCTAACTCTTATTTCAATTTGCCAAGATTGAATTTTGGAATCGATCGAATTACATTGTACATAAAAATTTATTAGTATTATCTCAATATTTAAGGAAAGGTTTAATAATTTTTTTTAAAATAAAAGTTTGATTACATCCATTATAAAGAAGCTAGAATTGTAACAATTTTAATTATCAGATAAGTAAAAAAAAAAATGTTAAAAAGCAATAATTATATTTAATTAATTAACTTTATGAAGTGCTTCATAAAATCTTGAATAATATGCTGGTGTACAAGGGGGTATAGCTCAGTGGTAGAGCATTCGACTGCAGATCGAGAGGTCCCCGGTTCAAACCCGGGTGCCCCCTAGTGATTTTTTTTCCCCGTCAAATTCGGGGTATTGTCAAAATTTCAACCGGTAATTTTAAATTAAGTTAAAATAGTTAAATTCGTTTTGCTTTTTCAAAATTCAGAAATTAAAAAAGAAATATATTAATTTTTAATTTAAATTCATGTTTCATTTAGATTTGATATCTTAAATTTTGTCTTACGTTATGAACCAAAAACTAGCTCTAGAATTTTGTACTGTTAATTTCCTTACTTTTGTGAATTTAAAGCAAAGAAACAATTTTTATAGACAAATTTATAATGGAATTTTTTTTTGTTCCATTTTAAATCAAGCATTTAGCCAAAGAACCATAGCATGACATTTATAAAATGATATTTAGTATATGCAGGCTGTACTAGATAATACTCATTTGTTTTCTATTAATTAAACATGAGTTGTATCAGATGACAGAGTCTTTATGACAATATTTCCTATTAATTGGCAAAAAAGTTCTACTATTAAGAAATTTTTTTAATACAGATTTGATATATATCTATGTACAACAACTGATTTTAATTAAAAACTGCTAAATTTATTTTAATTATGGAAAAATTATGCTTAGTAAAGTAAATAAAAAACTAGATGAATAACAACTTAAAAAAAGCCAAATATATTTTTTTTTAATGAAAACAATTTATATTACACATCTATAAAAAGAAATATTAAAATGTTACATAAAAATTTTATATGCTATTATATTATCTCGCAATTCCTTTTTTTTTTATAAATATAATAAATTATGACATTGGACATGTTTTTTTTAAAAATGAAATGAAATGTGTATAATAAACAAACTTTATTTAAAACAATGTGTAACTTGTATATTTAGAGATAGATGGCAGCACTTACAAAGAAGAACTGCGACTGCGAGAAGAATTCGACCACTAACTACAAATGTAACTTTATTCAATTCTTTTTTTTCTTTTTTCAAATTTCATTGTCAAAATGCAATACAGTGTTAATAGTTAAATTTTAGTATAAGATGTTGAAATCTAATTTAATGCAATTAAAACAAAATTAGTTTAATGGTAGAACATCCCACTACATAAAGACACATTCTCAATTCAAATCTGGGTATCTCCTAGTTCAGGGTATGAAATTATATATCGCCATATTAGATTTTGACCCACTATAGACATTTTTTTGAGTGCAAAATTGAAACATGACGAGTTATTATTTTTGTGTTTACTACTATTCTTACATGTAAACTTAAAACATGAAAATAATGATACTAAATGCACATTAAGAAATATATAACATTAAAAATGAAATATAAGAAATATATAAATATAAATGAAATAAAAAAAAAGAAATCATTAAAAAATATTTATTTTACTAATGCAATATTTGTTCCTCCACTCTTTCACTTAGTTTTTGCAAATCGATCTCAATTTGGGTATTTGCACATCATAATGGATGTTGCAGGTTAACATCCGTTATGTTTGAGCGTGTTTTGTGTTGGGTCAATTTCATTTTCGGAAAAAAAAAAAAAAAAAACGATTCGCAGGTTAAGTTGACCTAAAAGCACTAACAATTTGAATTAAGAGTCTAGTTTGCTGTGCTATCAACTGTGCGTATCTAGGAATGGTCACGTAAAGTGAAACATGTTATATTAGATGTTCCAAGATGTGTGCACATCATGAGTTCACAGAATGTAATTTAATTATTCAGCAAACTTGTAAATAAAACAGGTAATATCTGTCCTATATTCGCAAGACTATTATTTTAAAATCAAAATTAATTTATTCTCATAACTTCAGCAGTTATTTTTTGAATAGATGGATGCACACATAAAGTATTCTTTTAATACATTGGCTTTCACTACTTTGGCCATTATAAAGTAAATATATTTTGTAAAAGTGTGAGACATCTCTTGGGCTGGAAAAATATTCAATGTGTGTTGGCCACTCCTTCCCTAGTGCATATATAGATTTTGGAAGGGGAGGGGAACATTATAATAATAATGTCCTTTTTGCAAAATGGAACTTTAATTCTAATAAGGAAACAGCCACAATGTTATGGTATTTTGATGATTGAGGCATACCACAAAGTGTGCAAGAACTTATATGATTAATATAGGAGCATATTATTTAATTAGCTCTCTTACAAAAGGGCTGCATAGCTCTAGTGCTAACTGACTCGCTACAAGCACACCTCCCAAAACCAAAACATGAGTGTTGCCAAATCGTCAAGAGAGTGTAGTAAGAATACATATGAAATCTGCTGTGAAGATTTAGTACTCACTAGAATGTCAGCAAATAGAAAAATTTACAATAAATATAATTTTAATACTCAATAGATGATTTGATACATTTTATTTAAAAGAAAAAAGAAAAGCACGGCAATTTCAGTAAAATATAACTTCTTCAAATTAATAAATAAATAAAAAAATCGAATGAAAAATTAACTTCTTTTTATATTTTTTTATTTAAAAAAAAGTAAATTTATTGGTAAAAATAATATTTGAATTAATTTGAAACAACATTATTTGTACAGAAACTTCACTACCCATAATCGATTAGCTAATTTATGCTTTACTGTAATGTGATAACAATGCATGTATCTTATAAATTATGTACTTCAATAAGTATATATGCATTAAAATAATTGTAAATAAAGATGGTTTTATTAATATAAAAGTTAATTTTAATGTCTCTTCAATCAATCATCCAAATCTAAGTTTTGAGAAATGATTACTTTATTATAACATGAATGTAAAAAATGAAACTTTTAAAAACATTAATTGTAGACAACAAAGAGAAGGTGAAAAAAAAAGATGGATGCTTTTTATGAGATTATTTCCCTTCTATTTTCTTATGTGTCTGTGTTAACACCATATTTCTTCTTTACTTTATCAATTTCTTCCTGTTTTTTCTCAGTATCAACCTTCTTGAATGCCTGTAAAAGAAATAAAAAAAATAAAAAAATCTAATTAATACTTTTCTTTA
>BPLQ01007817.1:0-72415 GCA_021605075.1 Caerostris darwini
TATACACTGAAGTGACAAAGTCATGGGATAGCAATATGCAAATTTTCAGATGGCAGTAGCATCGCGTAGAACAGGTATAAATGCGCAGTGCTTTCGCAGAGCTTTCATTTCTGTTCAAGTTATTCATGTGAAGAGGTTTTGACGTGATGATGACCGCACGACGGGAATTAACAGACTTTTGAACGCGGAATGTTAGTTGGAGCTAGACGCATGGGTCATGCCATTTCGGAAATCGTTAGGGAATTCAACATTCCCAGATCCACTGTGTCAAGAGTGTGCCGAGAGTATGAAATTTCAGGCATAACATCCCACCATGGACAGCGCAGTGGTCGACCGCCTGCACTTAACGACCGAGACCGGCGACGTCTGCAAAGAGTCGTAAATTCTAACAGACAAGCAACACTGCGTCAAATAACCGCAGAAATCAATGTGGGACGTACAAGGGACTTGTCTGTTAGAACTGTGCGGAGAAATTTGGCTTTCTTGGGCTATTCCAGCAGAAGACCGACTCGAGTGCCTTTACTGACAGAACGACATCGCTTGCAGCGACTCTCGTGGGCACGTGAGCATATCGGTTGGTCCCTAGATGAATGGAAAACCGTGGCCTGGTCCGATGAGTCACGATTTCAGTTGGTAAGAGCTGATGGTAGGGTTCGAGTGTGGCGCAGACCCCACGAAGCCATGGACCCAAACTGTCAGCAAGGCACTGTTCAAGCTGGTGGTGGCTCCGTAATGGTGTGGGCTGTTTTTTCATGGCATGGACTTGGTCCTCTGGTGCGACTGGACCGAACATTGACTGGAAATGCTTATGTTCAGCTACTTGGAGATCACTTGCAGCCATTCATGGACTTCATGTACCCAAACAACGATGGGATTTTTATGGATGACAATGCGCCATGTCACCGGGCCACAACTGTTCGCGATTGGTTTGAAGAACATTCTGAACAATTCCAACGAATGATCTGGCCACCTAGATCGCCCGACATGAATTCCATCGAGCATTTATGGGACATCATCGAGAGGTCTGTTCGTGCCCAAAATCCTGCACCATCAACGCTTTCACAATTATGGACGTCTATCGAGACAGCATGGCTCAATATTCCTGCAGAAGACTTCCAACGACTTGTTGAGTCCATGCCACGTCGAGTTGCTGCACTTCGCCGGGCGAAAGGAGGGCCGACACGATATTAAGAGGTATCCCATGACTTTTGTCACTTCAGTGTATTACCACGAGTTGAACATTAGAAAGGTTTTGAACAGCGATATCAAAAAATTAATATTAAGCTCAATTTTAAATGTTAATGAAATGTAATATTTTCTGTTATGACAAATTATTTTCTCTTTTTTAAAATGTTTTGAACTTTCATAATAGAATATAAGTAAAAGAAAATATTTAATTCAAAAATGTATTTAACAAAACATATCAAAATGTTTTGAATTAAAAACACGTTCTGATGAGAATATCTTAAAATCTATGTACCTCAAAAATATAATTAACCGATTTATGGTCATTTTTAATTTAAATTTAATTGTTATTTTCTCCTTTTTATCTAACATAAAATCTTAAAAAGGAATTGGAACAGAAACACCAGATGTTAATACGATTTGCTTCTTAAAATACGTAATTTGAACAGGAAACAAATGACTTAGTTTTGAAAAATTTTGAGATTTTTGCGAAATTATTCTAAAACAGCATTTCACTCTCATCAACTAAAACAATTATTTTTGTGTTAATTAATATTCATATTATTAATTTTTAAATAGAAATATAGTTCATTGTTTAAATTGACGTATGTAGTTAAAAATTAGTTGCATAATTTATATTGCATTATGTATATATATATATAGTTACATAAATTATTTAAAATGATTAGTGCATGCTTTATGTTTTAAAAGCATGCACATGCTTATTTATTATGATTACTAAAATTACGAGTAAATGTATATTCAAAACACTTAAAATTGACTTTTTTTAATAATTTATTATTAATAATTTCTAGCTGTTGAATTGAATTAAATAAAAATTAATTGTTGTCAACAAATTACTGTGAAAAGACCATAGCAAACTATTAAATGAATACAATAAATGTTTTGATTTAAAACATAATAAAAAAAAATAAAAAACAGACCATCATATGAGGTTAAGAAGTTTTAAATAAAGTTTAATTATTCATAAAGTTTTACATTTCTCTGTTGATTACTATAATTTTCATAAACATTTTCCTTTAAGACTGAATACATCTTCATGTAAACCGAGATTTGAATCACTGAAAATCCCACGCAATGCATACAGAAATAGATATTAATTAAATATAGTTTTTTAATTGAATTGCTATGGTGGAGCTTTATTATCCATTTGTCTGTAGAATTATTTACATTATTTTTATGAGATACACTAGAATAAAACAAAGTAAATCGAAAATTTCTTTTACATTAATAACATTCAACTCATTTCATTAAATATCTTTTAAGCACAGTTTTTATTTTAAAATAAATTTTATTTTAATAATTAATAAATCTAATAATACAAAATCTATGTAAACCATTTGAATTATAACACAGATTTCATTTTGTGATTTCCTAAAGAATACATAAATTGAGAATTTTAAGTGGTAAGGCAAAGTAGAATGAAAAGGTTACTCAATTTCTATTATTTGAAATTTTTACCAATCTTTTTATTTCTTTGAATAAAATTTGTATTGAATATTTGTTGATGTTAAATTCAATTTTATTAATATTAGTAAAAGAAAACCATCAATTGTTAAATATTTGTAGAACACATCAATTAAGTTTTTCAATAAAACTGGTAGGAAGTGCGGTTCTCAAATTGACATTGATTGGTTAGAAAAGCATCAAGGATTCTAAACCAAATAAAATAGTTACTATAAGTTGAAAGTTTTTCTACTGGTCTAGATAATGAAAGGTAGAGCCTGCAAATCCCAGAAGTCCCCAATGTGATCTGTTTGTTGTAAATTCAGGTAAAAAATTCAGATGGATTTTAGGAATAACCCTGGTTTATCTTATTTCACATTAAATCTGGTACATACTTATCATTCATGCCAAGATGTCTAATATTCCATAGCAGCAAATGTATCCAGCAATACTTTATAGATATTTAAATATTGACATATCAAGTTAATACTATTTGAAGACATGATATACAAATTTTGAAGCAATAATGTGGGGAATATATTTTGTTATCAATTTATTAAATGCACACATCAATCAATGTTTTTAATAACTTTGTTAAAATTTTGCATATGTTAACGTGATTAAATTAATGTGTGAAATCAAAGAAATATCAACACACGACTCAAATCATGGACAAATTATTAAATTCAACTTTTCAATATAATATAGAAATTATTAACTTGATCTTATGACACGAGCTGATAGGAAACAATGAATACGGTTTCAATTTTATTGGATGCTAATCAATCTTATTATTTCAACACATAACATTTATATTTAGCGTTTTCTCAAAAATAATTGAATTTGTAAATACTTAATAAATAAACACTCCAAAAGTGATAGGAAAACATGTAAATCTCAATATTAATCTATTTTAATTGTTCAATTTCATTAAATAATATTTGTATTAATCGTTATTAAGATAAATTTCAATAAATAATAGAAATATTCAATCATAGAAAAACTTGTATGTCACAGTATTTGATCTCGCATTCAATTCGATTAAAAATCAGTTAGTGTTTTTACAAGACACAATAGAATAAACAAAGTATACTAAAAGTTGGTTTAATAACGTTTAGAATAAAATAAACGAAGCATATTGCATAAGCTGGTATTACAATAAACAAAGCCTGCATTTAACTCTCCATTAAATTCTCATCAATTTATTTCGTTAAATAACAAGTATATTGAACTTTTATCAATTTCATTAAACCAAGTGTCATACAAGCATCTGGAAATCACAATATCGATTCAAGTTTTCGATAGGGTATAGAAATTAATGACTCGCGCATTAGCTTTAACTAATAGTTTTAAATGTCCGATATCCTAGGAACCATTTCCAAATGCCATATTTGAAATATTATCAATTGCAATTGATCGTTGCTTTAACGAATGATTCCAGAGATCCCTGCTTAACATGCCAAGTAATATTAAATTAACAGACTCGCAGCTTTTGAATATCATTCGGTCCCCAGTGACAAGAAAGACTTGAAAATCCATTAATCAACAAACAGTAGTTTCTGCACTGGTTGACACTTCTAATATTCTGACTGCGGCCCATTCAATATCTTGCGACGCGACTTAGTAATAAACCCCCAAAACAGCGTCGACTGAAGTGATAAATTGCCCATAGAAAGACTATTTAACATGCTAATTGCTGACCCAACATTTTAAACCTGTGACAGAACTCGCAATGGCACTGAATTTGAGAGGAGGATTTCGTGCAGCTTTAATCAGGCGTGTGTGTTGGGCCAACAATTTTGGAAATTGCATTCACAGTGGAGATGCATCTTTTGAATAAGTGCTTCGTTTACAGAAGGACTTAAATATAATAAAAAAAATTAGCAGAAGTTAATTTAAATAACTATTTTAAGATTATTTTCTTTTGTCATTGATGCATATAAAAAGTATATGAAAGTTAAACTCTTTCCTAATTAAAAAAATAATTTTGGAAATTGCATTTACAGTTGAGATGCGTCTTTTGAACAAGCGCTTCATTTACAGGAGTACATAAAAATAATTTTAAAAAAAGTTAGCAAATGTTAATCTAAATAATTATTTTCAAGCTATTTTCTATTGTCATTGGCGAATGTAAAAAGCGTATAAAAATTAAAACTAATTCCTGATTAAAAAAACAATTTTGGAAATTGCATTTACTGTTGAGATACGTCTTTTGAATAAGTGCTTCATTTACTGAAGGATCTTAAAAATAATGAAATAAAAAGTTAGCACAAGTTAATCTAATAACTATTTTGCAAGAATTTTCTATTTTCATTCAAGAATATAAAAAGTATATAAAAATTAAAACGCTTTCCTAATTAAAAAAGTAATTTTGGAAATTACATTTACAGTTGAGATGCGTCTTTTGAATAAGTGCTTCATTTAGAGAAGGATTTAAAAATAATAATAAAAAAAATTAGCACAGTTTAATCTAAGAACGATTTTAAGGTATTTTCTATTGTCATTAACGAATATAAAAAGTATATAAAAATTAAAACATTTGCTTAATTGAAAATAATAATTCTATAAGTTGCATTTACAGTTGAGATGCGTCTTTTGAATAAATGCTTCATTTACAGAAGGTCGTACAAATAAGCACAAGTTAAAAAGTTAACACAAGTTAATATAAATAAATATTTTTAAGAGTATCTTCTATTGTCATTGATGCATATAAAAAGTAAATTAAAGTTAAAACTTTTTCCTAATTAAAAAAAATATTCATGACAATATTCACAAAGGCACTGAATTCGCGATGGGAGTTTTGCACAGATTTTCATTGGGCCAGCAATTATGGAAATTGTATTAACATCTGAGGTATAACTACTCTTGAAATAGGAGTTTTATTTACAACTCCTATTTCAAGAGTAGTAGTAGGACATCAAAATAATTTAAATAAATATTGTCCAGATTAATCGAAATAAGTATTTAAACAGCGTTTTATTTTAATATCTTTGTTTCAAATATATTTGTTTTCAGATATTTTTGACAGCGTTAATAGAGGGTGTGTTGGACCAACAATTTTGAAAATTGCATTCACAGTTGAGACGCGTCTTTGTAATAAGTGCTTCATTTACAGAAGGACGTAAAATTAATATAAAAAGAGTTAGAAGAAGTTAATCTAAATAAATTTAATAAATTTTTCTTTGCCATTAATGCATATAAAAAATAAAAATTTAAACTTTTTCCTAATTGAAAAATTAATTCGTGACAGTATTCCCAAAGGCACTGAATTCGCGACGGGAGTTTAGCACAGGGTTCTGCTGGGCCGACAATTATGGAAATTGCATTGATAATTGACGTAGAATTACGGAATTATTATTATTAAGTAGAATTATGGGAAATATTATTCAGGTTAATCGAAAAACCATGTAAATAATGTTTTATTTTAATATTTTTGTTTTAAATATATTTCTGTTCAAATATTTTTGGCAGCTTTAATAGAGCGTGTGTGTTGGGCCAAAAATTTTGGAAATTTCATTTACAGTTGAGCTGCTTCTTCTGAATACGTACTTCATTTACAGAAGGACGTAAAAATAATAGTTAGCACGGATTAATTGAAATAACTATTTTTAAGAGTACTTTCTTTGTCATTAATGATTATAAAAATATATATAAAAATTAAAACTTTTTCCTAATTGAAAAATTAATTCCCAAAGGCACTGAATTCGTGAGTGGAGCGGATTCGCACTACTTTTATCGGGTTTCTGTTGAACCAACATTTATGGAAATTACATTGACAATTGATGTAGATTTACGCTTATAACAGGAGTTTTATTCAAGGACGTTAAAATAATTAAAATAAATTTTGTCCAGATTAATTGAAATAGAAATAATGTTTTTTATATCGTTTCAAATATTTTTTTATTTTAAATATTTGTTAACGAATGCCATTAATTCACGACAAATTTCCCAAAGGCACTGAATTTATTAGGGAGATTTCACGCAGCTTTTATCGAATTTCTGTTCGGGCCAACTTTTATGAAAATTTCATGGACAATTGGGGTTAAACTGCTCTTGTAATTGGAGTTTTATTCACAAAAGGACTTTAAAATAATTAGAATAATTATTATTCAAATTAATCGAAATAACGATTTAAATAATTATATATATTTAAGCTTATTATATCTTAAACAAAGATAGTAAAACAATTTACAATATTAACGCTGACAGAAAGTTTTAAAAACGAATATATTACTTGTTTTCAAAACTTTCTGTCAGTTTTAATACAGCGTTTGACCAATTGTTTGAAAATTGTATTTGCATGTTGAGAAATAATTTTGCTTGTAATCGGTGTTTTATTCTTAATGTAGAAATAATTAAAAAAATCATATTAATTAAACAACCGTTTTAAGAATGTTTTCATTTAAATTTTTGTTAACGGATGTCATTTACGGATAGTACAGCATATTAACCATTATAATTCTTTTTCCATTATTGAAAAATTCGCTGCAAATTCATTTAATTCAAAAGCTTGATTTCGCTCATTCCGAGTTCAACTAGAACTTCGCGCTTTTGAATATATGTTTTATTTACAAAAGTATGTAAAAATAATTAAAAGAAATTGTTGTCAGGTTAATCAAAATAATCATTTTATAAGTGTTTGATTTGAAATAATTGCACTAGAATATTACATATATAGGAGATTATTTAAAATATTTAACACTTTTTTCCATGCTTGAAAAATATAAAGTGCTTCTTAAAATTTAAGAAATTATGATTACCTCTTTTGAAATAACGAATCCAGAAAATTCATTACTGTTTAATTTAATGTTTTTAATCAAGAAAAGTTTACAAATTAGATCTAGAGTTTTATGCTATTTATACAATATATTTGTATCGTTTTCAGTACTATTAGGGTTGCATCAGACGCATTATATTATACTTATTATACGGAATAGGGGAGAAGTAATATTTTGGTTAGAAATTTGTTTCCCTAAATTTACTACACACATTTACTTTTTACTACACACATTCACATATAATTGAGGAGAACATTAAAAAAAAAAACAGGCATGTCTGTAAATGATAACCACAACTCAAATATTTCACAAGTTCCATTCACTTTTCAATTCAGGTAATATCAGATGCATACAATATTAGTGGATATAGAAGCGTTTATATAAGCATTTCATTGTGTGTAATATCAATGAATAAACCAAACACTTTATTCGGCTTAGCTATCACAGCGTCAGGACATTGAAAAACCTACAAGGATCTCTATAGTGCTGTAAGATATATATATATATATATATATATATATATAATATGATAATAGTGAAACAATATTGTATATTTATTGTGTAAAGTAGAAATTTTTATTTTTTAAAAAATTTTTTTGTTCTAAAGTGCCAAGGTTTCAGAACAAAGGCTTTTTTCTCTTCACTGGCAGGAAAAGCATATAAGTATGTAACAGTTCCATTGTTATTTAGTGTTGTTACACCACAAAAATTGTGACAATATAATCCACGCCAGTTTTAGATGACATCTGGAATGTAGGCATCCTCCGTTGCAGGCTGAAGGAATTTTCCAGCCTACGAATTTAACGTGCTTATGTAGACTTTCCCCTGTCTTTGCTTCACGTATTTTGAAATGGACATCTTCAGTTACAAAATCTAAAGTGCTGTATACAAAGCTGCAGAAATTTTTATTTATTTTTATAAATTACATTTCTGAAAGACTTAAATTATTCATGACTACCTAAGTGGCAAATAAAAAATTATAATTATTCTAGCCAACAAATGTACTTCATGCACAACATTTTTATGAAACATTTTTGAGTTCTTCGTTGTTTAAAAATATTTCTATGTGAAATAAATATTACTGAATATTACATGAAAACATATATATATATATACATAAAAATCACTAGGGAAAAAATCATGATGATGAAGAAGAAGATTTAAAATGCAATTTAAATAACTTAATGCATTTTAAAATAAAATGCTTCGATAAAGATTTCAGTTTAATAAAAAATTTAAGATGCAATGTTCTTTTTAGTAAGCGGATCCGATGTATAAATCAAAAATCTTTTTTTCAAAGAAAAACATCTTGAGTCTCTTTACAGATCCGATTATAAAGGATTTAAAGGGAAAAAAGCCTTCTAAATTTTGAGATTTCTATACAAAATTGTTTATTATTTTCTCTATCTTAAGCGCTTTATTTGAAAATTGTACAAAAAGAAAATATGATTAATTACAGAGAAATTTCCATTTCTCGCTTATTATATATTTAATATGAAGATATTTTTTTTAAATTTAGTATTATTACCAAATCCCTAATGATTTACATTTTCTTTTACAAATAATAATTTAAAAATAAAAATGAAAACTCAATATTAAATTCATCGCTAAATTATTCGTCAATGATATTACATATTTTATGAATAATTTAAAAGATTACTGTGTTATAATGAAATCCTAAGGGAAATTACGACTCAAAATACTAATTACTTTAATGATATTAAAAAAAGCATATATCATATTATGATATGTGTCGCATGACGAATATATTGCACATAATTGTATTTTGCATGCTTTTTTCATAAAACATAAATGTTAAATTTGAAAAAAGAAAAATATATATAAATGAAAGTTTTATGTAAAGCAGGAGAAAACAAAGAAACAACGAAATGTCAGAAAAAACAATTAGGAAAGAAGCAGTCATTAATTAAGGGGACATTTAAATGTTTTATAAATCGCACTTTTATCTGATTTTTCGTCTTTTTCTACGTTAGTTGAAGACAAAAATCCCTCAGGAATCTATGTTTGTCGCTTCTTGATTACAACTGTGACATTTAATAACAATGCTTTTGAGCACAAATGTAAAAAATTAAATAAAAATAAAAATGTAAAAAGTTAAATTATAGCATCAGTGTTCATAAAATGTATTTGAAAGAAGTAAAAATGCTTTACAACTGGGATTCTTAGCAATATGTTTTGGTCTTTTGAATTGTTGGCCGTTTAAAACTGAACTTATTTGTCATTAAAATAGCAGGTATGTAGCAAATTCAACATTGCACCAAGTTGATAGGGAGGGAACTTCGTATTAATTTGAAGCTTGTCTGTCTTAATCTAGAAATATATCTGGATATCTCTGGTGATAATAATATTGCAATTTAATTGATAGTTGAAATAATTTCAGTAATATCTCGAAATTATGTGATAAGTAAATAAGAAAAAAAAATTGAATTCGCATACATTAAGGTACTATTATGTAATCAAGTATCATTATGTATACTTTGTAGATGAATATACACAAATAATGCTTAATTGGAACAAATGATTAAGAAAAAACTTGTTGAGAAAAAAATTCAGTAAATTATTACAATGTGACACTTTCTAAAATATTCCCCAATGCTTTTGAAAACAGGTCATTGAGACGATGTATACAAATTGACAAAAGTCGAATTTGCGTTTATCGATTTACAATTTTGCAAATGAGTATTTGCATTCATCGAAGTACAACTTTGAAAATAAGTGTTTGCTTTCATCGAAATGTACAACTTTACAAATGAGTATTTGAGTTCATCGATGTACAAATTTGCAAATGAGTACAAATAAATTTTGCTTAATTGGGACAAAAGATAAGAAAAACCTTTGTTGAGAAGAAAAATTTCAGGAATTCAATTCTTTATACAGTCAAAACACTACAATGCATGTCCCTTTAAAATTCAAATATTTTGAAGATAATCCATTCTCCAAACAAAATTCCAAAATATCCCACATTTGACTTTATGAAAAATATTACAATAGAAATAAAGAAGGCTTGATAATAATTAAAAACTGATAATATTGATTATGTTCAAGATTTTAAACAAACAAAACATATTAGAGTAAATGAAGTTTGTACGCTCAGTTTAAAAAAGGAAGGAAATAAATAAAAATTATTTATAGATAAAAAAATAATAATAAGTAGAGGTGTATAGTCCTTCAGAAGTAAAAAAAAAGACTAACTGAGAATTAAAATGTTCTATTAAAGAATCTATACTACATGGATAGATAAATTGAATCACATGCTGGTTTCTGCAACTGTAATGTTTTAATCTGTAAAGCCAAAACCTTTAAGAAAAATGATACACTCAAGCCAGTGAAAAACTGAAGACAGCAGAGTAAATAAAACGAAAAAGAACAAACAAAAAAAACCGCATAACTTCGAGTTCACATAAGTTAGGGTAATATTGTATAAAAAAGCCTGAAAATAATATTTCCGATTACTGTGGAAACTTTCAAAAACGTTCGATATCCCACTATGACATACAAACTTTCATTCAAGAACTATAACTTGGTTATTAAAAATTGATTTTCCCATAGCTATTTAATTGAATAAATTTTATTACCAACTTTATTATTAATTAACATTTGTTCATATGCTCATATTTGTGAAACATGGCATATAGTACAATTTGAGAGGCAATATATGAAAACAAAAAATTTTAAACTAATCAATGTGTAACAAAATGTAAGAAAACTAACAAAATTAAAGAAAAAATATAAGAAGGGAGATCTTCAGCAAAATACTGAAAAAAAAACATTTAAAAATGACGTATAAGTTTTGAATCAGTACCATTACCAACAATATATTATCTATTATTTTATAAAAAAAACATGAAGAACTGGAGAAAGATTTCGAAATTCTATAAAGGTATCTGAAATTTGTATACTAAAAATGTCCTTGTATCCTCAAATATTTTTTAACAAATTTCACAGACGTAAAGTTTTACATTTGCAATTAATAATAACTGAATCTCTTATATCAGGAGTTAAATTTTAGTTTATATGTTTACAAAGAAACATTCTTCTAAATTAGACAAGCATTTCAAAGTCAGCATTAAATAATATTTTAGATAAATACATACAGAGGAAACAACGAAATATAAAGAAATAATAACTAGAGAGTGTTTTTAACATAGTATCTTTACAAAATATGGAATTTAGTATAATATTATTTAAGGAGTAAGTAAATATAAGAAAGGGTGTAAATTTAAAATGATATATTTTCAAATGTCTAGACATTTTGATGAACAAGTTTCTTTCTAGTGTCTTATAAAATAATGGAATTAAATATAGTATTCGGACAAACATAGAATAATATATGTATCATTTGTAATTAGTAAACAAGAAATAATTGTTAATAATTATTAAAACAAATTGAAAAAAGTTTTTAAATCAAGAAATACTTTGAGAATTAATGCTATCCCTTAATAAGTTTTTTATTAGGTTAATATGGTTATGTTTTCTATCCTTGTGTAACGAAATTCCTTTAGTTTAATTAGATATTTATGAAATTGCATTTATGGATAGCCTAATGCCAATTGGCATTCAAACTGACCATTCATATTCATTGTGCACAAACTGAATTAGGGTGTTACAAGTGCAGCGTGCATTTACAGGAACACAATCACACGTTTAAGATTATTTCATTGCCGTGATTAGTCCGAGGAATCTGCAACATTCACCGCAATAACCACAAATTAAGCAGAGTGTGGGCACGATTAAATTACGTACATTTACGTACCTAAATCTCGCAGGGCAGTTTCTATTTAAGCTTCAGCTAATGAATGGAAACGTAGAATGTGCAGAAACTTTAACGAATAATATTTAGGTGGACATTTATGAAAACGTTTGTGCCTTTCTTACTCATTTAATTGATTTACATTTTTGGCAGCTCCATCTTCATATCAAGTATTCTTGAAATAAATTAAAACAGGATGTGTACAGAAACTCTTAATTATTTGGAAAAGTTTCTCTTTTCATAAGGAAATTAAGGATTTTCTTATTAAAAACTATAATTTTAATAGAGAAGAACAAGTAGTTGTTTTGCGATCTTCTTGAACTTAATGATACCACATACACCACATATTATTGTATTTAATGTAATATATGCTATAACATAAATTTGCTTATGTATGGTCATATTATCTTATATGTGGCCATACTTAATTATATCTGGTCATATTTGCATATATGTGATCATATTTGCTTGTATGTTGGATATTTCATCTTACTCAACGCTTATATGCAAACAGTATGTGTTCCTTTAAACAAGTTTTTAGGTAAAAAAATGAAAACATTATTTAAAAGATCATGTTTTTTAATTAAAACATTTTTATTTTTGCTTGACTTCATTTTGTAAAATAAAAAAAAAAAATCACATTAAAATTGACATAACTCATAAAATTTTTAAAAAATGAGTAAAACCAATAAATGTTATATACTGTTTTTACTCTAAATTAAATCAATTACTATTAATTAATACATAATGGCATAGCAACTAAGAACGAATGAATGTCTTAGACATCATAAATCTTAAAATTTATTTGCATTATTAAACTATGATTGGCAGTCAAGTTCTTAATATTTTAATTTCCAAAGAATTGAGAAATAGAAACGAAATTTATTAAATTTGTACGTCAATTTCAAACAGAGGGATTCTAAATTAAAACCAGAAATGACTTCATATCATATCGAAGAGTTATTAATCCAAGACTTTTCTCTGGATTGATTTTATAAATGAATGAATAATCTTTCAAAATATTTCATAAATGTGATTTAAATTTCTATCAGATTTGCTTCCAAACTTCAGAGACAAATCTGATAGAAGTTTCATTTATATTTATGGAACATCAATTTATCAAACAGGTCATAACTCTCCCTCCCGTTCCACCAGAGGGCCTTAAATAAATTATTTTCGAACAAGAACGGGATTGGGGGAGGGGTGGAGAAATAAAACCTCGAGAAATCTTTAATGACAAAAATAATGAATATGTGTGGCGCCATAAAATCGTCGTGTTGTTCGTCATTTGATTTTTCCTCCCCTAATATATTGCAATATTTCTTAAGTGACAAGCGGCGATATAAAAAAAAAAAAAAAAGCATGAAAAAAAAAAAAAAAATGAACAAGCCAATTTGGACGTCGGGAGAAGTTTTGACAGAAAAGAACAAATAGCGCCATCCACGAGTGTGGGGGGACTTTATGAATCGTTATAGGTGACAGAGGGGTTTTCCATAAATGGTGATAACGACAACGCATCTTTAAGGAAACAATGTAATGTGGATGTAATAAGTTACTCAAAATTTCTACAATTCTGCTTAAAATATGTTCTAGATAACAGATCAGAACTGGTAAAAAAATTAAGTAAGAAAGAAGATAATAAGTGATTAACAATAATTAAACAATAGGTAAAATAATTTTTTTTTTTAAACTTTTACCTACAATGGTGTTATGTAAGCACCTTTACGGGTTCTAATAAGAACATATTCCAATTTCCATTGTTTCTCTGTAAAATGATTATATCAACAAAAAAATATGGATTTTTCCATCCATTTTATTCAGTCCTTCAATGTTATTCAGTTATTCCATTCCATCCTGTTTTTCAGTTTTTCAGTTATGTAGCACTTAATTCAGCAAACGTGCGTAATTAAATAGCATGTAATCTATCTATAAATATTGTACAACTATTGTTTATAAAATTTCAAGTACAATGTACATTTCAGAGGAATATGGAAATCTTCTTCTTAAATAGTTATGTGATGTATATTAAAAAAAAAATAATGAAAATTATATGATAATATTTATTTTTCATTATATTTCATTTTTCATATTTTATCCACTCTTATT
Organism: Caerostris darwini; assembly: GCA_021605075.1. Classification (NCBI taxonomy): domain Eukaryota; kingdom Metazoa; phylum Arthropoda; class Arachnida; order Araneae; family Araneidae; genus Caerostris; species Caerostris darwini. Next base: position 14,308 of record BPLQ01007817.1, read on the forward strand.
ACAGTTTCAAAATATACCAAGTCTATGCGAATGTAAGATACAGATAAATAAAACAGGAGGTTATATGGATAACTAAAAAATTTCTCATAGCTGACTTTCAACGTAATCATCGTTACCAACGTTGTTAATTCCGTTCACAATATGCATGTAAGCTAATTCAATTTAGCCCCGAATTACAAACTGTCAGTAATATTACATTAAAAAAACAACTAATGTTTGCTTTTTTTATAAGTAATATCTTTTCGATAGAACATGCATCATGTGTACCTCAGTCATTCTTGACAGAATCCAAGGTATGACTTTTTTTAAATATTTTTACTACACTTGCTGCTCCTGCTTGTTTTCCATATGACTTTAATCTGAAATTTCATGTAGATAAATCTGAATCATCACCAGATTAGCCGTCGCAGTATATCAGCCAATGAGAAATTTGAATGAGCAAAAAATCAGGTTTATGATTGGCTGGCATTTGAGACATGCGATCTTAGTACTAGGTAGATTTCAGATTAAGTATTGTGACACTAAAATTGTAGTAAAAAGAGATTGATGAAGTTTTCCTCATTCTTTATGATATTTCTTCCGAGTCTAGATGGGACAGATGGTTAAAACAAGTATGGTCTTTCGTGTGGATGAAATCAATTTAAAATAAATAAGACATACTACTAAAATAATAAGTGCATCCTAAAGGAGATTAAAGTAAATCAGCAAACCGCAATTCTTCTATTTTTAGGGAAAGATTATAATGGTGCTTACCTCCAATTACCACACTTCGGTATGTTTGTTCCTAACTGTGTTGCTAATTGAATGCATTATTAACCCAACGACATATTGATCATTAGTGAAACTGACAGCTACCATTGTAAGGAAAATGCATAAATGTATCCTTATAAAAATATATATTACATTTCATTATTAATTGATGGCACATGTATATATTTGAAAAGCAATCAGCTGCCTTTGAGAATTTCCTAGATTTAACAAAGGGGAAAACAATTTATCTAATGCGTATGTTACAAATATTACTTTAAATTTGCTACCAACTTTGAAAAATTAAATGAATTTAAATGAAGTTGCTTCAATATATTGTAAACATAAAAAAAACATTTTATTTCACATTTTAATTAGGATCAATATGTAAATCTGTAGTACGATGAATTAAATTTAAAGCCAACATCTTTAAAGCAAAAATAATAATAATAGCACTGAAAAAAATAAAGAATCTTTTGCTTCATTTGGCTGTTAAAATCAAACAAAATAATCTTCAACAAAAAGAAATAATATTTTTTACGCTTTTGATAATTTCAGTTGATAATTAGTTATTAGTTTCTGTTATAAGAAGTTTTAATAATTATAAATAAATTGCTAATTTTCATATTTCCATTGTTTTTGTTTTAATTAGCATCAGCTAATCACATGGACAGTAAAATAATTAAGCATTAATCACAACTAAATAACATGAAAAATATTAAAACGGTGAAAAATATTATTAAAAAAACTTAAGATTTAAAAAAAAAACTAATTTGCAGAATGACATCAGTTGAAATATTTGTATTTTTAATCGTGTTTAATGAGATTCTTAATGACCATTTGATTTGTTTCATTTATTTATATTTTATTTTTGAAGCAATAATTAGTAGGTTTTTTTTTTTTAAATTACGTATGAGATTAAGAAAAACTACGAAATTTACTGTCCAACATTTTCTCCGTTATTTAAACATTAATTGTAATCCTTATATAAATTTGATCTTGATTTTATTATAAATATATTATTAGTATTTTTAAATAAATTAAAAAATTTATTCTAATTTCCAAGATCTTAATCTTCAATTCTTGAGGTTGGTTGGATCTTAATGACACCATAATTGTAGCTGGTACAACTACTGATAATTTTCTTATCCATTTGTATGGTTTCATATATGTAAATATTTTATTAATGTAAAAATATAAAGTACATATTTCTTATTGAAACAAATATTATTTCACTTACACGAGAATGTTATTATATTTGCATATAAATATGAATATAGTTGTATGTTAACATTAATACAATTAAAAATTACTTTTATAAAATTTGCATTTAAATAATACTTTATTTGTATAATTTATAAATATTTATATAAATTCATAAATTATTTTTATAAATGACGGTATTACTTATTTTTCAAACAGTACAGTAATTTTGTTAAACAGTGAAATATTTCAAGCATTCGATATAATGTCGATTATTTTTGAGTATAAATTCATTATCTTCATTAAAATGGCAAGTCTATTTTTATGCATTATTGTTGTAAGCAATAATTTTTTTCTTGTAAGCTCATTTGCATTCAGTGTTCATACGCAGCAACTAAATATAAAAATTGACAATTAGTTAAAATTGCTTATATAGCGAATAAAAAAAGTATCCCAAAACCTTTTACCATAAACAGGTAATGGTTAAATTCAGTTATCTATATTTCACCATTATGTTTATAAATTAAATGCATAATATATTAAAAATGTCTACAAAATTTTGATAGAAATGCAATTTTCATGAATTTCATGAAAATTACATGAAATTTTAAGATTAATTAAATTTTTTTTTGAATAAAAATCAGCAATTATTATGTATTTGCATATAAAGTATTTTTTAATAGTTAATTAAAAAAAATTGTTGAAAACTGAGATTTAATGCGTGATTTAATGTCTATATTAAGCCTCTATAAAATCAAAATGTAAATAACATTGTCATCAGGAATGTTATATAATGGAAAATAATAAACAATTATATATTTAAATTTTTTTTACTAATAAAATTTAAGGACTTTATTTTAATGTCTAATTGGAAAATTTGCAATGTATTCTCTTATATATAATGTGTAATGATCTTGAAATTTATTTTATGCATACTTTAAATTATATACATATAAGATACGTATAAGACGTACAAATATATTTATAATTTACGTATAAAATGTTTTATTAAGCTATCATTAAAATCAATTGATAAGTGTAAAACGCTTTTAACGCTTTAAAGCTTTTTTTATAACTTTATTCTATTCACAAGTAATGTAATCACAAAAAATTTTATGCATTACAAATCTAGTGATAAAAGCTTTTAAGATACCTAAAATTTATTAATAAAATTTCGGTATAACTAGTTTTTAATCTTTTAACAAAATTAATGGAAATATGCTTTAAAAACCTATAAAAGTATTTTTTTTCAAATATTCAGTACAATAAAATATAGTCTATATATTTTTAAATTAATAAATTACTTCTGAAAATTTTTAATTTTCTTAAATTAAAAAAAATGGAAAAAAATAATTTAATTTCTTTTTATATCTTATTTGCAAGGAAATACTTTTGAATTTTACGAATTAGCTAGTTAAGAAATTAATGGATTTTGAAATTGGATTTAGATTAAATTTAGATTTTTCTTTTATAATTCTAGTAAAACGTTATTTTTTCATGTTTTTTAATCATTTTCTATATAATTTTGATATTGATCTTTTCAGTGAATTAAGAAACTTTCTAATAAATTGAAAAATATATATTTCTTCATCATGTTTCGCTTTTTTATCATAGGAAAAGCTATTAAACAATGTATTTATTCAATGGTATTATGTATAAAGCAGTAATTAATAAAAAGATAAATAAACAAATTTGCTATTTAAAAATTATTTTATTAAAGGTAATTTCAATTTTGCTAGTATTACAATATTTTTATTTAATTAATATGTAATTATATAATATTTATCTGAATATTTTAAATTGATATAAATATAAGTTAATTTCAGAATTATATTTAATTTAAATAAATAATTAAATTAAAAAAAAATCTTTACATGATACAAATCTTATGATGATCTTGAAATTAAAATCATGATAAATATGAATAATTCAAACAATTAACTTTTAATTAATGAAAATTTGAATTGTTGTGCAAATCGATGTTGCTCTTAAATGTTAAAACTTTCCCATTTATTGATAATAGATTAAAAAATATTTAATTGACTTATTAACTTTAAAATGTACTTTGGCGTGACTGACAAAAAAAAATTATATTGATGAAAAATAATGTTTAATTTTGCTACACAATTTTGCTTTTTTAAATTAAAAGAAATTAAGCTATGTTATTTAGTTTTTAATATATATGTTATTTAGTTATTATGTTATATATGTTATAAATGTTATATGTTATATATGTTATTTAGTTATTTAGTGCTTAATAGCAAATGTAAACGGATGTTTAGATATAAATAAAATAAGTATATTTATCTAAATTTAACATGTAAATAACTTCAAAATGTGATTGATTCTGTTAGAAAAACCCAACTTTTATAAGATAAACCATCCATATTCACCAGATTTATATTCTTAGACCATTCTTTCATGGAATCATTTAAGTCTTTTCAATAATATATATGAAGTATTTGAATTAATTTTCAAAACATTTAAGAAAAATATTTTAAATTTTTAACTAGATGGGTCCCTAAAATAATGCAATAAATATAAAAAAATAAGAAAATAGCTTATATAGAACACTTTTAGCCTTGGCCCACCATATAAGTTGGCCACACTATATAAGAAACCTTGGCCACACTAAAAATTAGTGAGAATTAGTTAGAAAATAGTGAAATTAGTGACTATATATTTTTATTTGAAACCCCGAGAAGTATAAAGAGTTATAAGGAGCTGATATATTTTCAAATTTTTTATCTGAATCAAAGCATTTTATGTGGCTATTTGGGTACATTTATGAGGTGACAATTTCAAAATTCCTCTGTACGTTGTACCTGTATATATAACCTCGTACCTCGTATAATAGACATCGTACCTGTATATATAACCTCGTACCTCGTATAATAGACATCGTACCTGAATGTAAATCTACGTGCAGGTTAAAGTAGAGAAGCAAAAAAAAAAAAAATTACCAATACAAAATATATCTAACATTACTTCAATATGATTAAATTAATATCATTTTAATTTACAGAAACATTTGTTGCTTTGTCAACTTCCACTTATCTTTCAACTGTTGAAATCGATGTAGTTTTTCATGCCAAGACCATTCAATACCGATAATAAATATATGATCCCTCCCTTAAAAAGGACGAGCTACGAAACAAAGTATAAGCAAAAGAGGCAAAAACCAAGCATCAATGGTAAAAAAAGAAAAAGAATATCAAAGGATAAGAAATCACAGAATCTGGAGAAGATGGAAAAGATAAAGTGACGTAGCAGTAGAAAGGGGTATGAGATGGTCTCTATATGATGATATTGAAGGGGTGGGCTGAGGCAGCTAATCATGTCCCGAACATTCCGAGTCTAGAATCGTTTGCAAGGGACATGAAAAGGGTGGGCCCATTGACAAGTGACAACACGCATAGTGGAATTTGAAGCAGACGACGCTGTGGGGAGTCTGCTTGTATACCATAGACGTCTATTGGATGATGGGGGAATCAATAAGAAAGATAGTGGGAGGTGGTATAGAGACTTTAAATTAAATTGCAGATGCTCTGAAGAGAATTTGCAAACACAGCGATACTCTCATACAAGTTTTTATTTTTTTTTATTTTTTTTTCCTGATCTGCTTATTTTCTATTTTCTATCCACCGTTTTTATGAGAAAAAGTTTTTTTTTTATTATTTTTGGATAAAATTTGCTCAAGGATTTAGCTCTTCGGTTATTATTCCCCGTTGTGCCTTCTTTTTTTTTATATATGAAAGGAAATCTCTCGTTTCTATGAAATTTTTCATTCTCCGCTTGCTGTGTTTACTTAAACGCATGAGATGAGAAGGCAGATTCTTTTTTTTTTTTTTTTTTTTTTTTTTTTGTTCGTTTTTAGAAATATTGACTTAAATTTTGAAGCAGTTTAATTTTTTTTAAAAGATATAAAGTAATGCTAAAAAGGTTTGTTTTGCTCTTAATTTCAGAGATTACGTTCGTGATTTTTCTATGTAGAGTTGTTTGTTACTTTAAAGTGTATGCATTAATTTTCTTTTTTGTTATGAGGGATTGCTCTTTCTTCAAACATTTTCCTTTTATTATTTTTTTTTTTGAATAAATATTTTAAAGTTCCTTTTAACATAATAGAATATTTCATTTGGTTAAATTCTATGATAAATTTTGTATTTCTTTTTTATTTATTTTCAGAAACATAAAGTGGTTTATTAAAAGAATTAATTTTTTATCAAATAAATTTATCGACTATAATAATAAAATGTTTAAAATGATTCATGTCAACAACATTTTATTAATTTTATTTGTATCTTCATTTTATTAAACTTAATGAAATTAACCATTAATAATAAAAGTTATTTTAAAATTTCATGTTAAATGTTATAAACTAATTGAAAATAATAGGACTTATTTATAAGACGAACACTTATTAAAAAGGTTAACAATTTTAACCCTTTGAACTACGATAATAATAATAATTCAATGGTTAAAACTGTTGCATGTAATTATTTTCAGCTTTATCAGTAATATTGAAATTATATATTATCAATATTTCTTTTTTATTTTATCAATATCATAATTTTTAAAGGAATTATTTTAATTTATTATTAAAAAATAAAATAATAATTTGATTAATATAAATTATTTAATTATTCTTACTTTAAATACACCATAATATTCAGTAAAGTATTAAAAATTTAAAAATTATTAATTTTAAATTTCATGATTTACTAAACGTATTTTTTGGATAACTTATATTTAAAGAGTATATATGTTTTGCATACTTTCCAAAAAATATTTTATTACTTAATTTTCAAAATTTATAAAGGCTGTTTAATTCTAATGTATTTTTAGATTGAAACAAATTATAACTACTTATTTCCCTTTGATCTCTCAAAAGTACACTAATTTAATTAATTAAGCAAAACTGTCTGAATTATTAAATGTAGTTCTTAACATTAATATTACACATAAAGAAAATTAAATATATAAAATCAATGAATCAACTATATATTCAAGAAATTTTCAAAACACATATCAGCGCAAAATTGAATAAAGAATAAAATAAATCCATGAAATATGTTTTTTTAATTATGATAGTTTTAAAACGTTTCTTTCAAATAAATGTAAATAAACTGAATTTTAACATCTTTTTGAATGACGCACTAAAATGAATAACTGTTACTTTTGTTTCAAAAATCTATTCATTGCAACAATTCCAACATTTATGTGACAAAGAGAATAAGTACCTTTTAGATTTCTCTTGAGAGTAATAAATAACAATCAGAAGATTGACAGTGAAAAGTCATTTATTTTCAACCTTATCCAGGCTTAGGCTTCTGCAGTGAAAGATCTATTGTTTATGGTGCAAAGTGATAATAATAACAATGAATTGTTACCTGACGTATATTTAACATTTGATAGTTTTGAGATATTTCTGAAATAATTATTTATTTATTTTGTTTTAAATTTGATTTTTTACCAGGATTTGAATATTATATTTTGTGAATTACTTTTGAATCTGCTATTTTATATTCAATTTATTTATTGCTTTCAATTTGTGATAGAGAGTTTCTTTTTGAGATTGAATAAATATAGTAGTAATTGGTAAAAACAATAATAGCAGAAATTGATGCAGTAATAAATATTTTTAATAATATTTTTGTAATAAAATTGTTCAATTATTTTCTAATTCTTCAGAAAATAAGCTAAACATTAATAAGCTAAATATTAATTAATAAGCTAAACATTAATAAAGAAATTTTCATCAAGCAATTTTTAATATTAAAAACTAGCAGCATATTTCTTACAGTATATTTACAAACAATTATTATTTTAAGACTACGTATAAGTATGGCATTTATGCATAAGTATTATTACATCAGACATAATAACTAAGTAAATCCCTTATTTCTTATTCTATTCTAAAGTCTGTCTTTACAGGGATCAATATCTAAAAAATTAACAACAATAAATATATCCATTTAACTGAATTTTTAAAAGTTCACTTCTTTCTTTCAAAGCAACACTTTTATTGTATCCTTATACGAGTATAACTTATATTCTGTGTGAATGTATATTCCTGAATAAAAAAAAATCAGTGATTAATACTCTTTTAATCCTAGCAAGTAAAAATCAATTTATTTATTATTATTATTATTATTATTTAATTTGTTCATCGTCTATAAATTCATATACAAAAATCTACAATACAATAAAACACAATTCGAGAATTCTTTTCTTTTCTAGTTTATATAATTTATGCAAAAGGTTTCCTGAAAATATATTTAAATTTATTCTGTATTTGAAATTCAAGCTTTGTTCTTTATTTACTATATGCCTATTTCTCAATTGAGTTTTTCATTCTTGAATTATTAGGGTATTTTTAAAATATTTTTGAATATCTTGTAAACTTGATCTCACATAAAATTTATTTTATTCTTTAATGTATTAATTACACTGTTAATATTGTGTATTTTGCTATGTGATCATCTCAGAAAAATGAAAGCTTAGAAATGAAATCATTGTAATGTTTTTTAGCAACATGCATTTTTTTTTTACTAAATAAAAGAATAGCAATATAATTTATATGTATAACAATTGGTAAAGGATTGCTTCCTGCAACAGTAATATTTGTATTTAAAATTTAATCAATGTAATGTACTTCAAAAAGATATATTTAATATTACATGGTAATAAACATATATCTTATACATAATAGAGATTTTAAGTTTGGGAAAATCTCGAAGACAAAATTAATATTAGAAGTTAACTCTCTTTCTGATATATTATTTCTCATTTTGAGGTGTATATATCGGATTAATTATGAGGTGAAATATTTTAGCACGTGCTTTTTTTTTCTCTTTTGCTAAAATTTATATCAAATGTTATATATTTCATTTATTACAGAATAAACAAATTCGACTACAAGTACCAAACTTCTAACTTTTTGCATAATATATTTTATAAGTTAACTTGTTAATAAAACACATCCAATTTTAATATACAATTATAAGTAAAAGCAAATGAGTTAATATCATTAAATCAAAACAATGATTTCTATTCAATTCCTAAATAATAATTCGGAGTGTACCTGAATCCTACAGGAAGGATTATCATTACTTTGCAGAGTTTGAATTATTATTGCCAATGAGATTTTTCCAACTGCCCAGTGTCAGAATTGCTTGGAAGCTAAATCTTGGTATTTCCCTTCTTCTTCGAGTCCAACAGTTGATTTTTTCATTTAAAGTATGATTTGTTCCATTCGAGACAAAGAAAGGTCTTATCAGATATTTGCGATAAGCGATTTTAGTGTCTAATTAGAATCCTACATAGGGGAAAACGGTTGAAAAAAGAATCTCGACCACAAACCAGTTTTTCCTGGTAGATTGATTATTTGAATAAAGCTATTTAAATATGATGGTATTTGAATAGGCTAAATAAAACCTGCATATTAGAATTGATAGTAAGTAAACTATTATAAGACAACATCATAAAATCATCTGCGCAATGTGTTATAAAGTTATGAAAGGGCCGAAAAAGCCTTAGAATGGTATTAATAATTTCAAATAGGCGTCGCAGATTATTCTCTCTCTCTCTCTCTCTCTCTCTCTGTATATATATATATATATATATATATATATTTTGTAACTAATAAAATTAATATATTTAAAAATTAAATTCTTGAATGATTAGCCAAATTTCCTTAGACTAGACTGGATTTCTATTAGGGGTAATAATAAACGAATTTTAAGAATTTTCCGCATTCTGGTCTATTGCTCCGAATCTGATTTGAAAATTAAAATTGTCTAATTATTCCGAACTCTGGTCTGAAATTCATTGGCATCAATTAAATCTGGAACAAGGCGTTTATACCATGATGCTTCTACTTGCAGGTGAAACAAAATGTGGAATGTGTGATATGGTGATGTTCTGGGGCTGATTGTGTATGTCCTTTTTAATCCAGACACTTACCTGCCTGCCATCTGTTCGCAGGGCAAACAGCGACTTATCCATTAACGTAGCGTTGCTCCCACAGTTCAAACTCATATGTTGCTAACACAAGACACAATCCAATTAACAATGCCTCTCTGGATTGGACAGATAAAGGGACACAAACACTAGGTACTTGGACGTACAGTCCATTCATGTGTAGTCACAGATGTCTTACAAATCGAAGCTGAAATTATGTATGTCAAACGTGGGGGGGTGCTTTTCAATTCCGCTGGTTACAACAGCAATATATTGAATTTCGATTTAGAAATAATCTTTGGACAACACATCACAAATCTATGGACAACTATTTGGTTGGTTAAGAATTATTTTCATAGCCGTGAAATTGTGGAATGGTGAACGCCGAAGAAAAGAGCAACATCTGTGATTCATTGACTGGCCTCAATGCGTCCTACAACACGCCAAAGCTCAGAATCTCATTCATCCTCTGGAAACCATAGGAACACGTCTTGAAATCAAAACGTAAGAAAGTTCTTTACATTTTTTATCAGAACGTACAAGCAACTATTGTAATCCTTCACAATACCAATTTCTTATACAATCGCCGTTATTTCTGTATATTTCTCAATGCAAAATCATGATTGGCTATTGCATCCCATATTTGTATACTTATCTAACTCAACAGCGAATTCCAATATTGCAATTTATCCAATCATTTTTCACTTGAGTGCTTAACTTTTATCAATAATTTAATATATATATATATATATATATAAAGATTTTTAAAATACTAGGCAATTATAACATATTTTAAATTTGTACGAATCTATAATCATTAATTATATTTAATCGAAAATAATTTATTTTTAATACGACAACATAATAGATTATATAAATGCTGAAAGAGAAATACATAAAATATTTGCTTTTTTAGATGTTCAACATATTTTACATAAATATGAAAAATAAAAATAAGAATTCTTTATTGGATATATGTCTGATATTTCTCAATTTTTCTTAGCGAAAACATTTTATTCAATTTCATTACGTTAAAGATTTATGCCAAGCAATTATACATTGTAAAATTTAATTAACGATAATTGAATTTAAGGACGATGCTAATTTTACTACCAATCATTTTCATGTTAATCTTTTTTTTTAAACTGAAATATATGATTAAATTAAAATTTTCCCAACAAAGATATAAAATATTACAGCTGGATAATTAAATTTCATGCACAACTGTTGCATTTTAATTCACCAAATCAGAAAATTAATTGATTTTCTCTCAGGTAGCATTTATCATTCCCTTTTTTAATTACTGAAATCGTTTTAGCATTGCTGATGTCTTTAGAAGCAGAATCCTGCTAAACCTGGCACAAATCTTCCCGAAATTACATTTACGGAAGGCAAGAAAATAAATGGCCTGGTCTTGAAAGTAAAATTGGAGATGCGGTATTAATCTTAGCAACAAATTAGGGAGCAACGAAATAATAGTTGGTTTTTGGCTGAAATTGCTGTCTATTTATTCCTTCTATTTTCTCATTTGAATACAGTTCTTGGCTACAACCTTTTTCTTATTAAAAAAGGTATCACAGTGTTTATAATAGGATTCAGATAACGAATAAAAACAAACATTTTAAAATTTTGAAAAGATTTTCAGGGTAATTTGCAAGTTTTAAAATGTATAATTATTCAGAACCGTTGTGCAAATAAAAATTAAAGTAAACAGTTGTGCTCAAAAGGAAATAAAATTGAAATGTATAATTATTTAAAACAGAATAAAAATTTTCTGAATACTTCAATTACAACTTGCATGCAGTCTTTAATCATTGGAATAAATTTTTTTTAATGGGGTTATAGTTTTTGAAATTAAGATATATAAGTAATGCAAAAGTAGATTGTTAAATATTTTATAATTCGTTAATCAATATGTAGTTTTATTATATAAGTAATAAACATTTAAAGCCATTTTCTGTTATATCATTTACATTTAGAATAGTAAACTAAATAATAAACACAATATAAAATTCGAAGAAACGTCATCAATTTTTGCAAAAAATTATGATGAAATAAAACTGTTGGTTTTCATAGAATTTATAATTTAGTTCTGGAATTTCCTTCATTTGAATTCATTTTATTTCTGACACGTTTTCTATGAAAATAAAGTATATTTAGCTCTTATATTTCGATTGTTATATTTAAAGGAATACTTTTTGCTAGGAAATACTAATTTTAAAAACATGAAAATTTGTTTGCAAGAGCTTAATAAAACTTTTAATAACATAGTTCAAATTATGAACTGACAGGACTATAAAAAAATATGTATTTTCAGTTTAAAGTAAAGTTTTATCTACGTTGTAATACCCGTATTACAGATTAAATCTAGATTAAAACTTAATCAAATATTTTTTTGGAAATGTCAACAATAAATCTAAAAGTTAAATTTCATCTTCATCATTTGGTGATTTTACATTCTTTTTGAAATTAATTAATATTTTAAGTTTACTTTTAATTTGTTTCGAGACAAAAATTTACTTTTACTTTTGATTTTTAAAAAAAAAAAAAAAAAAATTGCTTTTAATTTTAATACGGATTGATTAAATAATCCCAGAATCTTTGAAAAAATCACAGAAAATAGGTAAATTTGAAACTTTATTTCATAAAATGAATCACAATATGGGTTTTATAACATAAATGAGCAGAAAGATGTAGTATCTTGTGTCACACTTTGCAGAGGTATTATTATAAAGATTTGTTCAAAAATTATAATAATAATATGAAATTTATGAATCTCGAACAATACATTCACATAACTGTTGCTTTACATAAGATATATGATCTACTTTTCCTCCAATTTACGTATTTGAATACATTTCGTTATTGACTTGATTTCTACGAAAATAAAGCTTATAATTCGATTGAAATAAGATAAAGAAACATTTTTTTTGTTATTTTCTAATTATTTCTAGAAAATATTAATTTGAAAAAAAGTAAAATATGCATGCATAATATGTAATTCACAGTTTCCCGGAATGTCTACCAAAACAATCAATTAATAGGAACAGCATATGGGGTGTTGAATAAATATTATTGTTTCTTAAAATTAATGTTCCTATGAATATTTGTGATGGACATTTTAAATGAACAATCACCATATATAACGCTTGCTCTAGCAGAACTATCTCGGTACTCATTGTTAAAAACCTGTGTGTGCTTTTATCCAATTAAATTGGATGAAGTCATTGTTAAAGAGTTTTTGCTGGATTTCTCTGGCCATCAGATGAAGGATTTCAGGATTAAGGATCTCAGATGGACTTAATCGGCTGGCTGTCCAAGCTGATACAATTGATACTGGAGCATTTAGTGTTTCCAAATACTCTAAGGCTATTTTGATGAGAAGTTCAGCTTGGAAGATGTTGTTTTTGGAAAGTTTTGTCTTCCACTCGTTAACCAATTCGTTATACTTAAAACAGCAAAATAGCGTAGCCTGTGCAAATTCATGTTTAAAACCAATTGGGAATATTAATAGAGTATTTATAGTTGAAATAGTTATGAGATGCATGCAAAATGTGCAGGATGTTCCTTGAATTTTTTTGGTTTTTCCTCATAGTCATTCGGATTAAAATTAGTGCCATACATTGTAAACGTTTTATTATCTCTAGTGGAAGGGAATGTCTTGACCATCAATGCTGAGCGGAAAGTTTGGAGAGACTAACACAGAGAAGTAAGTAATAGAGAAGATAATTATTACTCTACTGTTTCTCAAATAAAAAATGATTATAAATTGGATATAGCATTTTTGAAAGAACGGCTGTAGAGTTACACATCTTATGGCTGTCTTAAAATTAATAATTTATAATTTTTCTCGGAAATAAAGGATGCACTGTAATAAGGATTTTTTAATTGATTCTTTGGTTAAGATCATAGATTCCATAAATTCATTTATGCCTAAGAATAGCAGCTGGTTATTTGCAGATGTAGGAACCAGAAAAACTGCCTAAATTAGCAGTTCCTATATTCACGCAGAATTGTCTATTTTTAAAATGATAACTATTATAACCAATAATTATTTTCACTATCACAAAATCTTTCTATTTCTTTTTGAAGGTTTATTAAATACCACATGCTCACCAACTGAGAATATTTTCCAATTTGCCAATTGTGGGAATTTTCTGTGGATTGCACTGCATTTCATATAAATATAAATATTATTTTATATTTAATTCGTTTTTATGTAGTTTTATATTGTTTAAATATGATCAAATAAACTGCATGAATACAAAGAAAAGTTAATCACATTATCTCATTAATATATTTTTGTTTCTATTCATTGTTAATTTATGTGTTTACAAATAATGCCTACTTACTCAATATATATTTGTCATGATGACAAATTTATAAAATTGTAGGCAAATATACATATTTTTTACATATATTTGTTTAAATTATATTATTGCATTTTTTATTTTTGGATACACTATATGTAAAGATTTGAGCAATTTAGAACTAAGAACGTACTTTTGATGTAATCATACTTTAATTATATTTATTATTATTTTGAAATATTTACAAATTAAAAAGAAAGAAAATTATCTTTAGGTCAATAAGTAATTCATAATATAATTAATATACTTTTAACCATATTGATTGAGAGAATATGAGATTCTAGTATACCGGAATAATATATCTTAAAACGTTATTATTTAACGTTAACGATCTACATTAGTACATTATTCATCATGTGATATGACAGATATGTGTTCATCTAATGTTACCGATCAGAAAGAGTTTTCACGTCTATCATTGTTGTTTTTGTACACTGATATGGACGATAAGTTAAGACGATAATCTATTAGATATCAGGAGAGTTAGAGGACGTATCAGACACTCTGTTTTTATAGCAATACATAATTTAAGATTTCATTCTTATATCAATTTATTAAAAAAAATGGTGCTAGTAAATAATATTACAAAGAAAAAATCATTTTAAAAAGTATGTTATAAGATTGTAACGTTCCTTTGTGCTATTGTTTATTATGAATAGTCTCAGCGTTATGTATATGTGTCCATTTGCTTTCATTTAAAACCTATGAACGTTGTTTCTCCTCAATTGTCAACTATATTTTTGTTTGCATATCAGTTGTTTTCAAATGTGATACTGAAAAAAGAACTCGTTCAACGTTATACCAAAAATGAAGTATAACTTACGGAAAAATTCTAAATATTAAATTAGTCCATATAAAAAATTTAGCAATGTTATGTATATGTATTTCAAGTATTACAATCCGTTGTTTTCTGTTTTGAAAATATTATCTTCTGTTTTGACGTTGATAATAGGTCATAAATACAATATTTTCTTTAACATATATTTTAAAGCTATTCTGTTTTTATGGATATAAATTAAATTATTTTTTTCTCATTTATTTTGCAATTCACCAGACTATTCTAAGTTAATGGTACGTAAATTTTATTTAAATTATTCTGAAAAAAAATTATACATAAAATATTTTATATATTAGAAAAAATATATCAAAATGTGTTTTTCATCATGCTTTACGAAACTCATACCAGTGTATACTATTTAACTGATTATATTTTTTATCTCAAAGTGTCTTTTAAAATGTTTTACTAATTTTACCATTACACAGCTGCTTAATTAATTTAAGGATGAATAAAATGTAAGAATATATTTTTGATTAATAATTTTTAGCATTTTCATCCTTAGTATATATATTAGTTTTTAAAAACTTGACTTACCTGCAATTTCTTGCTTTTCTTTGCATTTCAGATTTCTGCCCCATTTCATGAAGGAGAAAGTTTATTTCATTAGTAACTTTGAATTTTAGAAAAACGAGATGGGTAGTTTTTGAGTCTCTCCTGGACAAGGAATTAGATCCCAGTTGTCTGTATTTCGGATAAAACATGGGGAGACATTATAAGACCATCGAACATAGAATTATCTGGTGTGCAAAGAAGACAAGTCCAAGAGGCGAAGTCCAGAGAAACAAATGCTGCTGGTCGACCAATCTAATACAAATAAAATCAAGGCGTGATAGATTCAAACGCCGTGCTGAACTGAGCGGAAGATCTCCAAATGTTCAGACCTGGATACTTCAGGATGTTGTTTTCAAAAAATTCCTTTTGTAAGAAAAATATTCCACTTTTAATGAATAGATGTAGAATCTAAATTTTCAATGGGACGGATGGCATAATAGATGATTTCCTCATGCACGTAGGACATAATTCTTTTGAATCAATTTTGAGGTTCTTTAACAAAATTTGGTCTTTGGAATATATTCCTTCCCACTAGTGTAAAGCTACAGTTATCCCGATCTTTAAAAAAGATACAGATCCAGGGGTGATTCAGTGTTACATGCCAATCTCCCTGAAAAATTACTTTTGTAAGATCTTTGAAAGAATTATTATTAGTAGATTAAATTGAACCTTGGAGACTGGATGCATTCTCGAGTAAGAGCAAGCCGGACTTCAAAAATGCACCAAACATCATGTTGCGCTCCTTAGTCAGTCTATCTAGAACGCCATTGACTATAGACTCATTTCATCTGCTGTCTTCGTAGATTTCAAATCTACTTACAAGCTGTTATGGAGAGAAAATGTCTTATTAAAGCTCTCTGACATGGGTGTTCAGTCAAGTATGGTGAACTGGTTCCTTGGCTTTCTTAATAACAGTTTATATAAGGTCCTATATAACAACTGCTATTTAAGTTTAGATCGCTAAAGACTGGCTTGCCTCAGGGTGCTGTGTTTAGCATGAGTAGTGATCTAATATAAAATGAAGGTTATTGACTGGCATTAAATGCTTGCTGTTTGCCGATGGCCTAGTTGTATGGACTGAATCTCCTAAATCTATCACGAAATAGTCTATAGAACCCACATCAAATAAAGCAATGCTCATTTTGGAGAGCTGGTCTGATGAACTTAATATGAAAGTTAATCTAGCTAAGGCATTTGTGCAATCTTTTTCTCTTCCTCATCAGACCAATAAATTTTTATTGTTTTTTTCACACAAATTGATTAAAAAATAAATAAAATTAAATGATTGCATCGGTGAGCTAAATTTATGAATAATATAACAATAAATAGATAATTCCAGTGATAAATAGGTAATTTTTTTTATATTTATTTTAACATAAATTTCATTTTTTAATAATATTCTAATTTCTAATAGCAATATTATATAATTTTTTTTTTTTAAAAACCTCATGCTGAGTTTATCAAAAAATATTGTAATGGAAATTAAAATTTAAAAGTCTTACGATACTGGAAAATCAATAGCACAAATTTAGAAAAAAAATCTCCGTGGATTTTTATGAATGCAGAATTTGTAACTGAAAATATTTTCTAAAAAGCATGAAATACGTTATCATGGCTTATTTTTAATCACAAGATATCAAGTTAGTTTCAAAAAATGTTTCTTTATTGAAGAAAAGTTTCCTATTTTTTTCCCCCTAATATCAGTGCATTGAACTTTTCGAACTCTTACGATTAAAAATATGACACGATCAAATATGAACTAAAATTGAAAGAAATCTTTAAAAGGACTGCGTATTATATTTCAGAATAATTGAAAATTGTAATAGGAATCAGAGCAAAATTCGATTTTCTTTGTCGTGAGTGAATCGAATTCGAAATTGAAAAATATCTTTATTTTTTCTCCGAAAGATCGATTGATGTGGTATAATCGTTTCTTCAGGGATATATTTCACATTATACTTTAAGTATTTGAAGATTAGCTTTCTGTAGCGATCAGTTATTTATTAAAAAAATAAATTCAATTTAAAAAAAAAAGGATTGCAATTTCGATGTATAATTCTGTATAGCCTATAAATAGTTCAGAATTTAAGAATTCAAGAAAAATAATAAAATATATTATACTTATTTAATATCAAACAATTGCATTTTATTCAGTTTCACCCATGTTGGAAAACCGGGCATTTATAATAAATAAAGAATTTCTAACTAGAATTTTATAAATTTAGATTGTATTAATGATGCCGATGGAACTATTTTTTTCTTCCGAAACTGAATGATACGATTAAAATCATATGAAAGTGAATCGTCGTATAGGAAAATAATATATTTAGTTTTTGTCATCATCGAAATACTTTCTGGAAAAAAGAGTTATCTTTTTTTTAACTAGGAAAAACTTCTTAATCTACTATGTTGACAGCATTCTTTAACTGATAGGTTTGGTTTGTCGCTCTACTGTCATTTTGTGCACATTTTAGGCTAATTATACCGGTATCTAGAGTTCAACGTGATGAATCACCAAGAAACATCCATCAATGAACCAGTGAACCACAAACAAACATCCCTGCCACAGCTGAAATTCGAACATGAAGCCGAACCGAACCTGTGGCACCAACAGCCAGAGAGATAGCCAATTTGCCAGTTAATTGATAGGTGGTCGACTGCAAGAAGGTTTTTCAAGTTAAAAGATGGCGAACTTCTTTTCCAAAAAGTATTTTGATGCATGGAATCAGTTGAAGAATTTATTTTTCTACACCATATTCACTTTCATATGATTTTAATCATATCATTCAGTTTCTAAAGAAAAAAACAATCTAATCTTATTTATAAAGTTCTAATGAAAGTACTAATAGCCATTCACCGTTTATTAAGAATGCCCCTTTTTTCTAGGATAGATGAAGATGATTAAAATGCAGTTTGTTGTTATTCCTGACGTTTCTGAGGCTACGGTGAAACTTTCTTTTATTAAAGTTGATGACTTTTGTATTACGTGACAAAAATTAAAGCATCAAAAAATCGCCGTGGGGCAGTTGGGCCACTGAAGAAAAGAAAATATTTTAAAAAACAAATAATTGAAATACGTTATTTGATATTATATCAATTATAGTAGTTTGCAACATTGTTGAAGCATTAAAAACTAAACTATTAATTAAAAAGAGCATTTAAATATCCATGTATATATTTTCCATAATGTTATTCAACAATTTTAGCATTTTATTTTCCTTGATTTAATCCAGTGTTATTTTTGTAAAAACATCAATAAAATGTTTGGAATTTCAAAATTGGATCATCTTATGTTAAGAACGTTTTAAATAATAAACAAAAGTTTGATAAGTTCTCTAGCTTAATTAATAATGTTTATATTAAACAAAGAAATGTTTTTCTTTTATAAAGATTTTTTTTATAATTCTACAATATTTTTTTATAAAATATTATGAAAAATTAAGTGACTTTATTTTAATATGCTGAAAATGCATTTACTTTTCCATATGGTAAAATGCATTTTACTTTTTCATACGGTAAATCTTCTAAATAAAAATTTCTAAATTCTTTGAAAAGTTTAAGAGATTGTTTGAAAATATTGAAACTGTTTATTGATAATTAATTAATCATAATTCTTGCAGGTATTGCAAAAAGTAGTATAATACATTATTGTAGCTGTAAAAATATTTCTAAGATCAGTCAAATTTCATGTATTTTGTTTGTCTTACAACGGTTTTATTGCTCCGAAAATTTTGGAGACTGAAAACAAAATTATAAGGTAAAAATTTAGCATTGAGAGCATCTGATTGTACATTATGAAAATATTTCTTAGAATACATAATATTTTACTTTTAATACAATAATTTATACAATACAATTTAATACAATTTGATGCAATTGTTTACTAATTAAGAAACATTTAGTAGAAAAATTATTGTTTATGTAAATTTTTATACATAATCAAGAATTTTTAAGCATATAATTTTTAAAACATCTATAAATATCTTTTACATGCAATAGTAAAATTATAATAATTAAAATATAAATAATTAATAGAAGTTCTTATAAAAATTTATATAAAAAAGTAGGAATTCTCTGATTTATATTTAAATACATAACTTTGGTTTGTCGCTCTACGGTCATCTCGTGCACACTTTTGGATAAACAGACCGGGCCCTATAGTATAAAGGAGATTCCGGACCACTACAAATACCCATGGCACCGCCGGGGCTCGAACCCGAAAGCTGTGGTACCGAGGTGGTAAATACATCTGTAAAAAAATAATATTGTTTGGCAAATTTGTATAAAATGAATGGTTATTGTACCTAAAAAATTGTATTGTAGAACGTTTATTGTACCTAAAAACTTAAAACACTTTAAAATATTTTTACATATAAATAAAATTATATTTTAGAATCATGTCTTAGTTCTGTAGATAATCACATTTCAATGCGAATTAAAGTTATTTATTTAAAAAAAAACATTTTTTAATTGTTTGAATGTAAATTCAATAATATAAAAAAAGTTTTGATAATGCCGCAAAATAATTGCGTTGAATATAATACAATAAATGAAACCCACATATATAGAATATGTAAAATACAATAAAAAAGCAAAGATCAGTTTTCAAAACTTCAAAAATGAGAGAAAAGTTAGAACTATAGGGATCCAATATGTGGATTTGTTCTGTCAATAGATGGGGAGAAAGCTTACTTTCGATTTACAAGACATTTCCTTTAAAAAGATTTGCATATATAGATCGCATAAGGCCGCACAAATCAATACTGTTAGGAAAAATTCACCTGTTTCTCTTTCCTACTTTTTTTTCATAGTGAGAAATGGACTATATTAGAAGAAAATGAACTTTTTTTAACTTAAAGTGATTTTATATTATTTTTGATATTAATTTATTTCTTTAACTATTAAATACTTAAATTTAATAAAATTAATAATAAATAAGAAATAAATAAAAATAAGGTTAAATAAGAAAAAATATATTTAAGTATTTTTGCCTTTTATAAATGAAATTATTTTGTTTATATTAATTGATAAACATTTCTTGAACATTTGAATTTCGCTCCATATTTCTCCATGCAATTTAATTGTAATAAAAAAATAAAAAAAACACTAGAATGTAACTCACTTTTAAGAAAAATTTCAAAACTTTTTGGGTATTCAAAACTTCTATCATTTTGTATTCAGTAGACAACTTGTATACAAATACACGCGTGTGGAATGTTTAACATATTATTCTATTCTGTGTATGTTAGGAAAGCTATTATCCAGGAATAATTTTGAACTTCATAATGAATATACATTTCTGAAAAGCATCAAATAAGATATAATCTTTAGTTGACAACTGTAAAGAAAATTAAATTTAAAGGGTATTGCCTGTTATAATGTTTCTAAAAAGATGACATATAAATGGCGACAAATCGTAAAATAATATTCTCGAATAAATATATTTTATGGATGCTAAAATAATTTCTACAATATTTAAAAGAGATCATATACTTAATTTTTGAAATTAAATACATCAAATTTTGAACCATATATTATTTTGTTTGTGACACCATTTTTTTTAAAAATAAAATTATATTTGTAATTAATTAAAAAGAAAATTACAAAGACAATTTTTTCCGATTGGAAAGTAAAGAATACTAGAAAACTAAGAGTATGGCAATAAAAAAGGATTACTATAATTGGATTGGTATACTTTTTAATACATTATTACATAATGGTCATCACAATATAAATAAAAGAATCAGCCTAATTCTTATTTTCAGCTCGTTAGTACAATTATATCTTGAACATCGTCATGAAGACCACAGGAAAACTGCAGAGTCGATCAAATGTAATGACGATGTTGGTCGTTATTTAATGATAAAAAAGAGTTTATCGTGAGTTGATTAAATGGCGTCAAACATTGAATACACTTTCAGTCGTTTGTAATAAAGAGAATTAGTGTGACATAAAATGATATTCCGAGAAAATAACTGATTACTTTACCATGATAACGTTACACAGTCATGTAGATACAGGTACACAGTCGTATCTCCTTATTTTTGAATTGTGTTTCCAAGGATGAAATGATCTGATTGAGCAAAAATGAATAGTGTCGCTGCTATTCAGGAATTGTCAAATAGCAATGAGTAGGAATATCATCTTCAAGGCCAAAAAAAGGCCTGCCAGAAATAATCAAACGTTATTGTCCTGCTGGTAAATTCTTTCAATGATAAAAAAGTATTTCATAGTTCATTAAATGGTCATGAATCATTGAAAGCGTGTTCAAATGAATTTAATGAAAGCTTTCAGTTTAATCAATGCGACATAAATGGTCTAAAGTGACACGTTTATGTTGATATTAATATACAGAAATATGTTTAATGATTTTAAGGCATTATAATATCCTCAGGATATCTAAATCATGTTATATACCTTCGCTAGATAATTTGCTTGAAAGCAACTAATATCGAAAGATGCATTCCTATAAAATGAAAAACACAAATTTCATGCAGAATTTAAATATTGTATACACAAATATGAATAAATGAATTATTCATAGTCTTATATGCTTATTCATTCAATAAACTCATAAATATATAAATTTTAATTAATTTAACCTTAAGAGCAAATTATAAAAAAAAATTGTGAATTATAATTAAACCTCAAATATACTAATTAAACAGTTCGTAATACTTTTCAGCAATTAACTGATATGTTCGAAATAAATATTAAATAATTACTTATTTTGCGGAAACGTGAAAACCAATTAAAAGTTTAATTTGCTGAAATTAACATCCTTCTTACTAAACTGTATTTTTATAAGCATCCCCCTTTTAGACACCAGAATAATTATACTTTGATAAAAAATGTACAGTTGTTAAATAGTAATTAAAGTAACTTTTAAAAGAAGGTAGAACTAGACATATCATTAACAACATGCTCTTGGTATTAGCCCTGAATCAGGAATTAACGTTGAAAAAACTGTTTTCAAGTGAAAAATTGCAGATCCTATTAACAAGTAGAAAAATGTGTTTTCCATTCCAAGGAAAATGTTTCAACCTCCAATTTCTCAATTGCACTGGTGCAGAGAAGAACTTAGATAAGAAAGCAAAAGGAAAATTTCTAATTTGTTACACTCACATTGAAATCTAGCATTAGGTATGTAAATTTTTCAAATGAACAAAGCTCATTAAAAAAAAAAAAAAAAAAAAAATTTAAAATGTTTTATAAAATAATAAGAAATATCTTAATGAATAAATGATTACAATAATTTGTATTCATTTCTATTAAAATATATTCTATTAATGTGTGCTTCTCTTAAAACGGTATTTAAGACAATCATTAACATAATATATAACAGATGTGGTGACTTTTATCCACAGTTTGAAGTGATACAAAACTACTGGACATCACCTAAATCCTTTTATATTAAAATCCATTATTAAACAATGAAGGTGAGCATAATTTATGATTCGTTAAATTTTAAAATTTTTATTTACGCAATCTAATTAGAAAATAGAATTGTTAATATTTAATTCATTTTGATTAACTAAGCACATTTTAGTGTGGGATTCAATATCAGGTGTGGTGTAATTAGAAATCTAAACAGTTCACATATATAAAGGATATTATTTATTTTAATGAAATTATACCAGTGGTGGCGAATCACATCTATTCTATACCATATATGTGGTGGCGAAACTTTTAGAGAAGAGAGTCAAATTTTGTTTTTTAATACTATCTCATGGGTCGCTAAGTCAGTGGTATAACTATGAAAGGGGGAAGGGGGGTGGGTAAAAAAAGGTGCCAATAATTTGGAAACATTGAAAATTTGTAAACAGAAAAATTTGTCTGATGACCATTTCGTTCTCACTTGTGGAATCATCTAGAGTTTACGTTTCCTTTTTATTTTACAACAGTATTTTACAAAATATTTGTAATTGTTTTGGTGGGGGAGGGTCACTAAATCAGGGGCGCCACTTGAAAAGTAAGATGTGGTAGAAAAATTTATCAACAATTTGGGAAACACCAAAAATCTGTCAACAGAAAAACTTGACAGATGATCATTTCGTTTTCACTTTTAAAATCCTCTAAAAAAGTTTATGTTTAAAGAAACATACTAAGTGCACTGAACATAACATCATACTAACATACACTGAATATTTCAATTGACAAATTATAATGAAAAACAGATATATATTATAAAATATTCTGTTGTTATTAAACATAATTACATATGCCTCTATGTATAATAAAGTTAATAATATTACATTTAATTTGAAATATGTTGTTGCTGATTTTCAGATAGTTTCTTAATATTAGGTTCATATTCCGTATTCTTTAGTATAACATATTTCACAGTCGATAGATTTTCAATTATTAATTATTTCATAAAATTTTACAAAATCCATTAAGGGATTATTGTACTTATTGAGTGGACTCAAACAATGTTAAAAGAACGCATTCCTTCATTGATATAAAATTGCTTGGCAAAGAATCCCATACTTTATTGTAATATTTTCAATTTTAAATATGAGATCTTTCTTATATAAACAATTTTCAGAAACTTCATGTTTTGAAAAAAAAAAATTTCTAAACTATGCTGTTTTGAAAATCGGTTGCCATTGTGACGAATTGCATTTTGCATGGATACAAAATAAATTGAAATGTATTTGCCAAACTTTCAAATTGATTAAATCTCTATCCTGTATAATTTGTTTTATTTATTGTATAATGATTACATATGTTTAAATGTACTTGCTTGACTGTAAAACATATTTTCAAAAATTATTTTTTTAAAAACTTTTTTGTAAATATCTATTTTTATTTCATATACTATCATTAAGAAGGCATTTTTTCCTGTTCTAAAGCTCCACTTAATCAGAAATCGCGAGATATTTTTAAAAGTGGTTCTCGGTCAATTTATCACTCATTAAAATCTTATGGAGTTAATAAAATGGTAATGCGCAATACTTTCATAAGTCATCATATTAGCCATTAATTTTTTGCCCCTGTAATTTTCCAATAATTGCAATGTCGCCATAAACTCTTCGTGGCAGTTCAATCACACAATTAGAACATTTATAAATTTGCTTGCGAAATTTAAGCGTAAGAGCGTTCATAAGCACACACATACTTAAATGTAGGACAAAAACCATACAAGAAAACGAAAACAAAATATTCTAATAAGAAAGTTTTTTCTATTTTTTTTTTAAAGAAAAACTTTCTATCCGTGTTTGCCAACACATTATTTGCAATAATTGCCTTTCAGAAATGAGAAGATTCAATGATTATATTGGATTTTAATATTTTTAATATAATTTAAAAGATCCATATTATTGTATTCTAAGTGAACTAATTTTATATTAATTCGAAAACCGACATATTTCTGATATAAAGAAAAACTTTTTCATTCGTAATGGTATTTAATATTTAATGTTTTTTATTAAATAATCTTAAAAATTTGTTAAAATTTTTTTATTTATTTATTTATTATTTTTTTTTTTTTTTAGTTTCGGAAAAAAAAAAATTCGTATTCGTGCAAAAAATTAAAAATAATAATAATAATAATAATGACGCGAGACATCGCTCATTAAGCGAAAGTTTTATATAATATTAGGAAATTTAATTTTTGAACAACAATATCTCTACAACTTTCAATTAAATATCTACCAAAATTTATGGTATTCTAATTTCATGATGCTGAGTCGATTCTGTTACAAATATCAAGATTCAGTAATCAAAAAATGTTGACTTAGCAATTAATTAACAATGTTAATTAATATTGTTGTTCAACTACATTGTATCATTAGTTGAGCTATCTTTAAGTAATTTCTAGCAATACCACTTATATGAATATACAATCATAATTACAAAAGTTGTTAAGGATGTCCTATTTATTTGCTGATTTTATATTCTAGTTATTCTATGCAACGAATTCTAATATTTTAGTCAAGCTTAGGACAGGCTGTTATACGTCATAGACAACTGCAGTGATACGATAGAAAATCGATTAGCCATCGTCCACTTGGCAATATTATATTTCATATATTCGACATTAGACTTACGTTAATAATTTTAATTTTCTGTTCTTTCTCAAATGATATAATACAATTTATATATATATATATATATATATATATATATATATATATATATATATATATATATATATATACGATACTCAATTTGTCCTCATCAGCTGATTTGGAAATCGCCGAGGAAAGCCAATCGTAATGCAACGGGAAATGTGCTACAATTGGGGAAATATGAATAAATCATCCAGGCGGTTGCTGATGAATGGACTTTTTTTGTTGGAATTCTTGGCAGTGCTTTACATATTTAACGATGTTTATGTACATTCCTGGACAAAAAAGTGTGCGTATTCTTTAATTCGTTTTCCAACGTCATGAAAATGTTTAGGTATATCCCCTCAGAGATGCTTGGGCATAACTGGCAATCCTTTATTTCTTGCTAGATAAAAAAAGTATTCCATAGAATTCCAAAATTCCTTTCTTGCTTGTTCCTGGGCAGGTATCATCAAAAATTACATTAGAAAAGTCTGGAACTTTCTTCTTTTCGATTGCAATATTCGTATACATTACGATAGCTGGAAAATTATAAGACGTTTTAGTTTCCCCTTCCACTGGATTTGGAGAGACAATCGTCATCCTGATGCTTCTTCTTCTTTTATACGTTAATTAAAATGTATGTTTATGCAGTCGAAGCGCCTTTCTAGCAAGCCTCCCCATAAGCCTGCAGAGGGAATGAGGATCCGTCACGAAAGTAAAAGATTTTCCAAACACGTACAGCCTAAATTTATTAACAGGCGGCGTATATTTGTTTCCACTTCGAGGCTTTCTTTTTCCATAATAGATTAATTTTCTTTTCTGTATATGCACAATGACTGATCCAATACCTAATTTGCTGTCATCCTGTAACGTTTCGGCCTATCCTAGACTTATAACGACTTTAAGAAGAGAGCCACTTTCTGGTTCATGGGAGCACTTTGACTTTTATTTACAAGCATTAAATATATATATACATATACATAAATCTATTTTCAGAAATGAAAATTAAAGATAATTGATTGAAAAGTGCAGTTCACTCCAAGGACAAAGATTTACAGAGTTCTCGAGTCTACGTTGAATCTCAACACTGGTCTGTCACCTTAACTATTACATGGCATGATTCAAGAAACTACAAGAGGCTTATTTTGAAAACAGTAGGAAAATTCCTGCCCATTGTCATTACTGAGGAAAAGAGAAAAAAACACTTCTGGTCGACTCGTCGCAGAAGGGAATATTACACCACTCATCAAGCAATGCCCTCCGAAGTTCCGGTTGACAGGTGGGAGGGGGTTGACGGGCTGCAATTCGTCGGCCAAGCATATCCCACACATACTCTATTGGATTCGAGTCCGGTGAGTATGCTGGCTAATCCATACGGGTGATATCCTCCAATTGAAGGCATTCGTCTACAATGTTTGCACGGTGAAGACGGGCGTTGTCATCCATAAACAGAAATTCAGCACCCATGGCGCCCCGAAACAAACGTACATGTTGTTCCAGAATGACATCCCGATAAATGTGGCCTGTCATCGTCACACTCTGAACTTGCAGTTCAGTTCTGGAACCAAGAATAATTCCTCCCCAAATGAGCTACCCTGCACCACCGTAACGGTGTCGTTCAATTGTGTTCTCTTGGTGGTAACGGGTTCCTGGCTCTCTCCATATGAAAGTCCGGCGAGAATCAGACAACAAACTAAACCTAGTTGAAAAACATCACACAAGACCACTGTTCCGGTGTCCACAATGCATGCTCTCTACTCCAGGTTACTCGCAGGCGACAGTGAGTTGCGGTAAGTGGAACACATCTGACAGGCCTACGAGCATATAGACCAATGTGCCCTAAGCGTCTG
The DNA here is from genome assembly GCA_021605075.1 of Caerostris darwini. Lineage (NCBI taxonomy): Eukaryota > Metazoa > Arthropoda > Arachnida > Araneae > Araneidae > Caerostris > Caerostris darwini. The sequence continues at coordinate 41,885 of BPLQ01007817.1, forward strand.
TACACGGTCTGCCTTGAAACTGTCGTACCGGTAGCTGAAGAGAGCTGACGAGACAGGTCTGATGTTTCCTTTGTGCCATACCTTTTGGCAGTAACTGGTAAATACCGGTCCTCATTCGGCGTTGTAACTCGGGGGCGACGTGTGCTGTAACATCTACTCACATTACCATCATCTTGGGATCGTTGTCAAAGCCTGAAGATGACACTCTGGGCGATTCCAAGTTCCTCGGATACTTCCAGCTGGGTACGTCCCCATTCCAGTCGTCCGATAATTCTACCACGTAAAAAATCATCCAAATGCTTCCTTTGTGCCATAACTATGCGGTTATTGCACTGAAATTCTTTTAAAGCGCTTGTGAAAAATTTTACTTCTTTGCCACCATACCTTATATACCCCTCTCTTACACTCTCGTCATTGTGACGTATTATCCGCGCCATCTGATGGTTTTCTGTAAATTTGCATAATTCTTCAATATTGGTGTGATAATTCTACAAGTGAAATTTTTATTTTAGAGCTAAATTTCTATGTGATTCTGAATTATCCTTAATTTATGGACATGAGTGTATAACTACCCATAATAAAGCTCGTCTGCTGACAAGTTTGAGTGATAGATTTATTATATATTTTTCAAATAACATAAATTCCTCTGCCCTGGGAATGAAATGCCAAAACTCTTCTCGTGAGAAAAAAATACAATCTATAGGAATGAATAATTTTTCTCTTAACTATATTAACTAGCACAATCGCATAACTTTAATTTTCGGCTATCAGCCGTTTGATGCCACTGCGCATGCTCTCATCAAAAGTTGGCTATTTACCGCGACGCAATAAAAAGAGATTTTGTATATAATGTCAGCTTTCACTTACGACATTTTCGAAACCACAACGCCATTGGTTCTCTAAAGCAACCAGCTGGAATACTATGTTCTAGAATTCAAAATATCACATTCTCGAATGGAAGGAAATTTAAGATCTAATAAATATAGAAGACTATAAAAGATTTGTTTTTAATCGCGGTAGAAGAAATTTATCTTCCTTGAATATATGTATGCAATAGAAAAGAAAACAAATTTCAATGTATGTCTCGCATATATACATGTGTTTCACTTTTTGTTTATTGATATTCCTCTATGTATGACTATAAACAACTGCATATTATTGTAACAAATGATGTATTCATAGAATATTTCGAATTATATTAATATTTAAATCTTTTCACCAGTACAATAGTTATACATTTGCAATATATACTTTTAGTTTAAATTTCCTTCCTTTTCGTATAACATATTGTATATATAACATTTCTACAATTTTTTATAATTCTTATAAAAATTATTCTTGTTTTTTCCTAAAAGATTAAATATCGTCCTTTTAAGAAAAAAATTTTTTTTTTATTATTTAAGAATAAGAATGAAATTAAATAAAGTATAAATCAATTTCCGAAGTATATATAGAATAAAAGCCACATGTTTAAAAGCTTCTTATAGTGTTTCTTATGTCTAGATGGTTTGTTGTGACTAGCATTAATATTGCTTGTCTCCAGCAGTTTTCTACTGTATACAAACAATTATTTTATTTACCTTTAAATGTATGTAATGCTTTTATTTTTTGGCAATAGGTATTTTTTACAATAATTGAAATCCCTAATTAAAAAAAAAACATTATAACTATTCTCAAACCTCATTTTCTTTGTCTTTTTTTTTTTTTTTTTTTTTTTTTTTGAAATCCATCATTATGCTTTAATTAAGGTAATTAAAGTAATTAATTAAGGTAATTTAAATCTTTCAGCTTTGTCATAACAAACGCAAATTTTTAAAATATTGCTTCTTATAGTCTGAATGCTTTATATACTTTAAACTAACAAACAAGAAATGCAAATATCTAGTAATGCAATTAAATTTTGGAAAGTTACACTGAAATATATTTGTAAAATACATTACATCTTTTTAAAGAATAATGAGAAAGTTATTTGTTTTATATTGCCCTGTTTTTTACATTGTCAGTAAAATAATATGATTATTTGCGGATACATCTGCATCTCGTTAGATTTTTAATTGGCTCTGTCTACCATCTATATGATAAAAATGAATGCATAAATATTTATACATCACATCATATAATGCACCCTTCTGAAATAGATACATATTTCTGATTTCTTAAGGGCTAGAGAGGAAATGTATATTAGCATTTTTATTCATTTTGATTGTTTTGTTATAACTTTTCTACTAAAGAAAACTGTTCACATTTAAATTGGAAAGGACCAAAGGTCACTGTGCATAACTATTGAATATAAATAAAACTGGAAAACTTAAAATATAAAACTGGTTTTTAACTAGCCAGTTTTACTTGAATTTGGTACTAGAATACTATTCATTGAAAAAATATTCTCTTTGCAAATTAAAGTTTAATATTTATACATAAATATTCAACATCGAATTCAGAATTATTCGATTGTAGCATTGTAAAGAGTTTTATGCTGAAACATCATTATAGGCAAAACTTATGAAAGTATACTATATAAAAGGAATTTCTTAAATTTAAATAGTTCCTCATATGAATCTAAGAAAGAATAACTAATAAATACAGTTATATAAAAACATTAAAGTTTATGATAGAACATTTTCATTCAAGAAAGAAGACTGAAAAACCTATTTCCAGCATTCGTAAATGATCATACATGAACTTTCACTGATGATTATCATAAATGTATGTTTGTTGAAGAACATTATTTGAATTTTTCCTGAATAAAAGCAACATGTGTTTTTCTATTCATATAAAATTCTTACTTCTATTTTATATAGTCTTAAGGCTTTAGTTTCATAAATAGTCAATATACTCATCTTTTTGCAGTCATATTTTTTTATGCAAGGGGATAAACCGCTATCAATTCGTTTTCTAATCGCATGCGCAGTAATGAAATGTTTCAGAGAGCTTTAGACAGGGGAAAAACTGAATGAGTGATAGGGGTATAAAGAACGCAAGCTAGGTTTATCTTAAATGAGTATTAAAAATGATGTTACGGCAAGTTACTGTTCGAAGGACTATAGTTTAAAAATATCCTCCATTTTGGTCTAATACTATGACATAAATATTATAAAAATCCAAAGTGGATTGTTCCTCTAAATTTTAAATGTCATCTACATGCCTATTATTGAGGCTGCGGTTTATAGCACCCTTAACGCCTATGACTTTTATTTTTAGACAAAAAGCATTTGTTTAAATTTGTTGCATCTTTATTAGCCTTCCGGAGAAGCATTTATTTACAGAGGTGTCAGATGGTTTACGTTTTATGATCTTTCCAAATTTCTGTATCAACATATAATATATAGAGATAGTTATGCATTTTGGTGATGAGGAGTTTATTTTACATCAGAATAATAACTTCGTTGCTTTCATATTAAAAAAAATAAAATGTCATAATTTACTGCGTATAATACTTAAATAAAAGGTACTATCATCATGAAGTAATCATTTATCATTTCTGGCAGATAACTAAAAAATTACTATAAAGTATAATATAAATAAATGCAAAAAAAATATATCTAACCACGTATTAAAGGTTAATAAGTAATTCTATTTATTACTTTCTACTTATTACTTTTTAAATATTTTAAAATCAATTTAAATTAATGATTTAATACTTAAATCAATTTAATAATGAAATTAACTAATTAATATAAATATTTAAAAATTAATTTTATGTTAAATTAATAAAATTTATTTAACTTTAAAATTTTTATATATTGTTTTTACTGGTTTTGTTGCGGATTTAAAAAAAAAACAATTCAAATTTTATTGTTTTCAATCAAATATTTTGACAAAAAAAATTTCCATCAAATTTTAAAGAATTTATTGGATTGGTTTGAGATACTTTCGCTTATTTTCTTTTAAAATGAATTAATCTACTTAAATAACTTTAAATATGTTTTATACGTTAAATTTTAAATCATTCTATGACATAAATATTATGATATATTCAATAATATTTATGTCAATAAATTTATTTACAGAAGAAATATTTACCAATACAATTTTACTTCGTATTCAGCAGATTCTCAATATAAAATTAATGCATATATTAATAAAAACAATAACTTATATATTACTTTAGACATGCTAAATTACTTTTATGTAGCTGCTTCAGTCTGATAAATAACAGCGTCTGTCTATGACTACATGGAGTACTAAATCAATAGTGCCACATTTCCAGTTGCTTTTTTTGTTATTAATTATTAAATAACTTTAAATATTTTAATAAAACATCTTTAGAACCAAGTGAGTCAATGAATTAACTTTCAAAACAAATATTTACCTATGCAGTTTTTCTTCTTATCAGCAGATTCTTAATATAACATTAACACATATATTAATAAAAACAATATCTTATAAATTACTTTAGCCATGCTGATTACTTTTAAGTCTGTTAAATAACAGCGTCTGTCTATGACTACATGGTGTACTAAATCAATAGTGTCACATTTCCAGTTGCTATTTTTGTTATTAGTTACTGAATAACGTTAAATATTTTAATAAAATATCATTAGAATCAAGTATATCAATTTATTTACAGAAGAAATATTTACTTATACAATTTTTCTTCGCATTCAGCAGATTATCAATATAATATTAATACATGTATTAATAAATATCTTAAATATTACTTAAAGTACGCTAAATTACTTTTACGTTATTGTATCGGTCTGCTAAATTACAGCTTCTGACTATGATTACATGGAGTACTAAATAAATAGTATCACATTTCCAGTTTCTATTTTTGTTATTAGTTATTAAATAATGTTAAATATTGTAATAAAATATCTTTAGACCGAAGTGAGGCAATAAATGTACCTCCATAATAAATATTTACCTATACAACTTTTCTTCGAATTCATAGGTTTCTTGAAATAATACTGTATATTTAAAATAGCATTGTATTGAACTATGTAAATTCCATTTGGTAATAGTGCGCATGTGCACCTTTTTCTGTTTTGCGTATAAGGCGAAGTAAGCCGAAATCTATGTTCTTGTTTTTCCATTGCTTGTAAGTGAACGATTTACAATAAAGTGGATGTAGATTCACCGAGTATTTGCTGATTCCATATATCGACACCCTGCAAGTCTGGTACACATGCATTAATGAAAACAATACCTTATATAATACTTTAGGCACGCAAAATTACTTTTACGTTACTGTATCAGACTGCTAAATAACAGCGTCTGTCTATGATTACATGGAGTATATTTGGCCAAAAAATTTATTTTCCTCAAATATTTTTAAAAAAAAGATCTTAGATGAAAGGAAAAGGATTGGATTGGCATAATTTCGTTTATTTTGTTAAATTAATTAATAAATATATTTAAATAACGTTAAATATTTTTAATACGCTATCTTCAGAAATAAGTGTGCCTATAAACTTACCTCTAGAAGAAATATTTACCTATACAATTTTTCTTCGCATTCAGCAGATTATCAATATAATATTAATACATATATTAATAAATTACTTTTACGTTGGTGTATCGGTCTGCTAAATAACAGCGTCTGTCTATGACTACATGGAGCACTAAATCAATAGTGTCACATTTCCAGTTTGCTATTTTTGTTATTAGTTTTCTGAAGGAACTCAAGACACCATCAGTGTCATCGCGCCGTGCGAGGCGGTAAATCTTTGGAAATGATGTGTTTTACGGCTGGGGAACAGAGAAACTTAAGCCATGACAAAAAAGCAATCATTGCAGAGATCGTAAATTTCCGAGAAATTACTCCTTTCGATATTTACTTCTCAGAAGTGCAGTTGCGGTCGGAATAGAGTTGTTTAGCCGTGTTAATGAAACATAGGTAGATGTATATCTAAGGTTGATATTGTTCTGTTGTACAACAATGGGAAAAAAATGGTTTGGATGATTGTTAGAGATATTGAGAAAAATTATTCTGTAGGAAAGAAAACATGACAAATGATAGTACATTTAACTATATTTAAAACATGTATTTAATCCACATTTATTAAATATTTAATATGTTGGAAACTTTTGCCTTCGAAATATACCTTTAATTTTTAAATTCATAAAATAAATTATTATCCTTAAAAATAAGGATAAATTCCTAAATTAAAATTATAAATTCGTATAATTCAAAAAATAATTTTAAAAAGTTAAAATTAATTTAAATACATAAAAAATATGGGAATAAAAATATATTTAGTTAAATTATTCTAAAAATAAAACAAGATCTAAAGATTGATTTTCTGAACTAATCTATATTAGTTAATTAGTAAATAAAATATGTTTTTATTAACCTAAATAAGTATTCATTAATTTATTGTTTTGTATGCATGAAAAATTGAAAATTCATTTGCAATTACGATTATGAGGCAGTGTAAATTTTATCTTAACATGTTGGCATTATACAAACTACCTCAGTGTGATTAAAATTTTAGAATTAAATTTAAAAGATGGAAGGCTATGTTGTTGTTCCTTATCCCACTTGGTCGAAAGCAACATCTAGGCCAAGTTCATCAACCAGTGACGAGTCATGATATAGGGTAAAAAAATAAAATTCAGGATCTTTTTGTCCTTGACCTTGACGCACAAAGACAGGGACACCAAGAGGAAAAGTCTGATTTTACTACCCCGGTTATAAACCCGGGCGCTTTTACAACATACATGGGCTACAGTGGCGCTGTTCTTACAAAATATGATAATAATATATAACCTAAATATGATAATTTACCCTAATTTTGGCTATAAATTAGGTAAGTTAAGATATTTGTTTGTTTAATTTACACAGATTCAGAGTTATAATTACAAATTTAAAGAATTTAAAAATGCAACAATAATGTTATTATTTCAACAAGTATTGGTAAATGGTAAAATAAAACATTGTTAGGATCAATGTCACTATCTGCAACCATAAAGTTCCATCAATACAATGTCTTATGTCTGAATCGATATAATAGTAGCAAAAAAATTTGAAAAATAATAAATAATATTTTTTTTCAGTTTTCAAAGTAACTCAGATTAAGGTTCACTAATTAGGAATTACACCGAAAGCACCATAAAGCCCAAATATATTATGTTCAATTAAAGAAAACGCAGTAATACTTTACAGATGATTTTCAGAGATACCTTCCAATCTTTTGCTTAGTGTATTGGAGAAAACTGAAAAGTCCAATCATAAGTTCAATTGCCGACTGTCATGGAGGACACCAACTACGCTTGTTAGAAAACATGAATTTCAATCTACTTTATCAACAAAAACAAACTCTCATAATTTTGAACTCCAAGTTAGTCTGAATTGGCATTCGAAACAAGTTAGTCAATGTTGTCTAGCATAAACTGCACATTTACTTTGAAATTTTTATGAACAAATTCATATTTCTCAATCTAATGTAAAATATTCTCCATTTCTAATGAATGCGTTGGAAAGAAAATATAATACATTTTATACAATAAAGTCGCTTATGAGAAAATACATAAACATTTCGATGCATCCACACTGTTTCTTATGATAAGAAATAAATAAAAGTATCTTTTATGGTTGACTTTTATGTCATTGAGCGTCATGCCCATGTTTAAATCTCCTACAGCCTGATTGTCTGAGTGACTAGCACTCTGGCACTCAGTGCCACAGGTTTCGGAGTTTCGACATGGATGTTTGTAGTGGTTCGGAATCCACTTTATATCGTTTGTCCCGGTCTAATATGAGCGTTTTGGGGGTAAGGTTACACAGGTCCGTAGCATATCTTCAAGGTACATGTGCTCCTTAGGTAGTGCTAAATGAGTAACAGCCGTGCAGATCTTGTTATGGCATAAAGATTAATTATCTTTGTATTACCATAACGACATGTTTAATTCTACTGTAATAGAAAAATAGTATTAATTGAGATATTCTTTCACAATTCATAGCGAGTTTACTAATTTTTCAAATATCTGTATCGACAGCTATTAGATGGCTTTTTTACCACTCTCATGCTAGTTGAACATGCAATCTCATAAGAGAACCACTGTCCAATGTAATCTACAAATTATCTCACTAGACATTTTTGTTTAGACACTTTGACATTTTTATCACATCATTAAAAAGAGTTTATACATGTCTAAACATAAAAGTAAAAAAAAAAAATCCAGTAAATGCCATTTAGTAATACAAATTTAGTTCTCCACCATATGCTCCAATATTAATTTCCATTTTTATATTTTTATTAGCTGCAGAGCAGGCATTTTTAAAACTGTTTTTTGATCCAGTGATTAACGACCAACCTCACGTCCCGCCTTAAAACAGCCATCAGGCCACTCTGACCATAATCTCCGAGGCAGTATTCAGCCAATTGTTAATCTGATAAATATAATTAATATTTATCAGACTGAAGCTATCAGCTAGTCTGAATTGGCATTGAAAACAAGTGAGACAATGTAATCTTATATAAACCGCACATTTAATTCCAAATTTTTATGAAAAATTGATAATTTGCAATAGGATATATAATGTTCTGCATTTGTAAGTAATGCTTTGTAAAGAAAATATGAATTTTATACAATAAAGTTGCTTATGAACAAATACATAAAAATTTTGATGTAACAACGCTATTTATGAAAAGAAGGAAAGAAATATATCTGTTTTGTTCGAATGTCATGACCCATGTTTAAATGCGTTGTAATAGAAAATACAGAAAAGATATTCGAGTGATTTATTATTGAGATATTCCTATATTCAAATTGGATATAATTGAGATATTCTTCATATAATCATATTGATATTTATTCTTCTATATTCAAATTGGATATAATTGAGATATTCTTCATATAATCATATTCGATATAATTGAGATATTCTTCCTATATTCAAATTGGATATAATTGAGATATTCTTCATATAATCATATTCGATATAATTGAGATATTCTTCCTATATTCAAATTGGATATAATTGAGATATTCTTCATATAATCATATTCGATATAATTGAGATATTCCTATATTCAAATTGGATATTTTGAGATATTCTTCATATAATCATATTCGATATAATTGAGATATTCTTCCTATATTTTGATATAATTGAGATATTCTTCATATAATCATATTCGATATTGAGATATTCTTCCTATATTCAAATTGGATATAATTGAGATATTCTTCATATAATCATATTCATATAATTGAGATATTCTTCCTATATTCAAATTGGATATAATTGAGATATTCTTCATATAATCATATTCGATATAATTGAGATATTCTTCCTATATTCAAATTGGATATAATTGAGATATTCTTCATATAATCATATTCGATATAATTGAGATATTCTTCCATATTCAAATTGGATATAATTGAGATATTCTTCATTCGATATAATTGAGATATTCTTCCTATATTCAAGATATTCTTCATATAATCATATTCGATATAATTGAGATATTCTTCCTATATTCAAATTGGATATAATTGAGATATTCTTCATATAATCATATTCGATATAATTGGCACTATCCAATGCATATTCTATTCAAATTGGATATAATTGAGATATTCTTCAAACTATCTCACTTTCACACTTTATAAAGAATTTACTAATTTTTAAAATACTTGTATCACTAGGTTTGAACCGAATTCTTTACCACTCGCATTTTACATACACTCTTTTATCCAAGCAATCTACAAACTATCTCACACTTTGACATTTTTATCACATCATTAAAAATAGTTTATACATGCTGAAACATAAAAGGAAAAAAAAAATTATCCAGTAAGTAATACCATCCATTTAGTAATACACATTTAGTTCAACACCATATGTTGCAATATTAATTTCCATTTTTATATCTTTATTAGCTAGAGAGCAGGCCTTTTTTAAACAGTTTTTTGATCCAGTGATTAACGACCAACCTCACGTCCCGCCTTGAAACAGCCATCAGCCCACTCTGACCATAATCTCCGAGGCAGTATTCAGCCAATTGTTAATGCGGAATATTTGTCACTCTTTCAATAATACGTATATAATCGTTTCCTCTTCCAATAAAAGAAGTTTATTCTTTGCCGTGACAGATGGCCGACACATAATGATCCGAAGCAAGTCACGCATATAAATGGAACCATTACCTAACAAAAGGAAATTAAGTACGTCGTCACAGTTAAATTTACTGAAGAGATAAAAATTTTCGTCGAAACCGTTATTACCGTAATAATAGCGGCTGAATGACAGTCCAGGAGCATTTATTGACTCCCAAAATTTAGTTCGTTCGCGTTAGAAGTTTGTAGAATAGAGCCTTCAGCAGCATTCACTCAACAATTTTGCCTGTTTTACGAGAGAATCAATTATTATCCGGCCATTTACGCTTCTACGCTCCGAGACATCGCAATTTCTTGTTTTGATGTGGCTACGGTTTTGGAAATGGCCAGTTTTGAGAACTAGACAAATAATTTGTTGTTTATATTTAACAATTAATTGCCTCTGATATTATTTGCTTTCATGAGAAATAGATATTTTATTAATATTACAGTTGCATAAGAGGTTTAGAAAAGTAGCCTATGAACTTTCAATGAGATATTTTGTTAATATGTAAGTTAAAAAAGTGCGATGGATTAAATGTAGCATACAATACAATTGAAAATAATGTTTTGCAATTTAACATTCCATTAAAATAAAACAAGATGAAAATTAATAGAATAATACAAATCGCAACTAAAATTTTGTTCATATTGTTTATAATACCGTTGATTACTTTAAAGTCAGTATCAGTTTTTATATGGGGCCTCAATGGCCGAGTGGCTAACGCTGTGGCGCTCGGTACTACTGATTTCGGGTTCGAGGTGCCATGATGTTTGTAGTGATTCAGAATCCACTTTAAAGCGTAGTTCCCTGTCAAATAGGATCTTAGAGCGTAGTATTACACACGTCCGTAGCATATCTTCTAGCGACACTTGCTCCTTGGTACTGCTAAATGAGTAACAGCTGTCAGCCCTTGTTACGGCATCAAGATGAACTGTCTCAGCATTCCCAGCTGCAATAGAACAACACGTTTAAATCTCTATTAATAGAAAAATACGATTAACTGAGATATTCTTTCACAATTCTGGCTAAGTTTACTAATATTTCAAACGTATGTATCGCCAGCTTTGAAATGAATTCTTTACCACTCGCATGCTGGCTGCACATACAATTTCATGAGAGATCCGATGTAATCTGCAAACTATCTTACTAAAAAAATTTTCTTTAGACATTTTTATCACATCATTAAAAAGAGTTTATACATGCTGAAACATAAAAGGAAAAAAAATTCCAGTAAACTCCATTTAGTAATACATATTTAGTTCAACACCATATGGTCTAATATTAATTTCAATTTTTCTATTTCTATTAGCTAGAGAGAAGCGTTTTTTTTTAAACTGTTTTTTGATCCAGTGATTAACGACCAACCTCACGTCCCGCCTTAAAACAGCCATCAGGCCACTCTGACCATAATCTCCGAGGCAGTATTCAGCCAATTGTTAATGCGGAATATTTATCCCCTTTCAATAATACGTATATAATCGTTCCTCCTTCCAATAAAAGAAGTTTATTCTTTGCCGTGACAGATGGTCGACACATAATGATCCGAAGCAAGTCACGCATATAAATGGAACCATTACCTAACAAAAGGAAATTAAGTACATCGTCACAGTTAAATTTACTGAAGAGATAAAAATTTTCGTCGAAACCGTTATTACCGTAATAATAGCGGCTGAATGACAGTCCTGGAGCATTTATTGACTCCCAAAATTTAGTTCGTTCGCGTTAGAAGTTTGTAGAATAGAGCCTTCAGCAGCATTCACTCAACAATTTTGCCTGTTTTACGAGAGAATCAATTATTATCCGGCCATTTACGATTCTACGCTCCGAGACATCGCAATTTCTTGTTTTGATGTGACTATGGTTTTGGAAATGGCCAGTTTTGAGAGCTAGACAAATAATTTATTGTTTATCTTTCAACAGTTAATTGCTTATGTTATTTGCTTTCATGAGTAATGTATAATTTATTAATTTTACAATTGCATAAGAAATGTAGAAGATTAGCCTATGAATTTTTTATAAGATATTTTTGTTAATATGTAACTTAAATGTGCGATGGTTTAAATGTAGCTTACAATACAATTGAAAATATTGTTTTTTATTTAACTTTCCGTTAAAATAAAGCAAGAGGCAAATTAATAGAATAATACAAATTGAATATAAAAGTTTTTCATATTGTTGATAGCTTTGATTATTTTAACGTCACTTTTAATTTTTACTATGTCTGGTTTTTTTTTTTTAAAATGAAGCAGCTAATATGAAATGACAATATCTTCTTCATTTGATGTGATGTGTTATTGTAAATCTTGTTAGAAATAGTAATTTTCTGCTTGAAAATATTAAATTATTTCCAAAAACCTTCTTGAAATTTGAATTATATTTAAAAATGTAAATAATCAAAGTTATATTTTAATTGAAAGCAATAAGTAATGAATGAAACATTTTACACGTATTAATATATAGCGTACATAATTAAGTACATTATACAAATGAAAATAATACTTTTTTTTTGTAAAAGACAACCTTAAGAAAGCAGTCTGCAAGCTAGAGGGACGACAGAACTTCAGGACAAGGCAATTACTAGAGTGGCCGTTAAAGCCCGTAAAATGTGATTATGAACTTACAACATGCTCGGATACCAATAGCGACAAGGACTATTGACAAGTAATTCAGAGAATGAGGTGTAACTTCAGTGTTAATTTTATTTAGTAATCTTCATTTGCGAACTCTGGCAAGCGCATTTAGAGAGTTTGTTCGAGCTACAATCTCACTGACAAAAGAGAAAGTCATTGACTTCCAATTGATGGATTCCTTTTTTTAGGGAGCTACAGACCATGAAATGCGTGTCTGGATAAGTCACCATAATAATTTGACTGTCGCTAAGCACAATCGGAAGTGTTTTCGAAGATATTTCATCTGATAGATTGAACACTTTGGTTTTAATCCGTGACAGTTTTTATCAGCAGAACAGAAAAGAGGTGTGTCCAAGATATTCTACGTTTTTTGTGTTTCTGTTCATTTTAGTTCATCGAAACAATTCCTCAGGATATATCCGATAGTATATTGTATTCATAAATATTAATTGACTTCATGTTTTTAAAATACTCTCCTGACAAGCTAAATCACCAAATCTGCTCCCAATAGATTATATTCATCTTAGGGACTGATTCAATTAGTCTCTTCTGACCATTCTAGATTTTTGCTAACAGATACGCAAACAATTTAGAGATTTCGCAAGAAGTTCACCGTCCACCATCACCTAAAGGCTCGTTCCCCCCGAAAACTTTTTCGACCCGTTCACACCGAAGAGTCAGAAATCGCTTTACGTCTAGTGAAGTTCCAGTTACTTCTGCTAGATGACAGGTCTACTATTGGCTCAATCCAAGTCCCATGACGCAGTAAACACTTGAGAGTTGAAAGTTGGTCAATTCGAAGCAGTGGATTTCAACCGTTTCAGGCGATAGCGGTGTGGTTAGTGATTGGTCAACGCTTCACTCTTCACCGCCTCGGTGTGCACGAGCCTTTATTCTAAAAACCATAACATTCCCCATTTCAAAATTAATGTGCAGAACCAAAAGAACAGAAGTGTACCAACACCTTTTTTTGTATTGATTACTTTCGATATGTAGGTGCATTGTTTGATATTTCAATCATTTTTTTTTTCTATAAAAATTTATATATATTTTTTACTATTCGTATAGCTTTTTTGTGCGCGAGTGTTTTGCGCTGTTCCATATTGTCTGCTACAATTATACGTTTGTTATAGTTACAATCGTCTGTTGTTATGATAATTTAAACATATGATTGTTATTTTTACAATATTAACCATTATATCTTGAATGAAACACTTGCGAAACTGATTAATGTATAATTTTTATAAGATGTCACATTTATTTGCTCAAATATCACCAATTGTACATATTTATAACTCAAATAGCAAAGAGGTTACAAAATATATGAAAGGTAACAATGATCTTGGTTTTAATAAGGCTGTTCATTCATATTACACTGATAAAAAAATCATATTATACTGATTGAAAATGAAATTCAACACCAAGTAAAATTAGTTTAGAGTAACGAAATATGTGTCGATGTAATATATACTCGCATATTTGATTAAATTTTCAAGGTCATATGATAAATTATGTGAGTGAAGAGCTTTTGAATTGAGAAATTAGATATTAGAGAATTTTTGCATACCGTATTTTTATCGTCCGATATTTTTTTCTCCCTAGCGTGCATGCTCATAGGAAACATTATTACAGATACGCATTCGCAATTTCCTATGAGCAGGCGCGCTAGGGAGAAAAAAATATCGGACGATAAAAATACGGTATGCAAAAACTCTCTAATAACTCGTTTGAAATCATTAAATTTAATTTATTAGTATGCCTTCATTGTAATTATAAGATCATTTAAATTATTTTAAAGCAGTTAATAAAACTAAAATTATATTATTTGTTCAATATGCAAATAAATTTCTGTGATTAAGGAAAAAGCATTTATTTCTTTTATAAATATATACATATTCTTAAACACATATATGTAAAAAGTAGGCCTTTTTTGTTGGATATGTACGTATCAATATTATAAAATTATATATCGATTATACAATGTTATTTTAAAACTTTTTAATAAAATAATATATTAAAAAAATAATTCAAGCAAAACCACTATACAATCATAATTAATAATAAAACGAAATTTTTTTACAATTGTATCAGATTTAGATAAAGAAAATATTTATATTCCTATTAAAATATTTATATTCATGCATGAAAATGAATATATATATTCATATTAATCATTTAAAGGCAAAATGATCAATAAACAGCAATTTCATAAATGAGCATTATTGGGAGAAATTTTATTACTTATTACAAATTAATGTTTCAAATGAAATAATGATATTTATTTTAAAATTGCTGAATTCATAAATTATTGGAAATTAACAAATAAAGATAAACTATTTAAACAGGATTTACAAATATGTAGAAATTTAGATCATCAATGTATATGCAATTTAAATAACGACTCATTTCAAATAATTAACTAAAAGTTTGCATTGATTTTAATTATAAATAAATTTATTCGAAAAATTTTAAAGCAATTTAAAATATTAAGTTTATAATACATACATACAGATATGAATATAGATATAGATTTAGGTATAAACTATATATGTATAAATAAATAAACAGTACTGATTTGTTTTTGTTATTATTATGCATGTATATAAATTACTGCAAAATGTTAATTAATAAAAAATTGATATTTTGCAATAATGTCATACAAAAACTTTATATATTAATTAAAATAATTATATTCCTACTGAAAAATGGAAATATATGCATATTAATATTTTTACTACAAAATACTTAATAATTTTAAAAATGGACAGTTGAAAAATAACTTAAGTTTAAATTTGTTAATAATATATTATTAAATATATCTATATTTTTTTGAACTTACAGTCAAAAAGTTACCATTTTACTATTTAACTTATTTCGAATTGTATTATTTAAATTACTTAGTTATCATGATCATAGAAATAATATTTTCTGTTTATAAAAAAAGCACAACTTAAAATCAAAATCTCATTATTTTCTTATTTCAAAAATCTATTTTATTTTTCTCGTTTTATAGGAATTGAACCATATAAATTTTCTTTTTTTTTTTTTGTATTGGAATAAATAATTTCACCGAGTTATTTTGGTAACAGGATTCACAAAAATATTTTAATGATAGAAAGATATATCATTAAAGTAAAAAATATAACTTTTAAAAAGGAGTATTTATTCTTATTATTTTATTTGTAGATGAAGGGATGTAGGTACAAATAGTTTTAAATTTAAAAGTTTTTAATGACTTTTGATAAAATAAATATTACAGCAACTATAACAACTGTTTTTTTAGAAAATGCCACAGTTCACTTGTTATGTTTCGTAAGTTGAAAAACTTAAAAAGTTATGTATTGTATCAAAATAGTATTAGTTGAGATTGTATTATCTGCATAAGGAGATTTCAATTTTGATTTTTGATTTTTTTTACTTTTAGTTTTATTGTGTGTCTTGAAATTTAAATTCATAATATTTATAAAATTCAGTTGGTATTTATAAATTCAAATTGTAAGAAATACTTCCATTTATTTTTGCTAATCAATCCACCCATTTCTCGTGAAATTTTGTTGGTAATTTATATATGATAATTTCGTGTTTATTTTAGAGATTATTTTGACAAATTTTATTTCTAGAGTTACAGTTTTGAAGAATGGGTAACTTCAATTAAAAACTGTTTTGTAGTGTTCAGGTTGGACAACCAGATTGTATCTGGGTGTGATTGGGTTGAGATATAGGTTGGAAAACTGATAACTTTATTTAAACATTCACAAGCACCACACGCATATATTTAGAGGCATTCAAAATTTAACACATTTAAAGACTTATAATTGTAGATTGAAGGAAGGATTCCTCTTCTAAGCCGAAAACCCGATACTCAGCTATGCGCGGGATGCAAGAAATATACTTCTCCTGTGTTAGAGTCTGTAGGCCAACTAACCCTTTCTCCTGAACTTCACGGTCTAAATAGCTTAAAGTGTACACAAAATGAAAATAGAGCGACAAACCAAACCAAACTTGAACTTTACAGGGGCCGTTCTTGCCAGTGCATACGAAGAAACATGGTTATAGTTTCATTTAACTGTATGCTTAAAGTTTTAAAACAATGCAAATATCTAATAATCTATAAAAAAAAATCTAGTATTCTTTTAGTTTCGTTAATCCAAGAGGAAACAAGAAAAAAGAAATTAAGAATTTAATGAAGAAAATTTAATTTTACAGCTCGATTAAGGACAGTGATGCAAGAATAAAACTCCCTTCAAGTAATATTTTTATTTGACAATGCGAATTGTTACAACATTATTATTTTCATAGAACCAGGGAACATAAGATCTCTTGATTTCACCTCAGGTGAATTTTGGCAGTGAATCGTTCTGACAGTATAGATTGATATCAAGCAACGTTGCTCTAAAGAAATGTATAAAGCCATTCATCACTTCGATATCACCAAATGTTTAACGTTGTGTAGTAGAAACAAAATTTTAAGAATGAAATATGTAATACAAAATATTGGAGGATTAAAGTGATTTTTGTATAAAAATTTTATTAGTAAATTTAATTTTGCATTAATTTTGCTTCGGAACAGTCTATTAACATTCGGCAGATTGCTTCACTTGAAATTATTTTCCTTTTCTTCTTTTTTTTAAGCCTATAATCATTCTTCAATAGTTTCTATATAAACAAATATTAAATTTAACAAAAAAAAATTATTCTTCTTGATTTATTTGATTTTTATAAGAAAGTATGATAATATTATATTAGTTATTGAAGTAGCAGAAACTATTGAAATCATTTTAGCTAAATATTTTTATTCCATTTTTTTTCTTCGAATTTTTTTCACTCGTACTAAAAACTACTAACCATGTATCGGTTTGAATTCCACAATAAATTCAGCGCCTTCTGAATAGAATGGCAACTGAAAAAATCATGTGATTTGTATTAAGATAAATCATATTGAGTGATTAATATACATCATCCACACATTTGTGATAATATTAGTATATAGTTAATATAAAATAATATAAACAATATTTAAACTGGAATTAAAGCTAATATACTATCGCCATGCATATTATTTAAAATGCAATGTATAAGCTTATATTAAAACTATACATTTTATTTTTCCTACTGATAAAGACTTTTTTTGCATAATCCATTACATAATTTGAAAAACTATTTGCAAATGCTTTAGAACAATAATATTTTCTTCACTTGAAAAGAAATTTAATTCTAAAAAAACAAATTGGCTATCACGCAGGCTTGACACATAATATTTCCCAAATAATAAATAAAAAGTTAAATGCGTATTAAATATATAAATATATATATAGATTCAAACTTGGGCTCTGCTGCACCCTAGCTGTTCACTTTACTACTGGACCACAAGTTAGTTAATGATAAGTATTGAATTTCAATCTAATATTTGACAGAATTGTGGTATATGGCGTTATTTATAATATAAAAATGATAAGTATTTGAACATTAGAAATATAAATAATACAAATAAGTACATATTTAACATATATACAGACGTAAGAACACATTTTATAAGCAAATAATTAATTAAATGACTTTTAAATTGTTCTATTACAGAATATTTGAAAAAGAAAATATTTATAATAAAGGAGAATTAAAGAAATATTTATAATACAACTTTAGTACAATTTTTAAATTCGCTGACAGTTTAAAATCTACCTCAATGACCACATTTAATTATACTGTGGAAAGTTAATTATTTTAAGCAGGTATTCAATTTCAAAAATTGAGAACGAAAAAAAAAAGGATTAAATTAATTTAATAGAGCTAACAATTAAATATATCATATTAAACAGTATATTAACCATTATCTTTATTAACATTTAGGAACTATATATATATATATGGACATTTTAAAATTTTTACTTAGAATAATGTTATATGTTTAAATAAAAATTATTGAAATGAGTATTATTATTAGTATTCCTTATTAAAATTTTAAAATATATTTTATTTGTATATTTTCAATCTTAAATTATATAAATATTATTTAAGAATTGCATAATACAAATATGTAAATCTATTATTTGTGATATCGATCATACAAATATGTATAATCTATTCATTTGTATTCCTTCAATAAAATTTTAATGATTCTGTTTACGAATTATATGAATACATTAAAATTTGTCTTATTTAAAAATTTATATTTAATATTTTATGTTTTGCACGGTATTAGGGCAAATTTATACTAAGAAAATTTTTAAAAGAAAAACTTTTAATATAGTATATGTTCACGCTGACATACAATAGCTATAATTTTTAAAACGCTTATTATCAAACATGAATTCGGCCATAAATTTCTATCGTTACAGCAGTTCTAAGTTATTGCAATTTAAAATTACGAAATGCGTTAGAAAGCAAGGCACTGTAAAATAAACTTTCCCATAAACATGTCAATACAAGATATTTTAGGGCACCAGGGTAGAAGGTTTATCTAAAGTATCCATTAATTTCATAAGCAACCATCTAGAAACGGTGTAACAAATAGAGCTCTATATCATTTAACTTCTTCTTATTCCACAAAGAGAATTTGCCCCTTTTAATTTATTAACTAAAGTGTACAGAAAAACGAAATATCAAATTCACGAACCATAAATTCTTTATTTTCTAGAGAATGCGTTTTCATTAAATTTCCATATTTATCTAATATATTTTGGCAATTCTTAAATCCGTAAGGAAATAAATTTCTCAGTGTGCTTTCTAAGATTATGAATTTATAACTAAAAAAATTTTAAATGTTTATTTATTATTCACTGGATATTTAATATTACTGATATTTATAAACATTTTTGTTGTGTAAAAAAATTACTAATTATTTAAATAAATTTTGTTTATTTAAATAAATTTTTGTTTATTTAAAATTTTTCTTTAATTTGCTATTTAAAAGTAACCTGATAGTAAATTTTTTACAAATAAAAACTCATATAAATATAAATAAAATTATTTATTTAAAAAAATGAAATTAAATCAGTATAATAAATTAATTTGTCCAATTTTATTGTTTGATATTCATATGTTCCTCAACGATATGCTAATAAGTTATGGATTTTTTTAATATTTTAATGAACATATGCTAAACATATTTATAATAACAATAATAATTTATGATCATAATAAACATTTTGATTTATTTTATTTCAAAATATGCAGATATTTTATGGAATATTTTAACATTTTAATGAGCATATGCTAAGTAGTACATATAACATGATAAGTAGTAATGAACATAATAGTGTGTATTATAAATGTGTTTAGCATAACACATTTATAATAATAATTATTTAAGATATTAATAAATTTATTACAATAAGTATAATTTTGTTTATATTGTTTTTCAAAATATGCAAATAGTTTATAGAATATTTTAATATTTTAATGAAGATATGCTCAGCAGTATATACAACATATGCTATTATACTATATTTATAAACTATATAAATAAATTACATTTTTTGTCTTATTTAAAATTTTCTATTTATTATTGTGATTTTTTTTTCAGTATTACGAGAAATTTAAAATATTGCCTTAAGAAAATTTTCAAAAACAAAAACTCTTGAAATGTTCAAGCCGACATTCTATAGCTATACTTTTAAAAACGCTTATTATCAAACATGAATTCGGCCATAAATTTCTATCATTACAGCGGTTCTACTTTATTGCAATTTAAAATTACGAAATGTGTTAGGACGCAA
Organism: Caerostris darwini; assembly: GCA_021605075.1. Classification (NCBI taxonomy): domain Eukaryota; kingdom Metazoa; phylum Arthropoda; class Arachnida; order Araneae; family Araneidae; genus Caerostris; species Caerostris darwini. The sequence goes on from BPLQ01007817.1 coordinate 62,284, forward strand.
GACACTGTAAAATATACTTTCCCATAAACATGTCAATACAAGATATTTTGGGGCACCAGGGTGGAAGGTTTATCTAAAGTATCCATTAATTTCATAAGCAACCATCTAGAAACCGTGTAACAAATAGAGCTCTATATCATTTAACTTCTTCTTATTCCACAAAGAGAATTTGCCCCTTTTAATTTATTAACTAAAGTGTACAGAAAAAAGAAATATCAGAATTCACGAACCATAAATTCTTTATTTTCTGGAGAATGCGTTTTCATTAAATTTCCATATTTATCTAATATATTTTGGCAATTCTTAAATCCGTAAGGAAATAAATTTAACAGTGTGCTTTCTAAGATTATGAATTCATGAATTAAAAAAAATCGAAATATGATTATTTATTATTGACTGGTTATTTAGTATTAGTGATATTTATAAATATTTTTTTTGTGGGAGAAAATCACTAATTATTTAAATAAATTTTAATTCTTTGATTGAAATTTTTCTTTATTTATAATTTTAAGATAACCTGATAGTTAATTTCGTTACAACTATAAATATATAAATCAAATTTTTATTTTTTAAATATGAAAGTATTAGTACAATCAATTAAAGTGTCCAATTTTGTTGGTTGATATTCTTACATTACTCAAAATATACAAATATTTAATTAAATATTTTAGTATTTTAATGAACATATGCTCAATAGTACATAAAAGATATAAGGAGGATATAAGGAACATACACTCAAGAGCCAAAACATTATGACCACCAATACATTTTGCAATGAACTTGCCTGGATGACGTGGAAGGCACGTGATCAGGTGGAAGTGGTATTTAACTGCTGCTGGAGAGTCTGAATAATCATTTTTTCACTTACTTCTGTGTGTGATGGGAAAGGCTGCGGATCTAAGCGACTTTGAAAGAGGGCAGATTATAATGGCTCGAAGGCTCGGAACAAGTATTTCCGAAACTGCATGACTCGTGGGTTGTTCGCGATCTACAGTTGTTAGAACTTATGCAAAGCGGATGAATGACGGTGAAACCAGCAGTAGACGACATGGTGTTGGACGTCCACACGCTAACAAAGAAAAAGGTCGTCGGAGACTGTCTCGCATGGTGAAGCGAAACCGGAGCCAGATAGTGGCTCAGTTGACAGCCCAATACAATGCAGGGCCAAGTAGAATAGTATCGGAGCTCACTGTTCAGCGGACGCTGTTGGATATGGGGCTACGCAGCAAACGTCCCACTCGTGTGCCTTTGCTGACCAAGCGTCACCGCCAACTGCGCCTGCCCTGGGATCGGGAACATCGTGACTGATCCATGGATCAGTGGGAGAGAGTTGCCTGGTCAGATGAATCACGGTTTGTCATTCATCACGCCGATGGCCGTGTCAGGATACGCCGTCTTCCAGGCGAACAGTTGCTCCCTCAATGTACAGTAGGTCATACACAGGCCGGTGGTGGCGGTATTATGCTTTGGGGGACGTTCTCTTGGGCGTCTCGTGTTTGTGGTAGAGCAGACCATGAATGCTACAGGGTATCTGAACATCATTGAGGACCAGTTGCACCCTTACATGGCCTCTGTTTTTCCACCTGCAAATGGAGTGTTCCAACAGGACAACGCCCCTTGTCACACGGCTAAAATTGTGTTGGAGTGGTTCCAGGAACATGATGCTGAATTCCAGTTAATGTCCTGGCCGCCAAACTCACCGGAATTCAATCCGATAGAACACATTTGGGATGTCCTGGGAAGGCAGCTCAGAGTTCAAAGACCACCAATTCGCAATGTCTCGGGTTTGCGTGACCGTTGCTTAAACATCTGGTACAATCGGTCTCCGGCCAGCTACCAAGGACTTGTGGCATCCACGCCAAGGCGGGTTGAAGCTGTATTGCGCCCCAAAGGTGGGCCAACTCATTATTGACAGGCGGTCATAATGTTTTGGCTCTTGAGTGTATGATAACCATATATATAATAATAATAATAATTTATGATAATAATTTTTTTTTCAAAATATTCAGATATTTTAATATTTTAATGAACATATGCTAAGCTGTAATGAACTTATGCTAAACACAGTTAAGTGCCAAAAATGAGCTTTTCTTCATTCATTAAAACTTCATTAGAAAAAAAGATAATTTTATGTGACAATACATAATAAATAAACACTTATTTAAGTCAATAATTTTAAAAAGTTTTAAATTAAATGAAAACAATTTCATAAAATAATAAAAATGAAATTTTAATTTTTAAAATAAAATCATTAAATTTTTTTTTATAATATTAACAAAATATAATTATATTTTATTTTTTAACAAAGTCTAATATTCATTTATTTCATTTATAGTAAATAAATTAGATTTCTTTGAACAATGATTATTCTAATGTTAAAAAATTGTCGTTGTTAATTTACAAGTGTATTGTACTTCTAAATTCTAGAATAGTTGCTAATCATTTAATAAAACATTTCATTGAATCTTTACTAAAACAATTTAAATATTTAACTATATGTAGAATTTTAAAATATTAATGAAATGCAATTAAAGTCTAAAGTGTGTGGCCAAATAAAATATTAAAAGGAAATATAATGTAGTTAAACAACTCTTTATAACAAAAGGAATAATAAATGTTCTTCATTTATACATTTAAACTAAAAAAAAAATTATACGCTTCATTTTTAAAGCGTCATTTTCATCCATTTAATGGGAAGCCACTTAATGTTCGCTCTTACCAAACATTTCATATTAATGCATAACTAGGCAGTAATTATTATTTTATGATTCTAAGTACAATGTAGTTCATTAAAAATGAATTAAAATGCCGTTTGGTATTATAAGTCCATTTTGAAATATTAAAAGTCTTTGAATTATTTACTTTTTTCTACAGGATAAAAAATACATAAAGACAGTCTTAATATGTTAACGAGTGACGTTACATGTTTCACCATTCGTTTAGTTAATTGATTAAATTAAAATACAATCACCCAAAAAGGAATTTATCCAGTAGTGTTTTTTTTCTATTCGTGATTTTCCAACTGAACGAATTCATTAGTTACTTCAATCAGGCCTTTCTGAATCGTTCTTTAAAAAGAAATCTGGAATGAGAACTTCTTGATGCCACCAGATTTGTAGAAAATGGAGAGCATTAGTCTTTAAATCTTTTTGTTCTCCTGCATTTCTTAATCTCCTTTTTTTTTTTTTCTTTTCGTTCTTTAAGTCTTTTACTTAAAGAGCAATTCTTTGAAAAGTAAAAAAAAAAAAAAAAAAAGAACCACTACTTTTGGAGTCTAAGTAATTTTTCGAATAAGAAAATGGGGGCTATAGTTTGATTCTCATTTGTTTCAATTGAGATCTATCAGTTTCTATTGACTTCCATGCTCATCACGACGCCAGTCCCAAAGAATTACTGACAACATAGGATTTTCCTAGCTTTTAATATCATTATAAATTAAACAGATGTTAACTTTTTCTTCAATTGTACTTTTTAACTCATCAGTTTTAATTGTATGTTTCTTTTTTATTATGTTAAATAAAATCTCACAAACTAAAGAATTTCGAATTTTTATTTTTATTATTTACACCAGTGTTTCTGAAATAAGCAGTTAAATGACATCACCAAAAAAATGTGATGGTTATTTTTTTATTAAATTCAACAGTGTTAGCATGTTAATTATTATATTCAGAAAATATTTTTGATGTTATTGAAGAATTGTTTTAAATTTTGTTCCTTTAATTCGTATTAAATGGCTATTGCATACTCAAGCAAGTATAATGAATATTTTTGACAAATATTTTTAAATAATTTATTTAGTTTTGATGAAAAATATATTTTTATTTGTATTTCATTGATATATAATTAAATTATTTATCTGAAAAAACTTAGAGTGAAGACATAGATTTTGATGACATTAATAATTATTTCCTACTATCTTTATTATATATATATATATATATATATATATATATATTATATAAATATATATATATATTTCTATATTATAAATATATATGCCGCATAGTCATATAAATGTTCTTTATGTGATCGTAATCTATGTACATTTACATAATCTATAATACATTTCCATACACAGACCATAGTCTATGGCTATATATTATGCAACCAAATGACAAAAGTAGTAATGTTTAGCCATATAATATGGTCTACGATCTTATATGACCATATAAACATATCACCAAATATTATGCTGATATATATCCATCAATAAAAATAGACTACGTAACACTTTAAAAACTGTTGCTAAGATCTTGTATATTGCATTCTATAAATTATAAACGTTTTTCTAAGTTTTAAAAACAAAAATTTAGGCATTACCTATTTTTTTTCTATAAATTTCTAAAATTAAAAAAGGTTTAAAAGAAAGAAAATGGAAGATATTGATATTAGGGATTTTTTTTTGAAATTTTAATTAACATAAGGAGATAAATTCATATATTTATCACATGCTTATACTTCTCAATTTATTACTTAAATTTTGATTTTGAATTTCTCTTAGTATTGCTAATAATATAATATCAACGAAAAATTAGTGAGGATAACATATACCATATTACCCTTTTAAAGATCAATTTAGTCTTGCGTTTGAAAATATTAAGTGGGAAGAATATTATTAATAAAATGTATTAATTTGACACAATAATTGTTGGAGAAAGCACAAAATGTTTTTTAAGATTTGTCTTGCTCAATATTCAAAGGTCCGATGATTCTATTTCCTAGACTAAACAATTTCTTACGTATGAAAGTGACCTATAGTGTTAAAAATTTACAATTTTGTTTAGATTTATATATAAACAGTTTATCTATCTTTTATTTAAGTAATGGTTTGTTGCTTTTTATTACAGTGTTATTAGTAAGGATAGCATATACCATATTACTCTTTTAAAATCAATTTGATCTTGCGTTTGCGAATATTAATTGGGAATAATATCATTAATAAAATGTATTAATTTGACACAATAATTTTTAGAGAATGCACAAAATGATTTTTCTACCACTTTCTTGTTTAATATTCAACGTTCCAAAGTTAAATATTGTCTTTAGTATGCTAAACATTTTCCTGACTTTGAAAATGACCTACAGTGTTACGGAGCTTAGAATTTTGTTTACATTTATATATAAACCGCTAGTTATTTTTCACTTAAGTAATGGGACTTTATTTTACAGAGTGACTTTCTCTTTGACAGAATATCTAAGCTGGCCGCTTGAGTATTTTCCCGAATTTTTTCACATCTACACGTTTCAAAATGTGTAACAATTACCCTTAAATAGATGAGGTCAGAAATAAATGCTTCTCTTGTGTATAATACGATGAATTCATTCTGTTATACAGGGTGTCCTTTTTTAATAAAGCATTAAAAATTAGTGAGGATAGCATATACTATAACATATACCGTATTACCCGTTTAAAAATCAATTTGTTCTTGCGTTTGTGAATATTAAGGGGAAAGAATACTATTAATAAAATGCATTAATTTGGCACAAGAATTTTTGGAGAATATGCAAAATGTTTTTTATTTCTAGCTCTTTCTTTTTTAAATATTCAACGTTTCGAAGATAAATATTTTATCTCCTAGGCTAAACAATTTTCTATCTATGAAAGTGACCTACATGGTTACGGAGTTTAGAATTTTGTGTAGATTTATATATAAACAGCTTAGTTCTCTTTCACTTAATTAATGGGAATTAATTTTACAAAGTGACTTGCGCTTTGACAGATTGTTTAAATTGGTCTTTTGAGTATTTTCCTGGATTTCTTCTCATTTATATGCTTCAAAATGTGTGACAACTACCTTAAATGTCTTTCCTGCCGCTATCTCTCTCTCTATTCTTACTGTAGGAGCTATGCAGATGTTTCGCAGTAATCATCTTAAGTAATATTTAAATCTGCTTTTAATCTGCCATGTTATTTTTGAATTATATAAAAGATTTTATTAATAATCATATAATGTTTGTTTATCTAGTGTTCAATCTGTTATGTAATCTGTTTCATTAATAATAAATGTACTACAATTTCCCAATTTACGATATTTGCTAGAGTTGAAATTTATGCATGTTTTCATGGCTCATTTACACTTAGTATTTAGTTTTATTAATATCTTTAATAAGCAACAGAATAATAAATGATATTTTCTTGAAAGCAAAATTCAATATTTGAAATTGAGTTCTTTTACTGCATTTAATAGCAATTTTAAATAATATAGTATATATATTGGCAGTTTATATTTGTATTGTAATATATTTAACCTATATATTATAATATTATTAAAATATTAATAGATGATAAATTATTATCAGCTACGTTAAGAGAAATTCTGAAACAGAATTTAACAAATATAATATGAAATATAAACTTATAATAATTATATCAATTAATATTATTTATTTTTTTTTAAAAATTCGCTATTATCAATATTTTCTTTTAAATCATGTTAATTATATTTAAGAGTTTTAGAAATTATGAAACTAATTGGAATTTCTCTTTTTTTTCTTTTATGTTGATATTATTCATAATTTATATAGTAGACTTATCAAATTATTATTTAGAATAATATATAATGGCAATGATATAGATACTTATAAAAAATCAATAAGAAAAAAAACCCAAGGGAGTAGAGTGCTTTGGTCTGCGGCTTTGTCATAATATGTGAAACAGATCTTCATGGGGAAATGTGAAGACAGTTAAAGGGGAATATTTCAATTAAGCAATTAATTCATAGTGTAGACATTTATTGAAACAGAATGCTACAATGTTAAAGTAATTACAATGAGTCTGTAGTAATTGAAGTAGGCAACATACATTTTGTACTGCAATTTACTGAGAATTTTGACAAAGATATAGCCGAGAGTCGATAATGGTCTTCAAATGGGTAGAGGGACCATTGAATTCATTTCTATTCCGGCTCTGGGCTAACAATATCTCCATATGACATTTTGGACTTTTTGAACTTTTTTGTGTCCCTCTGCTTAGTGTTTTATGTTCCCTCATACTTTGCTTCCACTTCGTTGCATAAAAGAGAACATTATCAAATTTCCCTAAATATTTCATTTATTTCTGAATTTCACTCTTATAAATTTCATATTTAATTAGATATCGCCAAAGTCTTCCGTGTGAATACTCCCTTTTCGTAATAAGTTAGGATCCTGAGAATAACTGAGCACATGGTACCTGATTCTGGGCCAACTTACTCTTCCATCTCGGTAGCTATTACATAGCTCGTCGTTATAAAACACATAGTAATAAACGCATCATACCTCTTGATATGAAACGCATAGTTTTAAAATGTGCATATTTACAACTTTGCAAACATTATAATTTTTCCTTTTTAAACTCGTCTATTTCATTTTTATTAATAAAAATTGTCGATTATATGGTAAGTTCATACTGAACTCACAATATCCCCAAATTGTTTTGAAAAGTGTAATTTATGTTTTACAATTCCCAGTATGCGTTATTAATGCTACTAGTATTCACGGGTATTGAACTAAAATGAAAATATTTTGCCAACTATCATTAATTCATTTTATGTCTTATTTTACCTAATCTATTATCATTTTATACACACTTTAGAGAGTTATCATAAATACATCAAAATGTTGCTAATATCTATCAAAATTAGGACATTATTGTCTCATAACAGAAATCATATCTAATAAAAAATTTGATGGAAGTAATTTGCAACATTTTTTGTATTTAATTTTGTTCACTATTATTTTTTTAAATAATTGAATTAATTGCTGTTTATGCGTATAGTAGTTGGTTAATTTGATGAAAAATTTCGTTAGTAGGTATGAAGAATCCAAATAGAATTATGCAAAAAATAGGTCGTTACAATATCATATATGAACGTATGAAGGTTTTGCCGACATGCACAGACAATGAAACGTAAAATAATCCTACAAAAATATTTATTTTACATCATGTTAATATTTCAATTTAAAGGAATAAAAGAGCAAAGTAATTCCTATAAAAGCCACTGTTTACTTAAGAACCTCAGAAATATATTACATTGTAGAATAATGTTAACCTTGAAATTTAAAAAAAACACCTCTTAATAACTTTATTCAAAAAAAAATTCTTTTTTTCGTCGCCATAATGGAATTTTCAGTAATAAGAGCTGATTGGCTCGCGAAAGATGCCACCAAAAGAGAAACAATTAAATTAATTGTATCAAAACCTTATAACGAAAAAAACCATCAAACTTGTAGGATGTGCTATAGCTTGTATATAGATGAAGTGAAGATTATGTGCAGTATTTTCCCTTTAATCTCTAGAAATTTTAACTCATTTTTTAAAATAATTACATCGTTTGTGATTTTACCTGACAATTTTAAATCTTGTTTAAACAGATTTAATCTATGTTCAATTAATTTTTGAATCTTCAATGTAGATGGAGTAAAAAATGCTTACAGTGTTCTTTGTCGGAGTGTATTCATCCGCTAATTAAAAAATTTTTAAGAAAATAAAAAAAACCAAATATTAAAAAAATATTTTAAAAATATGAAAAATTAGATGTTAAAAAAACATGTGGCTTTTCAGAACACTGCCAAATAAATAAACGTCATTTGAATTTGTACTTTGTATTAATTGGTTAAATTTTTAATCAAATTATTCATGCAAATCATTAAAACATAAGTAGGGGTATTAGAATATGGGGTACAAGATGTTCGATCGTTATTATATAATACTCAGGTAATGTTTGTCAATTAAAATCATTGTTGAGCAAATTAAAGCAACACAGACAATCGGCAAATAAAACGTTTTGAAGCGAAATGACTTTTAACGATTCCTGTTCTAATATGAAAAGGTAGTGATCATCTATAGGCATAAATCAGCACAAAATGAACAGTATAGTCAGTTCACTTCAGTAGCAAAGGTTGCAGAACTTTCTGTCTCGATCTTTATACAAAAGTATAACTTGGAAAGCATATTTATCTGAAAAAATTAGGATTTTGAGTACAATGATGAGAAAGAAACAACTGAGAACGATGCGATTAAAATTATTATAGGCATCTATGTCATTTTCAGAATATTTTAATTCACGAACTTATTCAAAATCACCCTATACATTATGGAAATTAGAACACACAGATGTGAATCCGCATTATAAAATTGATGTGTTTAGGAGCAGTAGTTATGAAGTAACTCCAGAAGTAGTTCAAAAGATTAGATTCGGAGAACGTGTAAGGCAGGCAACGGGTTCGGCCCGTCCCATTTACCTTCCTGGTCATAAAGATATGGTCTGTAGATTGCTCAGGGGAAATTTTGTCCTTGGAGGAAAAGTAAGCCTCACTAAAGTAGGAAATTGCATAAGTAGTTTTGCAATTTTTATCGACTAAGCTGGGTTTGTGATACTATGTTCCTTTTCTGATTTTGTTCCTTATGATGTATATAAACAAGCATTTAAATTTGCCAATACTTCAGTTACTATAAGCTCATAGTTAATACATTAAGATTATAATATTAATGTATATAATTATTATAATAATTGAGCTCATTATTTCATTGTCATTGTATATTACAGACGTTTGTATAGATGTGTTTTCATAGTATAATTCAAATATTTATCTTTACATATTTGATGTTGTTTATGATGATTCTTTTAAATGAAAGTACCTTTCTATTGATTGAACTGTAACAAACAATATTTTATAAAATATTTTCAAAATATTTATTAGTACTATCAGATCTTACAGCTATTTTATCGAAATGAAAGCATTGTGGCAATTATTTTGGGGGCTAAACTTTGCTTTTTTTTTTTACCTCTTGAGTTAAACCTACCATCATTTTACGAGTGAGACCATCATTATCAATCCTGATTCGTTTCCGATGTCGGCCGTAAAGTACCTCGAAGATTCTTACAACAAGGAAGAAGCAGCACATTTTCCAATCTTGGTTCTTCCTTTAAGTAATCGGATTTCGTCCTCTGAAAGGCTGCCTGACATCTTCTTTACCTCCCCATTTCAAGCAGTCACAGGGAAGGAAGAACAAATGAAGGAAAGCCTAACGCTGGACTGGTTGCAGTAAACGACTCCCCGTCTGATAACGAGATCAATCGCAGATAATCCATTGGGGCTAAAATAGGAAGAAGTAGTGAGAAAAAAAGGTAAAGACAAAATCCTGAGAACA
>BPLQ01007819.1:0-17564 GCA_021605075.1 Caerostris darwini
TGTGTACGGGCTTCACTACCCCGGGGTACCCAGTGATCTTTTCCTTCATTATTTTGTGTTCTTTTCTTTTATTTTATTTCAACATCTAGATCACAGTCCACATTTATATTATATCATTGCCTCATTACAGCCATATTTTTTTGTCTTTTATTTTATTCTTCAGAGCTCCCTCTTTTCCTTATGCCATGGTGTTATTCGGATCATTTTTTGCATTATATTGGCTATTTCGTTTGATTAATAATGTTTGCCTTTTGCTTTTTACCATCCTGTTTGGCGCAACATAGCCAAATCTGGCACTTGTGTCATTAAACCCCAACCAACCAATATAATAATTAATATGAAAAAGATGCCAATTTCAACTACTAATGATATTGATTAGTAAATATACTGAAAATGGCAATACTAAAAAACAGAAGCAATTCTCCAATTTTATTACGTAAATTGACACACATGTAAAACTCATTGTTATTTTTAAATTGCCAAATATATCAAAACGCAATGTAAACGTTTTGGTAATATAAAGTAACTGTCACATTGACATATCTGGAATATACAAATTTCAATTTTATAACATGAAATTTTTTGTTTTAAAATTATTTATGGTGATGAGAAAGAAACTACTCTATTATCTATCTACTACTCTATTCTACTCTATTATCTATCTACTACTCTATTCTACTCTACTATCTATCTACTACTCTATTCTACTCTATTATCTATCTACTACTCTATTCTACTCTATTATCTATCTACTACTCTATTCTACTCTATTATCTATCTACTACTCTATTCTACTCTATTATCTATGTGGTAAACTAGAAATCATTTTGTATTAAAGTAATTGAACTTTTCGCACATGTTCTTAACCAGTTTTCCATAAGCTTCGAAAAGAAAAAAAGAAAATTGATATTAAATTATTTTTGCTACTAACCTCTAAAAAATTTGAATTTTTCATTCCAATTTATACAATAAAAATTTAAGATGTTAGTTTATTTGTAATTTTAAATTACATCACTAATCGCATTATCAAGTTTTTATGGTAAAAGTTGAATTCTCCTTCTTTTTGTAATGTATTATACTTATATTTAATATGGACAGAATATTCATATGTGCAGTAGAACCTCTGTAAATCGAACTTCAAGAGAGACGCCAAATAATTCGAGTTATAGAGTTTTCGACATAGGAAGGATTTCGACTTATGCGGAGTTTGTAAGGAAATATTCGACTTGTAGAGGTTTAGATTCTTTTTAACTTACTTTGAGTTAGAGAGGTAAAATAAATACAAATTCAACATACAGAGGTAATAAACATGTTTATTTGCAACTTAAAAATTATACTATGTACTACAATAAAAAATCAAAATAATTCCGAAACATCCTTAAAATTAAAAATATTATGTATTAAAAAAAGTCAGTTATTATTATTATTATTATTATTATTTTATTTATTTATTTTTTTTTTGCTTTAGACAGTTCAATCGTTCTCTATCTATAGCATTATCTAAGCTATGCTCATACATTGCTTAAGAAACAATGACTGTAACTTATTTTTCTTCGAGCTCTATAGGTAATTAGTTTCAAATGATCGAGTTGTAAAGGTTGTAAAAGAGATTGTAAAATCAAACATTGTTAATGTTCAAGATACAGAGGTACAATTTTTTTTTCGAGTTACCGAGGGAAAATATATACCAAAATGGCTTGTGGGGATTGACTAATTATTTCGACTTATAAAGGTTTGAAATTTCCAGTAATGGAGGTTTTGGGAATTGAAGGGAAGGGAACAAAACATTTTTTCGAGTTGTGGAGGTTTTCGACTTATCAAAGTTCGACTTAATGAAGTTCAACTGTATTATTATTTTATTTTTATAAGAAAAATATCACCAAGACAGCTGACCGTCTGTTTATTCGGAAGAACAATATTGAAAATCTCGTCGATGTCACATTTTTTTGGTCAGTGCGTCCTCTAGTTTACTGAATATAAGTTCCTATGATTAGGTTTTGATGCAAGATTAATTTTTCTTCTCCATATTTGCAAAGTAGTTGTTACGCAATTGCTGCAAGCAAAATGTTCAAAAGCCTATTTAAATGAAGATAGAGAAGAGCTGACAGTCGAGTGACTGGCGCTCGGGGAAACAGGTTTCGGATTCGAGTCCCGGCGGCGCTGTGGATGTTTGTAGTGGTTCGGAATCCACTTTTAACCGTAGATCCGTAGGCAAATATCACCTGTAACAAGGAAGCTGCAAGTACGCAGAGGCTTTGGCTCACCATGTGGCTGTTGCGTCATTGTAGATCAGAAGTCTCCAAACTACGGCCCGCCAATGTCCTCAATCCGGCCCGCGACAGCCAATAGCTTATTGTTTCTGTATTAAGTGGGATAAAAAAACACAGAATGATAATAACTCGGTTTTATTGACTTGCTAGGTAAAGCTTAATGACAAGCATAATAAGCAGAAAATTTAACTTAAGCATGACAACTAACAAATAATTGAAATGAATCCCACTAACATTATAAACTAGTAAACATCCCTCGGTTACCCTCGGTAGTTATGTTGGGGTAAAGAGTATCGCATATATATGTATATCGATGTTTGAAATGTTCCTGAACCTATTTATTTATTTCCGTCCCTATTTATCCTGAATCAAACATATGATTTTTATCTTGCAAATCCCCCAGGAACGGACTAGTCTAGAAATCATAGATAATGGCAGAAAAATTAAAACGGTTTTGGCCCTTGGCACTTACTGGAGTAAACAGTATGGCCCTAAGGTTGTAAAGTTTGGAGATCCCAGCTGTAGATGAATGTTGCTAAAATGAACCCTTATTAACAACTGTTTCCGAAGCTCTTTTTAATGTACAGTGGGTAAAAAAAGTATTGGAAATTGCCTTAATTTCTTCATATTGACAAATAAATAAGATGTTATGCAATTTTAGCTGTCGTAATTAAATATAAGACATCTTAGATATATAAAAATAGTAAAAATTTTATTTTAATTTGCATTTTCTACGTTTTTTTCCTTCAAAAACGAAAATTTGCATGTCAAAAAAGTATTGGCGAAGTTTTAACTGCTATGCAAATTTTGTTACATTGAAGTCACGTGTTTCGACTGATAAGAAACTCTACCGTATCATGTCTGCAAAACTACTCCAAAAGTGTCTATGCATTATTTTGCGATTAAAGCAGTAAAATGACTTCGAAATCGAAGGAGTTTAGTGTTAAAAACACGATTATTAGGTTCAGAAATGAAGGTGCAGCGGACTATAGGTGCGGGCTATAGGAGTGCAGTTCAGTATATGTTTATTTACTGTCAGAAGTGTTGTAAAAAAGTTCAAGGAAACAGGATCAACGGAAAATAAGACTAGAAGTCGACGACCTCGAATATTTTCTACAAGAGAAGAACGTGTCATTATTAATAAAGTTAAGAAAAACCCTAAAATAAGTGCACCCCAGATAGCTGGAGATGTTGTTTTCACTTCGGAAAAGACTTTCAGCGTACAGATGTATGGAATGTTTTACACGAGAGAAGTTATTATGGAAGGGCAGCTAGAAAGAAACCATTCATCTCGGAAATAAATAGGAGAAAGATGTTAGATTTCACAAAATCCCACGTTGATTTATCTGAAGAGTTTTGGAACACAGTTATTTTTTCCGACGAATCAAAGTTTAACATTTTCGGCAGTGATGGGCGACGATATGTGTGGAGGAGGTCAAATACTGAATTGGAAAAGCAACATTTAACTGCTACTGTAAAACATGATGGAGGCAGCGTCTTAGTTTGGGGCTGTATGGCAGCTAATGAAATTGACAACCTGCATTTTATTGATGGTATTATGACAGCACGTACATACATTGACATTTTGCGCCATAACTTAAAAATCAGTGCCCAAAATCTTGGCTTGGGAACATCATTCGTTTTTCAACAAGACAATGACCCCAAGCATACAGCGAATCTCACCCGTGAATGGCTAGTCTACAATACTCCTCGCCAATTAAAAACCCCACCTCAATCGCCTGACATCAATCCAATTGAAAATTTATGGCACTTGCTGGATCTAGAAATCAAGAAACATAAAATTTCAAGTAAAAAAGACCTCAAACGTGTACTTTTGCAAGAGTGGCACAAAATTCCCAACAGTACAATAAAGACCTTAGTTTCCTCTATGAGAAATAGATTACAAGCTGTTATAGATGCAGAAGGTATGCATACAAAGTACTAAACATATACTGATTTTGTTTTCGCTCATAATTTTGTCAATTTCATAATTTTGCCAATACTTTTTTTACCATGTAAAATTTGGATTTTCTCATAGATTTTGACTAAAAAAATATTTAAATGAAAATTTCGTTATAATTGTTTGTCTTTTCTCCTTCTGTAATCGCTATGTTAAAATAAAATTTGTAAACATACTTTGTTAGCAAATATGATCATTTATATACAATTGCCAATACTTTTTTTATCCACTGTATATTGAAATTTACCCATTATTGACTCTCTGTAGAAGTTGACGAAATTACACTTGTTACGATAAAGCCTCCATTTCTTATAACTTATGTACGTGTTTGGTATAATGACATTCAAATCTCATTTGTTTCAATTCAGCCTGATGGTTAAGGGATGTTTGTTAGTGGTTCGGAATCCACGGTGAACTGTAGGTGCAAGTCTATTTAGAATAAAATGTCTTGTCCGGCAGTTTATCGCGGAATCCGAACTATAATTCAACGCCTAACTATTGCCTTTCTCTATTTTGACAAAGTTTTCTCTATGAAGCAAATGAATCGATTCTACTCAGCCTTTAAATCTATCATAACTCGTTGATTGCAAATTTCGTTTTTTGTTTTGTTTTAAGTACTTGGTTGCTAAAATGAACTCTTATTAAGAGCTATATCCAAAGCTCTTTTTAATTTAGATTTAAATTCACACAATATTGATTCTCTATAGAAGTTGAATAAATTATACTTGTTATGATAAAGCCTCCATTTATTTTAATTTATGTAGGTGTTTGATATACTGACATTAAAATCTGATCGGATCCAATGCAGCCTGATGGTCAAATAGCTTACTTAGCTAACTTAATCTGCTTGCATAGATTTCGGGTTCGAGTCCCGGCGGTTCCATGGGCGTTTGTAGTGGCTCGGAATCTCCCTTAAACCGTAGGTCTCGGTCTAATATGACTGTAGAGCGTCGGGCGTAGTGCTGACAATCCTAACCCGTAAAAACACATAATTTCCTGTCTGGAAATCTGCCAGTAGGCAGACGGTCTTGGCCCACCATGGAGTTGTTGCGCCGATGATGATGATGAAGGAGTTCAAATACAAGTTCGACTCTAATCATAAGACTATTTCTCTTGTATGATTATCCTATATAGGTGCCTATTTCAATGCAAAACCTTCGGAAGCCAGTATTGCTAGTGCCCCCGTGATTTGTATGTTGGAAAGAAATTTACAGTTTGATTTCGATAATATTATGAATCACATTTTCAAGTTTTTCACTAAGTGCCTTCAAATTCGTAACGAATGTATCCGAAATGTTATTTTTTTACCGTTCTGGGGTTTCAGATTTTAAAATTCAATTTGCTATATTTATGACATAACCTACGAATCCATTTCACGAATCAAACGAGTATGCGGATTGTATACGCAACCGCATAGCTGAAATTATCAATTTGAAGAGCTCTGTTCGGATCTTAACTCTTTAAATTCTCTTTTACAACGATATTTACCTTAATTATTTTTAAATGATGCCTATCTTTTAATTTCTTAATTTTGACTTTAAATTTTTATTTTTTTAATTTTTTTGCTTTACATTTTTCTTTCTTTGACAATAGCTTAATCAGTGTTTATAATTTTAATCCAATAGTTTTAATGTTATTTTTTCTTGTTTTTATTAATAATCTAAAGCAAGTGCCTTTAAAATTTCTTACTCCTATTTTAATTCTTTCAATATTATAGAGCAGGGATGTGCAAACATTTTCGGTCTCGGGCTAAAAATCGAAAAAAAAAAATATTATTATTATTATTAAGTTTGGCGGCCAAGATAAATTTTTCTAAAATTTTAAAAACAATATACAAGTATTACAATTTAAATTTGTTATTGAGATGAATGAAATTGCGATTTCATTTTTAAAAGTACCTTATATTGAGGTTCGAAGTGAGATGTACTAATTCTAAGGAACGAGGCTAAATACTCATCGGTCAGTCTATTTCTGAAATAATTCTTACTCAGGCTCATAGTTGAAAACACTTGTTCACACATATAAGATGAAGCAAACATAGCATTGATTTTCTGGTCTTGAGATATTAGTTATGTTTTGTAAAACAAAAATAGAGAAAAAAAAGATCACCAGTCCTTTGAAAAAAAAAAAAAAAAAAAATATTTAATCAAAGTAGAGAAGAAGATGGATATATAGTACATAAGTATATACACTGAAATGACAAAAGTCATGGGATAGCAATATGCAAATTTTCAGATGGCAGTAGCATCGCGTAGAACAGGTATAAATGCGCAGTACTTTCGCAGGGCTTTCATTTCTGTTCAAGTTATTCATGTGAAGAGGTTTTGACGTGATGATAACCACACGACGGGAATTAACAGACTTTGAACGCGGAATGTTAGTTGGAGCTAGACGCATGGGTCATGCCATTTCGGAAATCGTTAGGGAATTCAACATTCCCAGATCCACTGTGTCAAGAGTGTGCCGAGAGTATGAAATTTCAGGCATAACATCCCACCATGGACAGCGCAGTGGTCGACCGCCTGCACTTATCGACCGAGACCGGCGACGTCTGCAAAGAGTCGTAAATTCTAACAGACAAGCAACACTGCGTCAAATAACCGCAGAAATCAATGTGGGACGTACAAGGGACTTGTCTGTTAGAACTGTGCGGAGAAATTTGGCTTTCTTGGGCTATTCCAACAAAAGACCGACTCGAGTGCCTTTACTGACAGAACGACATCGCTTGCAGCGACTCTCGTGGGCACGTGAGCAAATCGGTTGGTCCCTAGATGAATGGAAAACCGTGGCCTGGTCCGATGAGTCACGATTTCAGTTGGTAAGAGCTGATGGTAGGGTTCGAGTGTGGCGCAGACCCCACGAAGCCATGGACCCAAACTGTCAGCAAGGCACTGTTCAAGCTGGTGGTGGCTCCGTAATGGTGTGGGCTGTTTTTTCATGGCATGGGCTTGGTCCTCTGGTGCGACTGGACCGAACATTGACTGGAAATGCTTATGTTCAGCTACTTGGAGATCACTTGCAGCCATTCATGGACTTCATGTACCCAAACAACGATGGGATTTTTATGGATGACAATGCGCCATGTCACCGGGCCACAACTGTTCGCGATTGTTTGAAGAACATTCTGGACCATTCCAACGAATGATCTGGCCACCTAAATCGCCCGACATGAATCCCATCGAGCATTTATGGGACATCATCGAGAGGTCTGTTCGTGCCCAAAATCCTGCACCATCAACGCTTTCACAATTATGGACGTCTATCGAGACAGCATGGCTCAATATTCCTGTAGAAGACTTCCAACGACTTGTTGAGTCCATGCCACGTCGAGTTGCTGCACTTCGCCGGGCGAAAGGAGGGCCGACACGATGTTAAGAGGTATCCCATGACTTTTGTCACTTCAGTGTATTTCTTTTAATTTTCCTCTGACCTGCAAATTAAAATTCTATCCGCGGCCGGATAGAAACTTCCGGAGGGCTGGAGTTGGCCCGCGGGCCGTAATTTGCTTATCCCTGTTATAGAGTATCTTGTGGCGCCTTCTAGCCTTTGCACAAAGAATAATAATGATCAGGAATTTCGACGGAACAATACCATCAAAATAATTGCGCTAGTTTTTCAGGAATCATGGAGAGGACTCCTAATTGTACTACCTTGATTTCACACTCTTTTTATTCATTTATTTTTATTTTTGTAAAATTTTCTTTTTTACAATAATTTTTAATTTTGTAAAATTTTTTTATTAAGACCATTTTTAATTTTAGTTTTTGGGCTTACTTTTCAATTCAGTAATGTAGATGTAGTTTTTGGAGTATATACACGTACCAGATACTCCGGAACTAGTACTTTTATTTTCTTTCCTGTTGGAAGATGCATATAATTTTGCATTGCACTTTATCAAAATTAAATGGTAAAAAAAAATCAATGATATATACGCTGATATTAAAAAATGATACTAAAGGTTTTGTTTTCAGAATCACTGCCACATTTTATTTATATTGTTATCTTTATTTACATATAAATTGAGGAATTAACTATATAACATTTTCGATCTAATGAATGTATAAATAACACTGATTGTGTGCACGAGGTAATGAAATTTATGTTATTTATTTATTATATATATTTTCAAAATTAGTTCGAGAAATGAAATTGATTTTTAGAATATTTGAACTTGTATTTGTATTTATATTTAAATTACTTTTATTGTAAGATAAAATAAACTATTTTAAATTTGATTTAGATTTTAAATTCGTATAACTTTTTTTCAACAAATTCTGGATTGATCTTATCTGGATATTATTAAAATAATGAACACAATTTAGTAAATTTTCTTATTCACTTTCAGTTTGTAATTCACATTTATAACTGCATTGATTTTAGACTTGATTTTTAAGTGTTTGAAAGTTTTGTGACTATTTAATTGCTTTTCTTCGTGTTTATATATATTTATTACTTATGAAATTTTGTATCTTTGGATTATTCTTTTATATTTAACTGAATTATTTTTGTGAGAGGAAATAAGAATTAGGTTATTTTATTTTTTCACTCCCTATCCTCCTTTTCCCCCTACATTTTCACTAATTTATACATTAACAAAAGTTTCTTGAAATAAGAGTAACACCTGAAGAGTTAAGCTCTTTATTTAAACAAAAATAATTTTTGTATAACATATTTTATCTAAAATAATTTTAAATAAATGTTTTTATAATACATTTGTTATCATCATGTTTTATTATCTAAGATAACTATCACATTAATAATTTTAAAATTCACACAGGTAAGAAAAAAAATATTTTTATTCATAGTAATTTACACTTTGTTACTGATTATTGATACATATTTTCTTCTATTTACTCTCTTTTTACATCATCGTAAATAATTAAAAAAAAAGAAAAAATTTTGCATAAATATTTAGACAATAAAACTGTATAATAATTATAGATGTGAAAAGGTCCACTTACAATTAATCAATGCATTTATACGATTTAAATCCAGTTGATGAAATACAAACTAATTATATATATATGTCACGTACGTGCGAAGATTATGCACATGTATATCTATATTCGTAAATACTTTTTTAATTATTCAGTACTTTTAAAAGAATATATTTGCAATTTTAGTATTTTTGCAAATGTATACAAAAAAAGCTAGATGGTTATATTTACATCAATGAGATAAATAAAGTATTTGCATTTAGTTACAAATTATTATTAACTATTTAACTATTTTATTTTATTATTTAGTAAACTATTTTTGCTGTTTTGCTAAGGATACGTGATTCGGACTCCGGAATTGAAATTATTTGGTATGTAATTGAACTTCAGCTTCACTTATTTTAATTCTTATATTATTAATGTTGTTAAAAATTCTTCTAATTTTGCAAAACATCCAATATTACTTACAATTCTGGAAATGGCAACATTGTTTATTTTCATTTATTATTATTATTATTATTATTATTATTTTTTTTTTTGTTCTGAGTTGGAATTTCAGTCCATATTTTCTTTTTGCAGTATTATACAATTTGCATTTTAGATTTTCTCGTTTTTAATCTTTTATTATTTCAGAAATTATTTTCATGTTAATAAAGCGGTCTGATGATAATTAGCTAGCGCTGTGGCCATTGGTACCACAGGCTTCAGGTTCGAGTCCTGGCGCTGGAATGGATATTTGTTAAGGGTTCGGAATCCCCATTAAACTGTAAGTCGAGGTTTAATTAGTCTAAAGTGTGCACAAAATGACAGTAGAGTGACAAACCAAATCAATTTTTATGTTAAATGAAAAAAAAAATGGGATATGAAATTTATTAATGCATTAAAAAAGTGAATTATGTCAACTATTCTTCGCCAATCCAAAGAGAAATGAATATTTGTTATGCATTGTTCACCTACACAGCTGTTATATTCATAAAGGCATATTAGTAAATTAATAAAAAAATCAATGTCGATAATTGTAGTTTGCTAATTATAATGAATTTTACTTTAAAATTTTCTCCATTCGTAAAGACCTTGTTCTTTACATTTCTTCCTCTTAACTTTCCTTTTGAATAATTTCGTTATGTTTCCTTGTTAAAATATTATGAAACACTATGTAGATGGTTGGCTAAATAAAATTACAATTAGTGTGTATTTTTCAAAATTCATGTTACTGTAATCTCAACTTCAACTTTAACTCTAAAAACCGGATGTGTTCCGTGACGCCATCTGCAGTTTAAAAACAGTACTATATTTTAAGAATACTCTTAAAGCGTTCTGAGCAATTATTGCATATGTTTTTCAAAAATACAATTTTATTTTTCAGACCTATAGAGTTTTCTTTTTTTAAAAAAAATGTTTACTTTTGAAATGAATGTTCATTTAACTTTTCTTTTGAATAATTTCATTACATTTTTTTTGTTAAAATAGTAGGAAAAACTATGTAAAAATATATCTAAATAAAATAATATTAATATTGAAAAAAATGAAAGTAATATAAAATATTTTGTTAAACAAATACGAATTTAAAATATTTGTAGATTGATTATAAAAAAAATAATAACAAAGGAAGCGAAGGAGTACATTACTATGTAAGAAAAGTAAAACAAGAAGACTTAACGAATCGAATGCGCATAAATAGGCAACCGTAATATAACTGTCTGATTTTCACAAGGTCATTTTAAAACTCATTCTCCAATAGAAAAACTGATCATGATATAGTTTCTCAAAAAGTTTCCGCCTTTCAATCAGGAGCATCTCACGAAATCATTAATTGGAAATGCAAATTTGTTGCTTAGAAGTAAACAGATCCCGTAAAAAATCTAGAAATCGCTTAAGTATATAAACTAGAAAAAATAAATTAATAAACAAATATACTCAAAGTATTTTTAAAAAATAAGAAGCTGAAGGAAAGTTAGAGAAAATAGACTCATTATATTTTGATGAAACACTTTTTAAATTTAGGTAAAATTTATTCATAAAAATAAATTAAATTATCCATTTTCAAATAATAATAATAATAATAATAATAATAATAATTTTTATGAAATTGTCTGTTTTTTTAAAAAAGTAATGAATGACAATTTTTATGGAAATGTTTATCGAAAAGTGTAAAAGTGTTTCATCACTTGAAACAACAATAAACTTTTGTTTTTCATTTAAAAGGATCTTAGAATTAAAAATTTAAAGTAAAATTGGATCACGTATCCAACCCAATACATTACCTGAAAATTTTTTGACCTTTTAAAAATCTTTTTCTTAATTATATTATATAATTGGAAGTGATGCTTTTAAATAATTAAAAAAATGTGCATTATCTTCTTGAGCAAATTCGTAAGAGTGCTGGAACGCCTCTGTTGTTTTTATTAAGTTTCCTTGCCAAAGTATCAGCTTATTCTTAATAGCTTTAATTTTACTATTCGACATCAAATGTTTCACATTTTAATATTTAAAGCCTTCTTTATCTGTAGACTAATAGTTTCAAGTATTTTCTTTTGATTTGTTTTTACTTCCAATATTTTACAACATAAAAAAAAAACCTCCTGATATGAACTTTTTCCAAATTTTTCTTTTTACTAAAAATTATAAGTGTTTATTTTTCAAAATCATCTACGATTTCACAAATTAAAATCTACTACGATTTTCAATTTGCATTCAAACTGTAAAATCAAACTGTACTCAGTGCCGCCATCTGCCGTTTAAAAACAACAACAATTATTATTTTAAGAATGCTCTTAAAGTGTTCTTAAGAATTATTACGTATATTTTTGAAAAATATAATTTATTTTTCAGATTTTAAGCTTTTTTTTTAAAAAAATGTAGACTATTTTGTTAGTTCTTCATGTTTAGTTTTTAAATTTTGTTTTAATTTAGCAGGTTTCATTTTTGGCAACGAGGCACTTTGCAGAACTACTTTGCAGAAACGGACTACCCTCCTGTTCACTTTTCCCATGATTCCTCATTCTTGCCGTGACGTCACGTCACTTTGATGTCACCATGACGTCAGTTTCAATTGGCGCTAAGGAATAATTAATTAACATCGTTCATTTGGTTCTGTACCTTGATTCGTGAAACGTCGCATGTATAATTATGCTGCTATGGATATGCATGTAATGCAAAATGTAAGTTAATAAATTTTTTTTTAATGTTTATTGTATTTGATTATTAAGAATATACATGTCCTTAGTATGATAATTAATATAATTTTTTATAATATTTGTATAAACAAAGAAAGAGCATCTTCCAATTTAGGCTTAAAATTAATTTTGCTATATACTTCTGTAAAGTTTATTGTTTTTTGATTATTAAGATTGATATTGTTTTTGATTAATGATTGATCTTGTTATATTAATTAATATGATTTTGTATTTTCTATAACAATTATATAAACAAGTTAAACGCTTCTTCATATTTAGGCTTAAAATTATTTAATCTACTTTCTAACAAGGTATATATCTGTATTTATATATTGTAACATTTTATTTGAACTTATGAGGTTAACTTTTGTATGTTTTTTTTCTTTTCTTTTATTCTCCTTATTAGACCATGTTTGAGTCATCTAATGATGTGGACAGACAAGCAGTCTGTATTCTAGATCCTCCAATAACTATTCCTGCATCTCTAACAATGACTACATTTGCTGCTTTGCATACTAAGAATATAAATATACCAAAAAGAAATTGTGTTGGAGGTGCTCCAGTAAGTATTAAATTTTTAAAATGTGAGGTTTGTAAACGAAGTTATTCTTCAAAATCTTCCTTTTCTAATCATTTAAAAAGGTTTAAATGTCTTCAACCAGGTGTACCATATCCTGCTGTGAAAGATGAAATTAACAATACTGTGAGTAATATTAACAATACTTCAACATCACTTTTGAGTGCAGAAATTTCTAAAAAATTCATTTATCCCAGAAAATGTTTAAATTGTTGTAAATTTTATAAAAGTAAGTCTACCTTTTATCACCATAAAAAAAAATTGTAATGAGAACTGTAAAGTCCATTTTTGTGTTTATCCTGAATGCGAAGAAGTTTTTAATAATCTAGGATTGTTAAATAAACATTTAGTTGATGTACATAATATTCTTGAAATTAAAAAATTTTCATTTGATTCTATGGCAAATTTCCAAATATGGTTGGAAGCCGAAAGTTCATCCACATTTACATTTTTCCGGAAATTAAATGGTAATTTAGTAAGGGGAAATAAAATTTTTCATTATTATTCTTGCCAATTTTACAATCCATATTATCAATCAAGGTCAACATTATGTTTTAGAAATAAAGGAGTTATTCCCGCTAGTTTAAATTGTCCTGTTAAAATTAATGTCTGCGAGGAAAAAGGATTAGTGTCTGCAACTTATTACCCTATTCATAATCACCATACTGGATTTCATAATACCAAATACCAACGATTCAAAGATAGTACTCGTAATTTAATAAAATCTTATTTATTACTTTCATTTCCTATTGTACAAATACAAAATTTAATTCGAGGCAATGTAGGTTTTCGTGGTCATCGCTCTTTTGTTCCTTCAAAAGAAGCATTTATATCAAGGAGAAGCATTCGTACATATTATAGAAGGCTCCAAAATTCCGTTCATCCAGAAAATGATGCTCTTTCAGTTATGTGCAACGTAGAAAGATTAAAAGCTGAAGAATATAATCCAATTTTATTATTTAAGCCTCAAAACTCTAAAACTTTGTATGGACCACCTGGCTTGGATGCCTTATTAAATAGTGATAAATCTTTTGCCCTTGGCATACAAACCGAAACTCAAAAGGAAATGTTGATAAAGCATTCCTATAAGATAATTTGCATTGATTCTACCCATGGTACTAACCGTTATGGCTTTTATCTTCTTTCAATACATATTCAAGATGAATATGGCCAGGGTTATCCAGTAGCACATTTTATTTGTAATTATTTAGATTATGACACTCTAGTAACTCTATTCAATAGTTTAAAATGTAGAATTTCAAACCTTGAGGTGCATAATGTCATGACTGATGATGATAATGTCTGCTATACAGCATTTAATTCTGTTTTTGGCCCTAACCTCAATCATTTATTATGTAAATGGCATGTATTTCGTGCATGGAATAGACAACTGGCATGTAAAGTTCATAGTAATGATTTACGTAATATTTTAAGAAAAAAACTGAAGAAAATTTTAAATGAAAAATGCCACTCAAATTTTAAAACTTTAATTTCAGAATTTATAAATGATACCTCTGTTAAAACTCACACATTTATTCAATATTTTCTAGACAATTATTATAATAGACTTGAACTTTGGGCAGCTTGTCTTAGGCAATTTCCACATGGTTTTACTGATACCAATAATTACTGCGAAACTTTCCATAATCAGTTAAAATCCGTTTATTTTCAGCGTAAGTTCAATAGACGCATTGATAACCTGATAGAAACTCTTTTAAACATGGAGAGGGACAGATTTTTAAAATATATGTGTAATATAAACAATAATTTTCCTCTACAAAATAATTCTATGAATAAAATTAAAGCCAGTCATGATAAGGGAATTAAAATAGCAGATGGAGATGTTATTCAAATAAATAGTAATTCTTGGGAAGTTAGATCTCAATCTAATAAATTAAAGTCTTATACTGTACAGTTAATTAATAAAATTTGTCCTCTTTTAGACCACTGTTACATAAAATGCAAAGCACTTAAATGTATACCACTATGTAGTCATCAATATAAATGTAATTGTAAAGATGTAAATAGTTTATGCAAACATATTCATAAAGTTCATATACTATCTATTAACACAAGAAGGCAAACTGTTAGCAATTTCAGTGGTGATAACTTTGTAGAAACACCTAACGATTTTACAACGAACTGTAATAAAGAGGTTAGTCATGTATCTAAAAAAGAAGAGTGTAAACGCTTATGTATTAAAATAATGGAATTAATTGAAACCCCAAAAGTTGAAGAATTAATGCTTGACACCGTACTGAGTTCCCTAAACACATTGGTAGCTGGAATGCAGGGAGCTGTAAATGTAAAAACTGATCCATTACGTATTGATCCACATTCGTATGTTCCACCCAATAAAAAAATTGAGGCTCAAATACAATTTTTTCAAACATCCAAGAAACGTAAAAGAAACATTTCATTTTCTAATTCTAATAAAAGATTAAGAGTATTTAATTCAGAAAATATTGATGAACCAATTCTAAATTCCAATATAAAACAATCAGATTCAATTTCAGGGGAGAACAAATCATGTTTGCATGTTAGTAATAGTGTGTTTTCCAGATTAAAAGAAGATAAATTTTGTAATTCTGACAATACAATATTGAAAATTAATAATTGTACCATTTCATTTTACATGCTAAAAACGATAGATCCGTATATTACTCTGGAGGAAGAGAAACAAATGAAAACAGTGTCGCCAGATTTCAGGCAAGGTTGGCTCTATGATACAATTGTAGATTCTTTTTTATTCAAGTTAACTGAAAATTCGACAGATTTTAAAGTTATTAGTTCTTTAGATTCTTATATATTTCAATCTGGGACAAACATTTTAAATTTTTCTTGGATTAATGATGTATTAAAAACTAATTTCTTGTTAATTCCAGTAAATATAAATTGCCATTGGACATTAATTGTAGCAGATGTAAAATGTAGAACGTTTGAATATTATGATCCGTTAGGTAATGCTCCAAATGATGCTGTTAGGGTTTTGCTACAAAAATGGTGTTTACTTTTAAAAGATAAATCAAATTCTAGCAGTCATTGGCAAATAACTTTTCCAAATCATTGTCTTCAAAAGATGATTTTAATTGTGGTGTTTATATCTGTTATTATGCACATCAGATAATAAATAAATTATCTTTAATGCAGGAATGTAATACTTACTTATTTAGAGAATATATGTATATAAAAATCACAGGAATGTTATAAAATGCAATAAAATTAAAAGTATCCAAATAATTGTAATTCAATAAAAGAGCAAGATATTTTTTTTTTTTTTTTTTTTTTTTTTTTTTTTTTTTTTTGTTCGTGATTATGGATCAACTCTGGCGTAGTTCAAGAAGCTGACATCTTTTTTTAATAATTTGTATATGTACTCATCTTTAATATTTTTGTATCTGCACTCATTAAAGCATTTTTTAAAAAATAAATATCTAATTTAAATTAATGTGTCTGTGTGTTCTTTTATCAATATATATGAATTTGTTTCAACATACATGTAAAAAAAATGATTGATTGACAAATAAAAATTTGATGTACCATTGGTGTTAATATTATCTTGCAATAAATTACATCAATATATTACAAAAGAGGATAAATACAATTGAACTACATAATTAATTTAATTTCAAATAAAATAAAAATGATAATGAAATATTATTGATAATGAAATATTATTGTGATGATAATGAAAATTATCTAATATCTGGAAAGGATTTTAGGTAAATTAAATCACATGAAAGAATATGTACAGATAAGAATAAATATATAACTATCCATTTTAAACTTGATGAATTTATTGCATTAAGTAGGCGACAAATAAAATATACTTAATAAAATTAAAATGTTATACACTTATTAATAAAGTATATAGTTAAGAAATGTAATTGTTTGACTCGAATTAAGATATTTTATTAGCAAAATAATTTTTCTGCTATGAAGTTGGGAATCAATCAACTTAAAGATTAAAATGTGGGTAGTAATTTTTAAAATAATTGTTTTCTAAATAAAAAAAATATTTTATTATAGAAAAATGTATTCCATAATTATAAAAATTGCCCATTTTAAGCATTCGCCTGTTTATTGATTACTAAGATATTGAAAGTAGTTCTTAGTCCCTAAAACTTAAATGTAACTCATTTTGAAAATGCTTATTACTCTCTGAAATAGATGTGCTTAAGGAATTCGTACTATTTCTGTAGGCAGTGATAAAATGCAACATTTTTTTCTACCTAAGTTAGTTAAGAGTCTGAGGAGATATTCATATAAAAACCATTAAAAATTTAATACATTCAGAACCATTTCAAAGATGTTAAAATCATAATTCTGTTACACTTGAATGAAAAA
Organism: Caerostris darwini; assembly: GCA_021605075.1. NCBI lineage: Eukaryota > Metazoa > Arthropoda > Arachnida > Araneae > Araneidae > Caerostris > Caerostris darwini. The sequence continues at coordinate 17,268 of BPLQ01007819.1, forward strand.
TGTGAACTAATCAGAAATTATAAAGAATTTACTTATGCAAGCTGAGATTTAGCAGCGATGAATGAATAATTGGAACTGTTATCAAATTTGATTTCCAATAAAAAATTTATTTCAATAAGGGGTATGACCAGACATTTATTTCCAACGGCAAGAGAAAATGACAAACTCTTACGGGACCAAACACACACAAGAAAACAAAAGAAAGACCCTTGATCTTTCTAGAAGACCTCCATGCAATATTTTTAAAAAGGAATTGTTAAACAATGCCAACATATAGCTTTAAGAAGGTAGCGGTTA